>CM042543.1:24248259-24563259 GCA_023630585.1 Cranoglanis bouderius
ATACATCTTACAAAATAATCCATAGAACTCACTACACAGGTTGTATGATATAAGTGCAAACTAGTGTTATTAGCTATATAAGGACATACACTGTAAAATTTATGGCCAAAAATCTTCTCTGGGCAGGATTGCTAGGTCATCATCCTATTTTATTTTAATTTTTACATGGTATTGTAATTTTAGAGTTGTATTTGGATATTATTTTATATATTTTTGACTAGGACTTTAGTTGGAGGTGAGATATTCAGAAGTTCTGATACTAATGGGGGAGGTCTAATGTGTTTTCTGTGAGGTTAATGTTAGGCCATATAATGGATCCGAGTTGCAGAAATTCAAAGAAATGTTTAGTTTCTAGTGCATGCTTCTGGGCTACATATGGAAGTTATTTAGAGGTGTTGTGTTAACATCAAATACTTTTTTCCCCCCCCACTGTATATATTCAATCATCTAAAATCATGTTTATTAATTTGGCAGCTTCTAGCGTGAAATGATTAGGGAGCTGAATAAACAGCTGTTTATTCATTTATCTCAAGAAAGCTATGCATGATATCAGGGCACTTTATACAGTGGGGGAAAAAGTATTTGATCCCCTGCTGATTTTGTACGTTTGCCCACTGACAAAGAAATGATCAGTCTATAATTTTAATGGTAGGTGTATTTTAACAGTGAGAGACAGAATAACAACAAAAAATCCAGAAAAACACATTTCAAACAAGTTATAAATTGATTTGCATTTTAATGAGGGAAATAAGTATTTGATCCCCTATCAATCAGCAAGATTTCTGGCTCCCAGGTGTCTTTTACACAGGTAATGAGCTGAGATTAGGAGCACTCTCTTAAAGGGAGTGCTCCTAATCTCAGTTTGTTACCTGTATAAAAGACACCTGTCCACAGAAGCAATCAATCAATCAGATTCCAAACTCTCCACCATGGCCAAGACCAAAGAGCTGTCCAAGGATGTCAGGGACAAGATTGCAGACCTGCACAAGGCTGGAATGGGCTACAAGACCATCGCCAAGCAGCTTGGTGAGAAGGTGACAACAGTTGGTGTGATTATTCGCAAATGGAAGAAACTGTCAGTCTCCCTCGGCCTGGGGCTCTATGCAAGATCTCACCTCGTGGAGTTTCAATGATCATGAGAACGGTGAGGAATCAGCCCAGAACTACACGTGAAGATCTTGTTAATGATCTCAAGGCAGCTGGGACCATAGTCACCAAGAAAACAATTGGTAACACACTACGCCGTGAAGGACTGAAATCCTGCAGCGCCCGCAAGGTCCCCCTGCTCAAGAAAGCACATGTACAGGCCCGTCTGAAGTTTGCCTGAATGATTCAGAGGAGAACTGGGTGAATGTGTTGTTGTCAGATGAGACCAAAATCGAGCTCTTTGGCATCAACTCAACTCGCCGTGTTTGGAGGAGGAGGAATGCTGCCTATGACCCCAAGTCATAACACCATCCCCACCGTCAAACATGGAGGTGGGAACATTATGCTTTGGGGGTGTTTTTCTGCTAAGGGGACAGGACAACTGCACCGCATCAAAGGGACGATGGACGGGGCAATGTACTGTCAAATCTTGGGTGAGAACCTCCTTCCCTCAGCCAGGGCATTGAAAATGACCTTAATGACTTGGAGAGGATCTGCAAAGAGGAGTGGGACAAAATCCCTCCTGAGATGTGTGCAAACTGGTGGCCAGCTATAAGAAACGTCTGACCTCTGTGATTGCCAACAAGGGTTTTTCCACCAAGTACTAAGTCGAAAGGGTCAAATACTTATTTCCCTCATTAAAATGCAAATCAATTTATAACTTTTTTGAAATGCGTTTTTCTGGATTTTTTTGTTGTTATTCTGTCTCTCACTGTTAAAATACACCTACCATTAAAATCATAGACTGATCATTTCTTTATCAGTGGGCAAACGTACAAAATCAGCAGGGGATCAAATACTTTTTCCCCCCACTGTATGAATATAAAGTGGCTTTATACCTGTAGTTGACATTATGATTATCATTTTAAATCAACCTACAGGATCATGTTCTTCTGATTGTTTTTATTCTCTTTCCATGCAGTCGCTGTGGAGACGACAAACACCAAATAAGCTGCTAAGGCATTCGTCCAAAACATTCAGGCTTTTTTTTTTTTTTTGCAATTTAGAAAGTGAATACATGTCCTAGGTGACTGAATAGGGCGAGAAGAAATGTTCAAAACGTTTTTTGTTTTTTTTTTCCCCCTAACGGAAAAGATGACATCTGCCTGAAAAATCACAGGTGTGTCTACCTGAAGAGCACTAAATTATCTGAGGACCACATCATTTGACCTGTGATTTTCTCAGGGCAGGAAGGAGAAAAACTCTGATATGAAAGAGGACCACCTAAACACACTGGAATTACAGAACCCAATGTAAATCTAATCCTATCTGAAAAGAAGAAAACAATTAATAATTATGAAATTGCTGACTTCTGATGAGTAGACTTCTGATAAACTCACAGCAGATTTAATTTAAAACAGTCAAAATCAGTGAGACGCTGAAAATGCTAAATTCTTCCCTTTTCAGTCAGAAGGTAACATACCTGTTAATGTTTCTGTGGTTCAGTCTTTTGCTCTTTCTTCTTGCTGAGCTGGCGGTCAGACGGCTACTTTTACCTACTGAAGGCGAGTCACAGGAATCCAGGGTTCCTGAGGCACTGTGGACTGAGAGAACCAACAATGTAGATGTAATCTGTTCATGTTACAACAATGTGCTACTTTCTATTACAATGATAAAAAAAGAACTATATTAAACAGTCCCTCCGGGATTTTGAGATTTTCTGATCACGGAAGGTAATGCAAAATCAACTCTGCAATATTTGGAGGAGCTTGCAAATTTTCAAATTTACCACAGATTTGGGTCAAGACGAGTATTGTGAAATCACAGCATGCATTCAGCCAAAGGCCTCTTCAATTCACGTGCATCGAACACAAGTACAGCTAAAAAGGTCTGCGAAAGACTGCGCAAAACAACTTTGTGCAACTGCAGTTTCACCAGTTCATTAGTTTTCCGCAAAAAAGCACCAAAAACTCCGCAAGTTGCATCGCAAATTTTGAGAAGAGCCGCAGCAAAATCAAGCATTTTTGGCCGCAACAATCACAAAAAAAAACTCTGAAATCCTGTACCGACAGACTGAAGATAATACAATTTTAACACAATATTTATTCATTAACAGAACTTCAAAATGTTAACATATCAACTCGTCATTTCAAAAACGTTTGGTGTGATCAGCCATCTTCACTGGCTGCAAATAGCATCTGATGGTGACATTGATCGAGACCTCGTCCATGTTTAAATAATCTGTACCTGATCCAGGTGTGGAGCTTCCTCCAAAAAAGGCATTCGGTAGAAGTTCCAGCCCGAAGTTCTTGATAGACCTGCGCTTCTTGTTGGAGAGTCCATAACTGTGTCCTGACTCTAGAGCCAGTTTGCGCTTAGGGGTTCCAACAACAGGGGTCCCGATGGAAATGACTAGAATTAAGATCCGATTCAGTTGACATCATTTAAAATTTAATTTAAAAGTTATCTTAAATGATAACATGAGTAGAAGCATGTTTGCCTAAGCAGCTACTAAGCAAGTCAGCATTTCTCAACCACTTCACCCATAGCACATGTTTGTCTCTTCTCACAGACACACAATATGGCTTTTAGTAGCCTACAGATATGCTAAAAGAATATGATTTGTTTTAGCAAACTCCTGATTATTCTGGTTTAGAACTAATTTCAATAGTCTGTCTACAGATGACACCTCTCGACACCATTAATACAACACACATACACTGATCAGGCATAACATTAAAACCACTGACGTGTGACGTGAATAACATTGATTATCTCGTTACAATGGCACCTGTCAAGGAGTGGGATATATTAAGTTAATGTGATGGAAGCAGAAAAAAAAAAAAAGAAAAAAAAAATGGGCAAGCGTAAAGATCTGTGCGACTTTGACAAGGGCCAAATTGTGATGGCTAGATGACTGGGTCAGAGCATCTCCAAAACTGCAGGTCGTGTGGGGTGTTCTCGGTATGCAGTGGTTGGTACCCAACAAAAGTGGTCCAAGGAAGGACAACTGGTGAACTGGCAACAGGGCATGGCTGCCCAAGGCTCACTGATGTGCTTGAGGAGCGAAGGCTAGTCCATCTGGTCCGATCCCACAGAAGAGCTACTGTAGTACAAATTGCTGAAAAGGTTGGTATGAAAGTTGCTGGCTATGATAGAAAGTTGTCAGAACACACAGTGCATCAGAGCTTGCTGCGTATGAGGCATGCTGACCCTTGTCCACTGCTGAAAGCGCCTACAGTGGGCATGTGAGCATCAGAACTGGACCATGGAGCAATGGAAGAAGGTGGCCTGGTCTGATGAATCACATTTTCTTTTACATCACGTGGACGGCCGGGTGCATGCCTTACCTGGGGAAGAGCTGGCACCGGGATGTGCTACGGGAAGAAGGCAAGCCGGCAGAGGCAGTGTGATGCTCTGGGCAAGGTTCTGCTGGGAAACCATGGGTCCTGGAATTCATGTGGATGTTACTTTTACACATACCACCTACCTAAACTTTGTTCAGGAATGGTTTGAGGAACATGACAAAGAGTTCAAGGTGTTGACTTGGCCTCCAAATTCCCCAGATCTCAATCCGATCGAGCATCTGTGGAATGTGCTGGACAAACAAGTCGGATCCATGGAGGCCCCACCTCGCAACTTACAGGACTTAAGGGATCTGCTGCTAACATCTTGCCAGATACCACAGCACACCTTCAGAGGTCTTGTGGAGTCCATGCCTCAATGGGTCAGAGCTATTTTGGCAGCACAAACGGGAACTACACAATATTAGGCAGGTGGTTTTAATGTTACGGCTGATCAGTGTATACCGAGTGTAGAATTTTTTTTGTTCTTTAATGTTGTTCTTATTAATTTTACTTGGTCTCCCCTAATAATAACCGCATGTGTAATGGACGGGTAATTGAGAAACACAAAAAACAGCGGCTGTTAGAAAGGCACTTGATAAATTGAATACAAACAATTAAGAAAAATCTTTAAAATATTTGGAAAAACATACAGCAAAAGAAGGGAAGGAATAAGCCAGGCACATTCAGACTAATCAAAATCAACTCAAGAAGCACCTGAAGGAAACTCCATCTTTAATGAATAAAAGATGGTATGCATTCTCAGTCTTTAAGACAGTTCCCAAGCAAGACCAAGCAGGCAAGCTAAGAACTAGCTCTATTGTTTTACGTAGCAGAGCAAACATGTTTGCACCAGAAATAAAGACTGAAAATATTCCAACAAAACTTCCAACCTAAGTAATCATGTACAGCAAAACTTCTGTTTTGCATTAAAACAGCCACAGCAAGCAGATTATAAAAAAAAACCATCCAAATCATTGTTTCCCAGCCTATCCCTCAGAGCCCCACAAGCTGCACTTTGCTCTATTGCACTCCCAACACAGCTGAATGAAGCAATGCAATCCACTCAATCACTCATTTCTGTGTATTAAATGCTGGGAAAGAAAAATTGGACAGTCTACTGCAAGGGTATACAACTAAAATTTGTGAAGGTCCCGTTTCATAAAATTCGTTCCTAACAAACATCTGAATAAACGTGACTGAACAGTTACCTTTTAATGCTTAACCATTAGTTCATGGCTATAAATAAGACTAAAATTAGAAGTGGTTATATTTTGTTTTGCCCTGGTGTTTCACATCACCAGTCTGAACAGATGAGATCAGTTTTGGACTTGAAGTAGGAAAGATAAACTCATACTTCTTTGTCCATTTGTCTGTTTTTATAAAAATATTCTGTACAAGTCTGCTGCTCTTTATTTAGACCAAAGAGTTTAGATTAAAAAGTTTTTTTCTTTTTTTTTTTTTAAATCTACAAAAATCTGTGAAAACTCTCCCTTTTCTGACCTAATGTCTCTAGCCATGAAGCTGGTCTCTAGGCTGATGAGCTGCTTTCAGCTAATTTATACAAATGCAAGTGATTGGATAAATCACAGCAGAGGATCTGCTATAGAAACTGTGCTGGTTTATGATTAGAGGTCACCATTGAACCGTGGCCATTTTGTTCATACATTGTACGCTTTGCTACTAAAATGCTCTGTCCACATCTACACTGTGGTCCACTACGGACTAGTCCACTAGGTTGAGAAACATTTGCCCTGAACACATATATTGTAGCTTAGCTACTGAGGTAAATCATTCAACGGACATGCAGCCAAGCCTAACCGGAGCGTATTGCATACCCACCTGTTCCATCAGGCTGAGGTGTATCTGAAGGGGTTCTATTACTTTTTAACCTAGTCAGAGCTCCATTTACCATATCTGGAATGCAAGACAAAATCAATCATCTGTGAAGGCCTATGTTTAAAACACTTTGCTAAGACACGTCTCTGTTCCATTGTATGTTAAACTCAACCAGTAGCTTACATTCAAACAGTGGGGGTTAGGGGAAATAAGACCACTGTTCTTTCACACATCAAGCTCTTACCTCCAAAACTGCGCCTGCATCTCTTTGTACCCGAGGGTGTGCTTCCCTCCTCAGCAGCATCTGAAGGGGAAAACACTCCAGATTCACAACCTAGCATGGCTGGAACTTTGGCCATAAGGAATTCTGGTACCACACCTAAAAAGAGCACAAACTCATTCAGAACACAACTGAACTCCATAACATTTAGGACTGAACTGTGTATCTAATATTACTATACTGAAGATAAAACAGTAGATTCCTTTTGCTAAAGATACTTAGTCACCTCTTCATCTTAATCAGTAGTAATGAATTGAGTACCTAGATCCTGAGCGTTATCAATGAGGCACTGCACCACAGCAGCTTGAAGCTTTAGTCTCTTCTCTGTGCTGGCGCTCATTTTCTCTGTTCCGTCCCCCCAATGAAAGAGGTTCGGGGCGAAAATGACTGAAAGATTGCTGCTGTCCATCTTGTTTTCAGCAGATCTGTGACAAAGGAGAGCCTGATTGGAGTCCTGATTCTCTATACATACTATAGTCAGGTGAATTGTTCCTTTCATTTAATTACACAAAAAAAAATTAATAAAACTTAGCTGAAGAACTGCAAATAAAATCATGTTTCAACGATGTTAGTTAAATTATGTTCCACAGAGGAGGTCAAATTACCTTAGACATCAACTGCTGTTTAAACACAATAATCAATACAATTACAAGGAACATTGAAAATGGTTTTTAAAAATCTCCCTTAGCTAAACACTAACTGCAGCAATCTATAACACAGCTACTGCCCAAACTTCCCTTCCCTCACTAACATGCATGAACCATGAAAAAATTAACCTCTACACGCGTGTATTGTAACTAAACGTAATAAATCAGAGCCCTAGACATAGGCACTAAATCATTACATCTTTATAAAAAGAATGATGGTGAAAGTCCACTATTAGTGTCTAACAAATCACACAAGACTAATGACAATGAGTGGTGAAGTCATGCAGACGTTTTCAGCTCACCTCTGAGAAACTCTTTTCAGGAAGCTGCAGAAGTAGCGTAGAATGCTTAAATTCTCATGTGTCAGCACACAGGACAGCAGGAGGGTTGCTGAAGTCCTCTCCTCCGAAGTGGACAGCTCCTGGGCTTTTAGAAAGCTGCTCTGTAGGTCTGTGGCCACAAGAGGCTCAGGCAGCTCCCTGAAGAACTGCTTCAGGAGTCCGGCTATGTCTGACGGCAGCGCGGTGGACAGACACTCTTCTGCTTTATCCAACTTCACCTACAGAGTCAGAACAATGCAGTCACTGTTTAACACGAAATCCCAGTCAGGGCCTCTCAATGGGAAGTCAAAAAAGTCAAGATAGGTCACCCACCCTAAGCGCCTTCACTCGAACAACAGAACCTGATTTTCTAAACAGGCCCTCTGTGTCCAAATGCCCCAGAAGGCATGTACAGGCATCCACTAGGAAGCTGAATGAGGAGACAGATGTTAGCGCTGTTCTTGGAGGAAGAAAAAAAAAGAAAAAAAAGAGAGAAAAAAAAAAAAAGCATTGTATTTTGGTGGTACTTTTACTACAGACTTTAATCTAGTTCTAAACTTCTGATTGATTTTAAAAAATAAAAACAAACTAGTTAACTGGGGTGCAATTGCATATCTGGAGACGATCAATGGTCAGAAAACTTAAAGTAAACGGATTACAACCATTTTAAACAGAATAAATCATCTTACCACGGTACATCTCCGTAGTCTAGCACATGACAATGTGGTAGACTTTCTAAAGCCACTCCAAAGACCTTCGTCTGGGAAAAAAAAATCATTTAGCATGCCATCAGTTTATTGAAAGGATCTGCAACTGTGGTTCTAATTTATTTTCATCAGGTTACAAATCCTACATTCATTTTTTTAAACGAAGCACCTGCAATACTTCTGACTCATTACTGCAAGCCTACACAAGAGAAAAATGTCAAGATGGATGTTGATGACAGATATTCCATAGCTGTGAGGCACAACCCTGTTTCTCATGTAACTGAACAGATATCATATGAATTAAATAAATTAATCAGTGCATCTTGTCCAGTTCACTACGGTCTGATTTCCAGGCATGAGTGCTGCTTTGCATTTACAGGTGCATCTCAAAAAAATTTGAAAATCGTGGAAAAGTTCATTTTTTCCCGTAATTTAATTCAAAAAGTGGAACTTTCATATATTCTAGATTCACTACACATAAAGTGAAACATTTCAAGCCTTTTTTAATCTTGATGATTACGGCTTACGGCTCATGGAAATGACATACTGGAAAAATCCAGTATCTCAAAAATATTAGAATAAAGAATTTATATTACAGCGATGTCGACCTGAGAAAGCTCTAATCAGCTAATTAACTCGAAACACCGTTGCTCAGTGGTCCAAAGTCCTCTTGTCAGATGAAAGTAAATTTTGCATTTCATTTGGAAATCAAGGTCCCAGAGTCTGGAGGAAGAGTGGAGAGGCACAGAATCCAAGCTGCTTGAAGTCCAGTGTGAAGTTTCCACAGTCAGTGATGATTTGGGGTGCCATGTCATCTGCTGGTGTTGATCCACTGTGTTTTCTCAAGTCGAGAGTCGATGCAGCGTCTACCAGGAGATTTTAGAGCACTTCATGCTTCCATCTGCTGACAAGCTTTATGGAGATGCTGATTTCCTTTTCCAGCAGGACAAGGCACCTGCCCACAGTGCCAAAACTACTAGTAACTGGTTTGCTGACCGTGGCATTACTGTGCTTGATTGGCCAGCCAAATCGCCTGACCTGAACCCCATAGAGAAGCAACCTGGGCTTCCAGAACACCTCAGCAGTGCCACAGGCTGATTGCCTCCATGCCACGCCGCGCCGCATTGATGCAGTAACGATACAGTTCACTTTAACATGATATTCTAATTTTTTTCAGATGCACCTGTATATGGCTTGTAGGATATTTTTACACTTGATCCGTGTTAACATTCCAACTGGTTTCAGAGGCCTGGTATTAACATCTGTCTCAATTAATCTGATCACAAGCAAACAACCAAAACTCAGTCATATACACCTGGTATTTTGAATGCACCTCCAGTATTTACTCGTGATCAGACTGTATACATCTTACAGCCCTAACCCTTTTCTGCATGTTTCCAGGCGGAAATGTCTCAAAAGTTTCAATCGCAGGGTCTGCTAATGAAATATATAAACGAATGCGAGTTTAGACACCAAAGCAAGGTATGAAAAATAGCTACTCTGCTGTTGTAGCCAAAGACCCCACAGAATCCTATGGGTGTGTACCAGAAATTCAGACTGATTGGTGCTTCGGGCATTCACTGATTTAGCACAATTTCCTGTCTCACAGTGATTACGTATTTTCCAGCTAGGGCAATGACGCAGTTGATTAGGCAGTCCTTTGTTGCTGTCCGGCATGCTTTTCCATTCACACTACAAATGTTGTGGTCATATGTGTCCCAGACCACCTTTGAAAGTGTTTTCAGTGATCAGATCACAATGTTTCTCTGAGACACACCAGACCGCGTTCACACCTGTACTTGGTGCTGTTCACTTATCAGATCACCCAGGAAGCATGTTAAAGCCAGGTGTGAACACCACTCTGTGATGACTGAGTTTTCTGTGCAAATGTGAACACAACAAACAAACTCCTCTAAAACAGTCCACAAGCAAACAGTACTTAAATCACCTCTAGAGATAGCCTCTGTATGGTTCATTATGTGGTCCATCTTAAGAAAACAAAGTGGCCCATTTTGTGCTTTTAAGGGTGTTTTCACACTTGGTCCTTATAAGGGGCCTGAGCACATTTTGCTGGATTTCTGGCCTGTGTGTGAACACTCCAAACGATCTCAGACCCCTTTTAAAGCTTACGGTACCGCGTTCAGTTTACAGCACAGTTAGCTAAAAACATGCATTGCAATCACAAATCGCTCCGGGCTCACTTCCGCTTTGCAGTGCCGGGTTAAGAAATATATGGTCATGAGATAATCTGCGATCTAGAGGAGAGTCAGCTGATGTCAAGTGGCCTCTCTATGATTTGTTAGACAAAATTCTTGGCACAAGCCCCTGTGCGAACCCAATGGATGTCGTAGAGGGAGGAAGTGTTGACATCAGCGAGGATGATAAATGGTACATTCGTTGCAAACTTGCTTTACCTATTTAGCTGCTCATAGAGCTGTTATTTTCATGATAAAGTTGGCTTAATGACATTGTCATTTGCGTAGCTGGTTTCCTTAACAACAGGGCAGAATATTTTACATATGGCAGGTTTTTACAAAGCCATCCCTTTTTATACTTCTAGAAACTACAATAAGGGGGCTTTCACACTGGCAGTTTAGTCCGAAACAGAGCATGGTTTGCATGAAAACAAAAAATGGTAACGTGAAAGCTGTCGTGAACCGGGAGGCCACACCACAGTCCCGAACCCGAGACTACATGTAGGAGGTGGTCCGAGTTCTGTTGCACTGGAACCGAGCCGTGATTCTGATGACTGTGAACACAGCTCATACTCGGGTCCACACTTATTCAGGAAGTAACCTCCACATTTTAGCCGATGACGACATCATTAGTTTCCACAAAACACATGTACCATGAGTGGCAGGGGAACATTGTGGGATGCAGAAGAGCTCCACTGCTGCGCATAATATCTGCTGCACATAATAGCACCAAGATAAAAAAAAATAAAATAAATAAATATTTTTTAAAAATATATGGTGAGTCACATTGTGTTCTCCATGTGCATTTGTGGCGACGCAAGATGAACACAAATGCACTGGGGTTTGACAGAATCAAATGAGTCTGAAACCAGACCAGTGCTGCGTCGGGAACAATCGCACTCGAATTGGACTGCAGCAAACGTGCCCAGTGTGAAAACCACCTTAATTTCATTTGTGTATCTGCTCATCTTAACCACAGGGCAGAATATTTAACATATGGCAGGTTTTTACAAAGCCAACACTTTTTATACTTCTAGAAACTACAATAAATAGACAAGCAAGAGATCGAGGAGCCAAAAAGCAACAGCATGAACACAAAGCGGTCTGGGACCTCATTACTGCTTAAGTGTGAACGTAAAGAGAACTGGGTCCTTTTTCACTCGGTTCACTTCAACAGGTCAGAGCTCAGTTCTTTTAAAGACGACTCAAGTGTGAAAACACCCTAAAAATCAGGTGAAACGCAATAATGGCTGCCCATGGGATCATGTGGTCCAATGACAAAGCAAGCAGTGATTGCTAGCAACAGGGCAGATAGACTAACAGGCTAGTAAAGACACCATGGTATTAGTAATTATACCAGTGCTTGCCAGCCACTTAAAGTGATAGTTCACCCAAGAATGAAAATTGTGTCAGCAATTACTCACCTCACGTCGTTCCAAACCCATAAGACTTTCGTTCATCTTCGGAACACAAACGAAGACATTTTTAATGAAACTCGGGAGATTTCTGTCTCCATTTACAGTCCAAGTAACTAAAACTTTCAAGCTCCAAAAAGATCATAAAGGTATCGTAAAAGTAATCCACGTGACTCCAGTGGCTCTCATGTCAACAACACGCATGCATCGTGGACCTCTCGTAAACGCGCATCGGAGATGTATGCAAAAGTGAAGCTATTTTGTGAATAAATACTCAATTTTAGTTTATCACTTCATAGAATTGGGATTAAACCCCTGGAGTCACATGGATTACTTTTACGATGCCTTTATGAACTTTTTGGAGCTTGAAAGTTTTGGTTACTTGGACTGTAGTAAATGGAGGGACAGAAATCTCACAGGTTTCATTAAAAATGTCTCCGTCTGTGTTCCGAAGATGAACGAAAGCCTTACGGGTTTGGAACTACGTGAGGGTGAGTAATGGACAATTTTCATTTTTGTGTGAACTAGCCCTTTAAGGAGAGTCACAGGTAGGTCTACAGCACAAAGCATGAGTTGGTTTTGCTGGTTCTGCAACATGATTCCATCTCCTTGTTCACAAACTACACTCTGAAATAGGCTCTAAGTAATCTACATAAAGTGCACTGGCAAAGTTACACTTTTGAATTTAAAAAAAAAATCATCTTTTCTGCATTGTTTATTGCAAAAAGGTGTCAGAAAAGTGTATCTGCGTTTCACTAGAAAACAAATTCTCGCGGTTGCAGTGTGCAGCCACTGAAACTGAGGTGTTCACTTGCCTCAACCTTGTGTATGAAACCCTGAGGAGGAAATTGGGCAAACTTTTCCCTGAAGTGACTTGCTAAACAAATCACATATGATGTGAAGTGTGAGTGAAAACCTTCTGTAAATCTTCGAAAACGCGCGCAGCTGAAACTGTTCAAACATTAAGCAAACAAATAAAAAAAAAAAAGTTACACAATGTCATACAGCTAAATATTTACACAGACTGGTTGTTTTTGCTCACCGCATTGCCTGGTGCAGACTTGCTGCTTTTGCATTTGTTCCAGTTCTTCGTCTTGATGGCGAAAGTTGCGCGAAGGTGCTGCACAACTGCAAGACGCACAACATTTCTCTCTGCGGTCTTCATACTGCTTCTTCTTCTTCTTTTATTTATTTATTTATTTATTTATTTATTTTCAATTTAACTCACCCACTTAGCTTTTTAGTTAAACTAGATGGCCAAGAGCGCTCTCAGCTAACAACTTACTTACAAAAGTTTGACTAGTCTGCGGTTTCAGCTATCCTTACTCCATTCCCACAGAGCAGGAGACTGTTAAACAAATCCAGTAACTCCAAACGCTACAGAAAAGTGCGTCTTATGAGTTGATACAGAGAGCTATATTCGTCTTCCGCCGCACAGACATAACGTAACTAATCACCTGGAAAAGTGTAGCTACTTACAGTAGGCTATCTCGTTTCCGTAAACGTTATGTTGCTATACAATCAATATGCGCACTGTTAGCTGACTAGCCGCCCTACCTGTTCAACATTTTGTCGCATTTAACGTCTGCATTCCCACATAATACGAATTATAACCGTCCCCTATATAAACAACATTAATTTTTCCGTCCTAACGCACCAGTTAGCTAACTTTTAGCTTTCTAACTACTTCCTTTGTGGAAGTGTTTCAAACGGCAGCGCTGCCCCACAAACACAACGCCATTGGCTACACAACAATGTTCAAATTTCGTAGCGCTACGTCACTGCTGTCTGATTGGTTAATCTCCCGTCACGTGCTTTTTTTACTTGGCAGCGCTAGTCTGTGGTAAAAAGCCGTTAGGTAAAGAGCTAAACACAAAACAAACTACTCGACTGTCCATTTTGTCCCCGTATGTGTACAATTATTGACTGTATTAATTAATTATTGACATTTCTCTTTTTGAATTGTTACCTTCGGGCAGACGTTATAGGGTTTTGAAAACTCGAACAAACAGACTAAGGAATAGTTTCTATGCCCAAGCCGTTTCTGTTTTGAATACTGCAATAACTTCAACTGAACATCTTGTGCATTGCTGAACATGAGGTGTTCATCTCTGGTGAACGTGAGACTTCTCTGTGTGTAATGATGTTTTTGATTGATTCGGTAATCTGTTTCCTATTTATTAGATCTACTGAGTTATTATTGTTAGATTATGCACCAAAAAGGATTGCATTTCTTGTACAATGACAATAAAGACTTTAAATTTAACCATAGTCCTTCATGGTAACCATGACATGGTGTTACTATGGTACTTTGTGGTAACTGTGATACCACCATAGTTTTATGATGATATTATATAGTAACTATGACACTACCAAGCTTTCACTGTGGTACTTTATGGTAATTATGACATTATCATGGTTTTACTCTGTTACTCTATGGTAAATGTGACACTACCATGGTTGTATTATGGTACTTCGTAGTAAAAATGACACTACCGTGGTATTACTATGGTACTTTTCTTACTACATTACCTCCCCAACAGAGTTTTTAGACTGATGGTATTCTTAGTCCGTGACCTAGTGAACCAGTATCAGGATGTATTTATTGATAGAGACTTCAAAGCACTTCTGTAAGTCGCTCTGGATTAGGGCGTCTGCCAAATGCTGTAAATGTAAATGTCCTTCATGGAAACTATGAAAGTAAACTATGAAACCATGGTTTTTATGATGGTGCATTATGGCAACTGCAACACTTCAATGGTATTACTATGTTACTTCATAGTAACTGTGAAATTACCATGGTTTTACTATGGTACATTATGGCAACTGTGATACTACCATAGTTTTACTATTGTAATTTATGGTGACTATGATACCATGGTTTTACCTTTACTATAGGGTTTCAGGTGGGATGTTGGAGGTACAAGCCCCAGCACTGCCAAGCTGCTACTGTTGGGCACTTGAGGCCCTTAACACTGTCTGTGGGGGCACCATATCATGGCTGACCCTGCACTCTGACCCAACTTTCTAACAAGCTGGGATATGTGAAGAAAAGAATTTCACTGTACTGTAATGTATATTTGACAAATAAAAGCTGATTTTACTTTTGCACCGGTGAATTACTTTTGCCCAAGTCAATATGTTTTGTACACTTTCCACCTGAATCTGAGAATGTCTCTCTAGACCAGTCCATATGGTATTAGAAAAGGTTGTGTCTGCTCAGTTATGCTCCTTTTTGCAGAATAACGGTATCTATGAAGAATTTCAATCAGGTTTCAGGCCCCATCACAGCACAGAGACTGCACTTGTCAAAATTACAAATGACTTCTTTCTAGCACCTGACCAAGGCTGCATTCCACTGCTTGTTTTACTTGATCTTAATGCTGCGTTCAACACTATAGATCATGACATACTCTTAGATAGATTACAAAACTACATTGGTATTCAGGGACAGGCATTGAAATGGTTTAGATCCTACCTATCTGACCGCTACCATTTTGTTTGTTTAATCGTTGAACTTTTTGACATAACAGCAGTAAAGTATGGTGTGCCGCAAGGATCGGTATTAGGCCCCCTGCAGTTTTCTTTATACATGCTGCCCCTTGGAAGTATTATCAGAAAACACGGCATAAATTTCCACTGTTATGCTGATGATACTCAGCTATATATTTCCACAAAACCAGATGAAAGTTCTAAATTTTCCATGTTAACAGAATGTTTTAAAGACTGGATGACCAGTAATGTTCTTCTACTAAATTCTGATACAGACATACAGACAAACAAACAACAGACAAACAGATATATTGCTAATTGGACCAAAAATCTGTACACAAAAGCTCCTAGAATACAATCTGCATTTACAAGGATGTACGGTTACTTCATCCTCTACAGTCAAAGACCTGGGTGTTATATTAGACAGCAACCTGTCATTTGAAAATCATATTTCCCAGGTAACAAAAACAGCCTTCTTCCACCTTAGAAATATTGCCAAGCTACATAACATGCTATCTGTTTCCGATGCAGAAAAACTGGTTCATGCGTTCATGACCTCAAGACTGGACTATTGTAATGCGCTGCTAGGTGCATCCTCAATAAATAAGCTACAGTTACTCCAAAATGCAGCTGCTAGAGTGCTCACCAGATCACAAAAATATCAACGTATTACCCCCAATTTTATCATCTCTACACTGGTTACCTGTTAAGTTCCGTATCAGTTATGAAATACTGCTACTCACTTATAAAGCCCTAAACGACCAAGACCCTTTGTGTTTAACCAATCTTCTATCAGGTTACAATCCATCACGCTCTTTAAGGTCGCAAAATAGCGCAGACCTTCAAATTCCTGGGCCTTCACATCTCCAACGACCTGACATGGTCACTGAACACCTTCTCCTTAGTAAAGAAGGCCCAATAGCGCCTGTATTTTTTAAGGAGGTTGAAGAGACCTGGCATGCCCCCCTCTATCCTCACTGGTTTCTACAGGTGTGTCATTGAGAGACTCACCAGCTATATTACCGTCTGGTATGGAAACTGCTCAACATCTGACAGGAAAGCCCTGCAGCATGTAGTGAAGATGGCACAGTGCATCACTGGTATGAACCTTCCTGGCATTAAGGACATTTACACCACAAAGAGTGTGAGGAAGGCAACCTCCATCAGGAAGGACCCCTCTCACACATCCTACAACTTGTTTAAGCCCCTCCCATTCAGGAAGAGGCTAAGAAGTATTCAGGCCAGAATGTCCAGACTCAGGAACAGTTTTTTCCACAAGCAATCAGACTTCTGAACAGCCATGTCTAACTGTGAGCACCCCCCTTTGATTTTAGTTACGGCTGAAGCAATGGCTAGTTCAGCATTCTGAATCTCATGCCATCCATGCATCAACAATGAACCTTTTTTTCTGAGTCACTTAAACCTTTTACTCTTGCCATCTTGATCCAAATTTGAGGTCAATATTTTTATACATGCCACAGACCAGGGTAATGTTCACTTGTATAATGCAATATACAGTACCTGTCAATACCTCAATCATATATTTACTACATTTCATTATAGTCTCTATAGTGATATATTTGTCATAATATGACTTTTAAGCATATAACTCCCTAACAAATTCATTCTTCAACAGTACCTACTGTATCCAATGATAGCAACCTATCATTGTAATGAATCTGTCACTACATACACTTTGTATTTATCACGGCAGTTTCAATTATTATCATGCTAGTTAACATTTGAGAGATTAGGAATAAAGCTGTTGTTAGTTAGCCTTAGCTAATGTCCTCTCCCTTCCTTGTTTTCGTGGTTACTTGGTGAAAGAGGCACTAATTTACCATATGTAATGAAAATCAGGGTGTGATTTGAGGTAGACAAGTTTTTCTTTTGTGAATCTTTCTTGTACTTTTCCTTGATACATTAAATAAATTTAAGAGTGTTTACTTTTACTGTTTCTTTACTTGTATTTAAGTAAAGAATTTGGGTACTTTTACTACCTCTGACTATAGATTCAACTTCGTGAATGGTTACCTTATTTTCAGTTATGAATCTTATGTGCTTGCTAAATTGCATGTTAGTGTCATCCAGCTGTAGACATTATGTACATTTTGGTAGGAAGAGGAAGCTGAGCATAATGACTCCAGGTTGTTGCTGTGAATTTAATGTCATTTTAACAGTTTCACAAAGACTTTGTAGAATACGGTTTAACTGATTTAATAGTCAGTTTTAACCGGGGGAGATCATTTCAATGAAAATACTCTTTAGGTTGGCATACTTTATGTTGTATAGCACCTGCAGTGCACATGAACGCATTGCATTAGGCAACCTAAGGGCATCAAGAGTTTAACTGATTATTTCAGAATTATAGATTTCTTACTACTGCAGATGTATATGTAAGATGTATATGTACGTTTGTAGTATTACTGTATGTCCAATGACAGATTACATTTGAAATATAAGAGCAATAAGTGGAGACAAAACACTGTCATACTGATCCACATTTATTACAACATAACATGTATATACAGTAAAAGAGACAGTACAAATGGAAGGGGTGCTGGTTTAGAAGCACTTCCTGTGGACAATGGAGGGGCCGGCCTCATCGTACTCCTGCTTGGTGATCCACATCTGCTGGAAGGTGGACAGGGAAGCCAGGATGGAGCCACCGATCCAGACGGAGTACTTACGCTCAGGGGGAGCAATGATCTGGAGATAAAGAAGGTTTGTTGATTTTAGGCTGATGTTCAAGAACATTTTATCATTAAACTCCACTGCCAGTAAAGTACTAGAGCTTGACTCACTGTGCACAAATGCTAGTGAAGAACAGGTATCGCAAATCTTATTCTATTCATAAAGCTGCCTGGTCACTAATCCCTTCCATGCTAATAATTGTTAGAAACAATATTTTTGGCTTAAGACTTTCCATATTAACAAACACTTATTTGGCAGCATAGAGTAAGTGTTATATCCTCTAATGTCAACTTCTTCTTACCTTAATCTTCATGGTGCTGGGGGCCAGAGCAGTGATCTCCTTCTGCATACGGTCAGCAATACCGGGGTACATGGTGGTACCACCAGACAGGACATTGTTGGCGTACAGGTCCTTGCGGATGTCAATATCGCACTTCATGATGCTGTTGTAAGCGGTCTCATGGATACCAGCAGACTCCATACCTGTGGTTTAATAAGATTTCGGTTGGCAGAAAAGCAAAGGTACAGGGCATGTGAATAGAACTGATGAATTAATAACTGACCATTTTGTCATTTTACTCTAAGATGGAAAAAAAAATCATTACCATCTTCATATAGACGTGGAACTCACCAATGAAAGAAGGCTGGAAGAGGGTCTCGGGGCAACGGAAACGCTCGTTACCAATGGTGATGACCTGACCATCGGGAAGCTCATAGCTCTTCTCCAGGGAGGAGGAGGAAGCAGCGGTAGCCATCTCGTTCTCGAAGTCCAGAGCCACATAGCACAGCTTCTCCTTGATGTCACGCACGATCTCACGCTCAGCTAAGAGGGGCAAGTTTCAGAAAAATGATGAGTGAACCAAATGTACAACCTTCACAAAATTCTTCACTTGAGCAATATAACCAGTAAATCCTTAGAAAAAAATGGTTCCTCAAGGGTTCTTGGAGACCTTAAGGACTAAAGTTGCCATGATATCCAAAAACACTTGAGTTTTACATTTTTAAAGACTTTCTAAAGAGTGTGATAAATGTAAAACATATTGGATTTGGTACCACAACTTACCAGTTGTGACGAAAGAGTAGCCTCTCTCAGTCAGGATCTTCATCAGGTAGTCAGTCAAGTCACGACCGGCCAGATCCAGACGCATGATGGCATGGGGGAGAGCATAACCCTCATAGATGGGCACGTTGTGGGTAACACCATCACCAGAGTCCAGCACAATACCTGCAAGGGGCAGATTTCAGGCACACATGCCTTCTGTCACACAAATGTCCCTCAGAGAATGTGGCACATCATAAATGAGCCATGCTGCTGACATCAGTGACCACGGGTGGAGCTTTCACTCCAGGACATTAGGGATTATTGCTAATCCTATAGAATGTACGGCTCAATTGTCTTGCTGTCTGTTAAATAAGCTGCAGTGCATGTTTAATTGTTCTATGTATCAAAGAAAATGCTCTCAATGGCAGCAGAACAATGAGAATTCATACTGAACCCTCACTAATCACATTTTTAATTACTCAGTAATAACTCTAGATTTTGCCTCTATTGAGTCATAAGAATGTTGTCTATGTTTACATAATGAATAACTATTGAACACTAAATTGTGTTATCATGGGCCAGTTACGTATATGCCTTGACCTGACTAGATAGCATTTTGTTTGTCTTTAGCATGACTGATTTTAGCATTCAGTAACCTTAGCATATTTATATATACATTCATACAGTAGTGAAGAGTGAAACTGCATTACTGCTAATACTGACCGGTGGTACGGCCGGAGGCGTACAGGGACAGGACAGCCTGGATGGCCACATACATGGCTGGGACGTTGAAGGTCTCAAACATGATCTAGAAATGCAGATTAGAAATGTGTTAATGTCAGCACACCTCACTGAAACAGAGTGAAGAGTGGTCATGGAGGTTTGAGTACCTGGGTCATCTTCTCCCTGTTGGCCTTGGGGTTGAGGGGAGCCTCAGTGAGAAGGGTGGGGTGCTCCTCAGGAGCCACACGGAGCTCATTGTAAAAGGTGTGGTGCCAGATCTGAAGGGAATTAACAAACATGGTTCCACTGATGCAATCAAATATGTGATATTACTTTGTAGGATACCCTAAGTTGACAGATAAGGTATATGGGGAAGTGTAAAGGTTGCGATCTCGCCACCCACCTTCTCCATATCGTCCCAGTTGGTAATGATGCCATGCTCGATGGGGTACTTGAGGGTCAGGATACCCCTCTTGCTCTGGGCCTCATCACCAACGTAGCTGTCCTTCTGACCCATACCTACCATCACACCCTGTGGGAGGAAGAGGATTCACTTTAAAGGTAACCAAGGAACCAAGAGTATGTGTTTAACAATCCAGCTGAAGATATGTGGAAGATTTTGTTGAAGGAAGGTGGTGTACCTGGTGGCGGGGCCTTCCAACAATGGAAGGGAAGACAGCACGAGGAGCGTCATCACCGGCAAATCCAGCCTTGACCAAGCCAGAGCCGTTGTCGCACACGAGGGCGGTAGTCTCGTCGTCGTCGCACATGGTTGGTTTCTGAGATGGTCTGTGGAAGAAAGAGATGACATATTTATTACAGGGACAAATGCCTTCCAAGTGAACCTAATATCACTCTACTAGGGGGCCAGGAGTGGAGCATGGAGACCAATAAAGGCCAAACACCCTCCCATCCCCCCTCCATCCTGCCTTGATGAGATGAAGCAGAGCAGTACTGTTAGTGCTAGTGGAAATGTTTGAGTTGTCTATTTAATACTTAGAGCAGGATATAACATAGACGAGTTATCCTATGTTTAACTAAGTTTTGGATTTGAGTCAGTCCTTGTTGTTTTTACATCAAACTGTGGATACACAAAATAACAGTATGACTTATTTGATATTATCGTCTCATCAAACTATTTAGTAATGACAAAAAGACTTAAGATTATATAGTGAACTAATGAACTTGTTGACCCTCGTTTTCTCCGTCCCCTGCTGGATCTTCACCCCCCCATCTTCCTGAAAGGTTAATGAAACTGTATCTCCACAACCAAGTGGTTCAAGATTTTCAGTCTGTCAATGTAAAGCCAAAAAAGGGGCCACGCTGAAGCCTAGATGTCTATTTTAAGGCCTATCCCTCTTGCTGTGTTAGGCCTATAGTGTTTCTTCTCTCATGCTGCTTCCTATCTGAGCTTGGTGCCTGTTCAGCAGCTGTCATCACATTTTAACACCTTGGTTTATGTCGTGGCCTCTGTCCCCTCAATTCCGAATGGCTTCATTCATGACATGCTGTGCTATAGTAAGTAAATGTATAATGACAGCACAATTCATCCAGACCCTGTCTTTTGTAAAATAAATCAATAAGTATAAACTCTTTACAGCTTTGTAATGGTGTCTTCCTAAGCCATTAGTCTTGAGATCTAACTTTGTTTTAAATGCAATATATGTCTTAGTTAGAACTAAATTAATAAAGCGTTACTAATTCCTGACATTTGTGCCTACTCCATTACACCTTTGAGCCATCTAGTCATTATCAAAACATTCCCATTACCACCAATTATTAAAAGGATTCAACAGACTGTGAATATATTAATGCACTCCTTACTTTTTCTACATAAACCAACATCATAAGCACTTACCAAGTTGTGTCGCGGGACTGATGCTTCCACTGGGACAAAGTGATTGGTGAGACAGCTCCCCTTAAATAAGACTCAGGCAGAGGGGTCTGGGGTGGAGCGTTGAGTTTGCAGAAGCCCAAATAAGAACTTTTGAAAAAAGAGAGCCGAGCCCTCCCCATCACTCAGTGTATCTATCTTGATAAGATGAAGCAGCTGGATCCTTCCCAAATGGAGCAGCATTTCCTTGGAAATAGCAGCTCTGTCAGACATAAAACTAAGATGGATGATAGACGTCAAATGCTTTAACTGCAAATGCTTTAATGTTTGTTCTGAAGGTCAACTTTGTGCTCTACAGAATATGTTTTGGAAGTGGAATTTTGTCTAATTATAGTTTAAGAATTATAATTGTAATACATTTGTAATTGTAATTATAGTGTGAGAATTATATTGTCTAATTATAGCGTGAGAATCCTGAAATCTCAGTCTACTAATCTGAATTCTCATATTATGCATCTGAATCATATTATATTAAATTCCAAAAAAAAAAAAGAGTTTTTTTCTCAATCATTCATTTAATAATGAAGTACTTCATTAAGTTTCAGGGTAACTGGGGGCAGCTTATGATGAGCACTCAAACATTTGGACTCTCGGCCTCCCACTAAGACGGGGAAACTGTATATGTCAGTAAGTCGGCTGACTGGTATGTAGTCTGGAACCCCAAACGTGGATAACAGCTGGTTTGGAGGGGGGTAAATCCATTTGGCTTTCTCCTGCTTACATGGTTCCTGATTGGCTTGGCTGTATGGTAGCAAAACTCTGATTGGTTGAAATCTCTCCTTTTAGGGTTATGGTGGGTAGCAGGTGCGTAAGGGAGATACTGTAGAACTGAGAGTGAGAGCAGGGCTCCTTATTTGTGTTGACCTTTACGGCCTCACTTAGCATATGTCTCTATAGTGCTATGCTGAATAAATGCATTAAGTTTGACATCTACATCAAAATCTTTCCTCTAATGAGATTCTGGTTAAAAAACAAAAACAAACAAACAAACAAACCCCCCCCCCCCAAAAAAAAAAAAAAAAAAAAAAAAAAAAAACAGGCAAGCTGGTGTTCAAATAATGGAAGATCCTCATTTGTTCCTCTGTTTGGTGCACACGTAAGAAGTGTACTGCATTATTATCTTATTATTAAACCTTATAATTCAATGCTATAACTAGATTACCTTCAAAATCAAATTGATCAAATTCAGTTCATAACTTTTTATTCTAACAAGAATCTTTGTGTATAATCCAAGCAGAACTCCCAGGTCATCAGCTGCCAGGTCATTTTTGTCATCAGGTCATTTTTAAATTAAAACTAAAATTGGTAAAAGTGCTTTTAGTCATTAGAGTCTTACTTTGTGGCACACACTGCCTGATGACTTAATCCTCTTTTAGAAATAACCTTGGGGGCTTCCTTTTAATGCAAGACTTTGGCTCTATGTGACTCATAATGTGCTGTTTTTCAAAATATCCAATTTGCTATTTTTTTATTTGAATTTTTATTAACTTTCTTTTTTTATGATTGCCAATCGGTATTACACAATGCTTTCTTTGAAGTAAGTTTGTGTTTTACTATTTCTCTTGCCATATTTTGTGTTTTTATGTATGAAAAGTGTAATATAAATTAAGTTTATTGTTATTAATTTTTATTCACTCGCTCATTTTCAGTAACCGCTTTATCACACCAGTTCATCACAGGGCACGATACAGACACACATTCGCACACTCATTCACAACTAGGGGCAATTTATCTTAGCCAGTCCACCAATTGGCATGTTTTTTGGTGCTGGGAAGAAACCGGAGACCAGAAGGAAACCCAGGCAGACACGGGGAGAACTTGAACAGAAACTCCACACAGACATTACCCCGAGCTCAGGACCAAACCAGGGACCATGGAGCTATGAGATGGCAATGGTACATGCTATGCCTCTGTGCTGCTCACTAATAATAATAATAATAATAATAATAATAATAAGAAGAAGAAAGACAGAGACATAAGGCCTGCTATCAACTGTTTTGTTAATATATGGGTTAATGTAACTCTATTGTTTTGGATACTGGCTTTTGTAAGCAGAGATATGGGATAGATGGACTAGAGATTATAAGATATTACAGAAATTGAATAGAGATTATAGGCTATAACAAACAGAGAGATGTCCCAACAAATAGCAGACTGATATCTACAGCATGTCACAGACCTCTGCAAGGGAATAACAGATGGTAAATAAATATCATGTATGCCAGGAACAGACACACTACACTGAGGTATTTATATGTGGTAAAATAACCCTAATGTAGCCTGAGTAGTAATACCTACTTATGTGGCAACTATTTACTAAATTATAGCCAAACAAGATGTTGGTTACTTGACCCTTTTTAATGCTCAGCTACTTGACTTATGACTGGTCATAAAATCAGGGCCTCGCCAGTGTTAGTGACTAATACTCTGGATTTCACAATTACATTGGAGAAAAAGAGATATAAACTTATCCCTTAGTACAACCGAAATACTCCTTTTGTTATAAACCATTTCACAGTTCACACCTCTGTGTTATTTTATACTGGTTAAATGTTACATGAAGTCAATTTAGACCAAAGTATTTGATATAGTTCTCTGCAGGGTTGCCAGGTTTGCATAAAAACACTTCCGTAATATAGTAAACTACTGGAATATTTAAGCGTCCTGCAATATTTTGAATGAATCAGTATTAAGACTAATACACAAGAGCTGCTAGTCACAGCTCTGTTTGTGTGTGTGTGTGTGTGTGTGTGTGTGTGTGTGTCTAATGTACGCGCGGACAGTTATATTCAGTAAAACATGCATGAAACAAATGCAAAAAAACAAAAAAAACAAACAAAAAAAACGGATCTGGCAACGCCGCCAACACGTCTCATCTACTGCCTCAGGATTGGTCAAGAGAATCACCTTTCATTCTGTACTGCCATTGGTTAATAATTCATGCTCCCACAAGACCCCCCCCCCCATTTTTGGACAGCATTCTATTGGCGGACTGTGTGTGAGTATGAACTAATAGCCAATCATAGCTCAGAAGGCGGGATTTGTCTTCGAAAAAGATGAGGAAATAAATAACGTTCAGCGTGTTACGTCAGTCCTGCGACGGTACAGACATGACGACTTCCACGCGCCAGCTTGTAATTTGTGTTTTTACTGCGCGACGTCTCCTTACATGATTAATTTAAGTTTATAGCCGCTATGTTTTTGACATTTGCGTATTTTGCTGACTCTCTTGAGGAAAAACGGTTAATATGTTAGTGTGAAAAGTTTGTTTCCGCCACTTTGTTTTGAAAGGGACGTGAGCGAGATATGTGTTCAATGCCACAGAATAATGAGCGGTTCTCCTCTTAATTCTCCGGGTGGAAATGAAGACTATGTAGTGCAGCAGGAAAATGAGCTGGAAGCCCTTGCGTCAATATTCGGAGATGACTTTCGGGACATCCGGACTGAACATCCATGGAAGGTGCAGCAAAGTAGCCGAGTGATGACGTAAAGTGACATAACTAAGTAGATTGAAGTAGCAGGAAGAAATTCCAGCTTGCTCCATCGTTCAGATCCACAGTCATGCTAATATGTGATAAGACAAAGGTTCTCAGTACTCCCTGGTTCTGGATTACACCATGTCCTGCACATTTGAGTGTTTTCCCTGCTCTGACACACCCACTTTAACTCAGGAAGGGTTGTTTAGTGAAGGAAACTCAGGGTAAACGCTCAATTTGGCAGGATCTGGGTGGAAACCAGTGTGTTTTAACTGTCTGGATCTAGGTTCCGGCTAAGACCAGTTAGTCTTCCTCTGCAGTTGCCAGATGCATTCGGTTTGATTTCCAACAAGTACATTCTAGAGGTCGACCGATAGTGATACCGATAACTAAGTCGACCTGCCGATGACCGATTAATCAACCGATAGTTTTCAAAATTGATACTGAATATAAACATGAAACTGAAAGTAAAATATTGTTGACCTTTATTACAAAAATAAACAGTACCATGAAAATGTACCCTACATTTTTAAAATGAAATAAATATATCATTTTTTTTAATATATTAGCTATTAATAAGTATTAAAGTAAATAAAAGATATACATCCAAACTGAACCAAAAAGTAACACTTCAAATAATAAAAATAAACAGGATATTTGGAGATCCAAAATAAACCCAAAAAAAAAAAACTTCAAATAACACAACAAAATTTGTCAGTGGTAGTTTTTTTTTTTTTCACCTCTAGAGGCCACTCTCGTACTGTATAATGACAGTGGATCTTTCTCACCCACTCGGGCACAACCGGGAAAAACTATCGGTGTGGATTTTTTCAGATAAACGATAGTTCCAGCAATCAGTTATTGGTGCTGTTTAATCAGAAAAACCGATCAGTCTGTTGACCTCTAATACATTCACTCAGAAATAAAGGTACTGAACTGTATTTTTCTTGGTCGCTTGAGCAGAACTATCGAGTACTTTATTTATGTATTAAATTTTTTAGTATGTACATCTTTTACCTGGGAAGGTGCTTGTGGTGTACTTATAATAAGCGTTTACAATAAATAAAGCTTTGAAAGGTACATCACTGGTCCTTAAGGTCTGATTATTTACCTTAAATTATTTTTTAAAAATGTGCTCTATATTCACATTCCCAGGTGAAAGATACCAGGAGAAGTACCGTTTAGTACCTTTATTGAGATGTTCAGAACGTAACATATGTACCATAAACATACCACTAGATATTTTGACACACCTTTTGTTCCCAAATTCAGATTAAGTGTCCTCCAGACGTGTACCTGTACCTGCGCCCCAAAGGTCTGAGCCATGGCCAGGAGTGTTACGTGACCGTGGACTTGCATGTCAAATGTCCACCGACATATCCTGATGCGTAAGTTTGCATTCATCCACCTCCTCCACTGCTTCTCATAGAAGTCCCGTCTTCAGAGTTGAAACTTGTCTTTACGCTACTATTTTCGGCCTCGTTTTGTTGTCACAGACAAAAACCATACACCGAAAAATAATTCTGTACGTTGAGATCGCCATCTTAGAATGCATAATAACATAGTGCCAGTGTGACCAAACAAAATTGTGGCAGTGTCAGAACTGTTTGTGTGATATTCTTCTTACTTCAAGCACACTTTTAAGAATGTAAATTCCATGTTGTCGAGCCACAAATAGAGCTGAACTTGTCTTTTTCACCTTTGAAAATGTACAGTGGTGCCTGAAAGTTTGTGAACCCTTTAGAATTTTCTACATTTCTGCATAAATATGACCTAAAATGTCATCAGATTTCTGAATTCCTCAGAAATCCCCTTTGCTCATGCCAGAGGTTCACATAGTTTTGCCATTTTTTTTTTTTTGTCACAGATATGTAATATTGGATCATTTTCCTCAATAAATAAATGACCAAGTATAATATTTTTGTCTAATTTCTTGAATTGGGTTCTCTTTGTCTACTTTTAGGACTTGTGTGAAAATCTGATGATGTTTCAGGTCATGTTAATGCAGATATATATAAAATTCTTTCACAAACTTTCAAGCACCACTGTATTTTCTCCAGGCATAAGATTGCTACTATTATACCCAGTTTTGTTTCTGTTCATTTTCTGCATGAGCTCGAATCACACGACATAATCAGGAATGACTTCAGAGGCAATCTGTAATGTCTGTTAAGTCTAAACTTAGTTTGGTTACATGTTAAATATTGAACATTATATTGAAATATTTGCTTAGTGTTCCTGGTCCTGATTTGTTGGTTGATTCTGTATTTACGTGAGAAGTTGTGTGGATGTGTGCCACTTTGATGTCATAGCGTGATAACGCTAGCACAGTTAGAATGGGAGAAAAGCATAAGTGTTAACAGGCAGATGTTGCTCTTCGCACCTAAAAAAAAAAAGAGCACTGGCTTCTTTTCTCACTCACCATTTTCCAGTGCCGTATTAATGAGAACTCCAGCATAGAAGCGGTGGAGAGAGCAAACACTGGTCTCACAATGCAAATACATTACATGTGAATATTTTTTCCCCCTTTATAATTTGGACATTTAGTTGTATATATTCACATTGGGAGTTCGATTTCCCACCTGTGCCCTGTGCGTGTGGAGTTTGCGTGTTCTTCCTGTCCTTCGAGGGTTTCCTCCAGATACTCCGGTTTCCTCCCCCAGTCCAAAGACGTGTTGTAGGCTGACTGGTATTTCCAAATTGTCCATAGTGTGTGAATGGGTGTGTGAATGTGTGCGCGATTGTGCCCTGTGGTGGGTTGGCACCCTGGACGGGGTGTCCTGAGAGTGCACCGGGTTCCTTGGGATAGGCTCCAGGCTCCCCCACCACCCTGTGTTGGATAAGCGGTACAAAAAACAGATGGCTGGATATTCACATCAGTTTTCTGATGTAGTCACAGTTGCGTCCAATGTGAATTCTATGTAAGAGCAAGTTGAGCAACATTGACTGGCTCACGGTACGTCAGTACGTCATCTGCATATCTGTATTTCTCAAGATCGGGAAGTTTCCTGCTTATTATAACCCCAGCAGTCGCACAGTGGTTTGTGGTGTACTTGGGAAAACAATTTTAATGCAGCACACACCAACCACTGTGCATTTTGTTAGTTTGAAAGTGCGCTCACACACACACAGCAATTTTTATCGCTGCGAGTCACCAGTTGCTGTACTATGAAGTCGCCAGTAGGTGTTCCTACTACTGGTTGCCATAGTAACATTTATCAGTGGTTGGAGCAACTAGCATTCCACAAACCATTTTTCTTGCCGCTAAAAATTCACCAGGGTACATATATGCATCATATCCTACAAGAAGATGGAGAAGCAGTGTGTGCTGTATGCCATTGCGGCCGTCTATCCGCGGAGAAAGCGCAAGCACCGGACTGTCTAGGTCCACGAAACAATTTGAACTCGCAGGCAGTGAGTGGATCGCTGCACCAAGTCTCTCCAAATTTGCATAAAGTTCAACTTTTCTCAATTTTGTCAGTGGGCAGTGGTAGCTCAGTGTTTAAGGTGTTGGTCTACTGCTCAGAAGATCATGAGTTCAAACCCCAGCACCACCAAGCTGCCACTGTGGGGCCCTTGAGCAAGGCCCTTAATCCTCAACTGCTCAGCTGTATAAATGAGATCAGTCTGCCAAATAATGTAAATGTTTGTCATGTCGCTGGACACGCCCACATCTAGTCAACAACGGTCACTGTTGCTCATGTTTGAATGGTCTCCGGTCTCTTTGTCTCTGCGAGTCACTGTATGTGTGAGCCTACCTTAAATATCTCCTTTCTCTTGTGCGCCAGGCCTCCAGAACTTGAACTGAAGAATGCCAAAGGTCTCTCGAATGACAACCTTCAAAACCTGCAAAGTGACCTGGCCAAACTGGCCTTGGACCGATGTGGAGAGGTGAGTCAGTTAACAAGGCGAGACCTTGAGAGGAAAACTGTGGGGAAATTATAACAAGAATTTGTGTGTGAACAGAGTTAATACCAAGTCTTGATGGGCCTTTTAAACATAAGTGATAAGTGAAAGCTTCAGTGTACTTGCCAAGGCCCATGTTATTTTATTTTATTTTTTTGTTTGGCTGGAAACATAATTGACTAGACTAAAAAGTGGTAGCTCAAGTAATTTAATAACGTATGGTGAGCTAGTTAGCTAGTGAAGTGCATTAATACAGACTAAGGATATTACTGAAATTTTTTACCACTCGTTTTGTTTTTTTGGTCATACTACCAGCCCAGTGGTAGTATGTCTCGAAGTGTTATGTTAAAAACCTCAAGAATAACTTAAGCATGTGTACTGAGGGGTAGACATGAAGGCAGAATGCCAGAAGAAGAAAAAACAAACCAACCTCGCCAAAAGGTTTCAAACAGAAATTGACAAACAAGGATTTATGTGCTTTCTTAAATATAGCTTTTCCCCGTCCACACAAACAGTGAAAACAGAGTTTTACAATTTCTCCACTTCGGAGGGTGTATTTGGAAAGCTTCGTGTTGAGTGACATAAAACGCTGTTTTCGTGTAGACTGGGCCTTAGGGAAATGAATTCCCAGGAGGGGATGACTGTGTAGCCACAGTCCTTCTGCTCTTCTGATAACGTTTTATGATGTAGCACATTGTGTTTGTGCCGTTGATTAAAAGTCAACAAGTCACTGGCGAACGTTTCGCCTGTGAGCTGTGGTGTTTTCACTTCGTATCACATGTAAAAATATCATTCGAGGCTGTCTAGTGTGTTTATTTTGCCTTGATATCTTTAACCGCAAGGTTATCTGACCGTTTTGTGCTGTGCTCCATTTTGCTTGGTTTCGTCTGTGTTTGCGCCTACCTGCGTGTGTTCCTGATCCAGATGAAAAGATTGTCTCCCGTGTACACTAATTAAGTCGCCTGGTAAATACTGTTCTATCATCGGCCAGATCGCCTCAGCCAATGTGTATAGTGCAGCAGGCGGTGGGAACAAGTATCGTGCGGAATAGTTACAACATGAAGATGCGTCATACCGTCATGAGGCACGTTTTGTTTAAATGGAACACATTTTCTTTCCCTGGTTGAACCTAGTTGTTCATCAGGCTACTATGAATAAAAATCAAGTAGTTTGGACATGAAATCTGTATGTCCTGGGTGCCCCTAGACAGCCTGTAGACTTTCCTGTTTGTAATAGGACTTTGCATGGTTTAATCCCAGGGAAATAAAGTTTAAAGGCTGCAGGTTTGAATGACCTGTATCATAAAGCCTGAACATACTAGTAATGGGATGCCGATTGTCCCAGGTTTTAAATGGGATTATTATTGTCTATCACATCCAACACCAGGTGCACACGCCTGTTCAGTGTTTAATGTGTGAAAAGGGAATGTGGGGCAGCAGTAGCTCAGTGGTTAAGATGTCGGGCTACTGATCAGAAGGTTGTGAGTTCAAATCCCAGCACTGCCAAGCCGCCACTGTTGGGCCCTTGAGCAAGGCCCTTAACCCTCAACTGCTCAGATGTATAAATGAAATAAACGTAAGTCGCTCTGGATAATGCCAAATGACATAAATGTAAATGAATTAATTTGGAACATTTATCTGCTTTTACTGCCAATCAACCTTGACTTTGATTTGTTTTCTGTAAGTGTGTGAAAGAATGTGTCACTTGTTGTGTGTGTGTGTGTGTGTGTGTGTGTGTGGAGAGGCTCCTGCTTATCAGCCTGGAGTGTTTGTTTTTAGCAGAATGAAGGGGACATGGCAAGCTGTACTCTGGGAGTGTGTCCTTGGGTGCTCATTACTAAGAGATAATGTGGTAGTAGAAAATTGGGTCGTTTCAAACTTGCATTTTTTTCTGGATCCATTTGAGCTGAGAGTTAGATATGTTTGAAGTGCGAAAGTTGTTTTAGAGCCCGGGAGCAGTCCAGAGAACCAATCCCTCTTGAAAACGGTGTTCTGGGGCTCTCCTCCACTGATGAGTGGGATGTATCCACTCGCAGCACTGCATGACAAGGAACGTGATTGGTTCAACTTGCACTATTTCTTCCTGTTTAATGTTTTGTGATGGCAGGGAAAGGGTTGTTATGGACAGCGAAGGAGACAGAACTCCTTATCCATTCTGATGTAGTTTATCCAGACTCCTTCAGCTCCACTGTAGAAAGAAGCGGTACAGGAGGTCGTTTGTACCAACAGTGATCACACTGTACAACAGCTCATCACTGTGCTGGGACACTATTTTGCACTGAACCAGTCTTAGCGTAAGCTCATCGGACAATAGTTGAACTCGAATAGTTGAACTACTAACATCCGCTATTCATATCCATATCCACTGTCTCTTTACTTCCATTCATTTTTTTTTTGTTTTCCCATTGTTTACAATGTTTGCACTGCACTGCCACTTTAATTCCACCCAAGTCTGCTGCTTGTATCTACAATGTTTTACACCCTACTACCCTACCACATCGCACTCTTACACTGTGTTCATTTCTTTTCTTATTTTGTTTCATTTATAATATGAAATATACTACTAACTGTCTGTGCTACTGTAATAGGTGAATTTCCATCTGAGATGTATAAAGCTATATGTCTCTCTGTCTGTCTGCCTCTCTGTCTGCCTGTCTGAAGGCTGGAGCACTGTAATTAGCTCACCTTTGTGATCTAATAACTTTTGTCTACATACACGAGTTACTTATGGAATTGTGCAATCAATCCATGGTTCAGAAAGAATTCTTCTGTGTGAAAGGAAACCTGTGATTTATGAGCCCAGAACCAGTCCTGGGTGTATATAGTTTAAGCTTGATGGTTGGCAGCCCATGCAGAGACAGGTTTTTTTTTTTTTTTTTTTAATTTTTTTTAAAATACATTTTTAAATAAAATATTAACACTTTCATGTTTTGTGTCTGTTTGTATCTCAATCCTGAATTAGAAAAAAAAATCTACTGCCGGAGATTGACTCCTTGTATTATTCTTTCACCAAAACCAAAAAGGTTTCTGCTGCTAAGGATGGCCCCGCATGCAAAGCCTAAAGCTCACCATGAGATAACTGTGGATGGTACCACATAGAAACCGTTAAGATGGCTGTGGATGTTCTTCCTTGGATAGCCTTAGGACTGCAATTGTTCAGAACAGTTTTGCACTCCTAGTCATTAATCAGTTAATAACTTCAGTTCGATACAATAGACTTCAAGCTAAAACTATAACGAATTCAGAAATGACTCTGATTCTCGTATTCATATGTTGCTCATAAGTTCCTGTTAACACAATTGTACTTTTTGACATTTTATATTATATACACTTATAGAAGAGTCTGGTTCCTCTCAAGGTTTCTTCCTCATGTTGTCTCAGGGAGTTTTTCCTTGCCACCGTCACCTCCGGCTTTCTCATTAGGGATAAATGTATAAATTGAACATTTATATCTGAAATTTATAATTATATTTCTTTAAAGCTGCTTTGTGAAAATATTCCTTGTTAAAGGTGCTATACAAATGAAATCGAATTGAATCATTTTTCAGTATTCTGTGCAAGCCATTTTAATGTGATTTTAAAGTTTCATTCTTCAGGCTATTAAACACCACAGCTTTGAACTTGTTTCTGGTGGAAACCTAATTGCGTGGCATTTCCATCACTGTCAAAATTTTATCTCCGATTACTTGGGACATTTGCTGTGGCTGAATTCTGTTAAACAGGGGGGAAAAAAGTCAGAAAAGTATCCGGTTTTGGGGAAAACGTGGGTTTTTCTGCCTATATCATAATATATTTTACCAAAACAATATGCAAATGTTTTTATTTACTTTTCATTTGGCTATTTTATAAAGACCACATTAGAAAATTAAGGACCTAGTTTAACAATCTCAGTGGTAAAAACAGACAGTCTGCCTAAACACGAGTGCTTTCAGTAGACCGTGAATGTCAGCATTTGGTCAAGTTGTTGAATAGATACATGCCGGACATAAGCCCAATCAATTCTATCTTTCTCTGTCTCTCTCCACTTCCCCACTGCAGGTGATGATCTATGAGCTAGCAGACTTTGTGCAGGGCTTCCTTACAGAACACAATGTTCCACCTTCTCGCTCCTTTCATGAGGAGATGCTGAAGAATCACCGGCGGCAGCAGGAACGCCTGGCCCTCGAGGAGCAGCAGAGGATTGATCAGCGTCGGAGGCAGGAAGAACAGATGGTACATCACGTCCACAGCTACATACCAACTTAATAAATGTTAACGATGCCTTACTGTATGTATCATGTTTTTAATTACGGACAAAGTAAATGCCAATTGCGGTCATGTAGCACTCACAGTTTTCTTGTAGCTTTGTAACAGAGATGTTCGCCAAGCTCTGATCATATTAGTCTCCGTACATATATCACAAACGGGAATGTGCTTTTGGTTAGAAATCTACCATGTTCTACTGTGTGCTAACAGTTTTATAATATCTCGACAGCAAAATGAGATACTCGCCGAAATCCAGAGACGACAAGAGGAGAAACGAGAGGAGAAGAGGAAGAAAGAGTTGGCCAAGTTGGTAAGGTTTGGTCCTGCACATAAAGTTATTCAGCATTTCAATGTTAGTAACTAGACTACTGCAGGACCTTAGCAAGGGATGCTCAGCAGACTTCCGATTCCCTTGTCATACACTCATCCACACAGGCATGCTCATTCATACAAATGATCCAATCAGCCAGTTATGTTACAGCAGTGCAGTGCATAAAATCATGCAGATACAGGTCAAGAGCTTCTGTTAATGTTCAACATGGGGAAAATGTGATCTCAGTGACTTATTAGTTATGTGAGTGAGTTACCATAGCCTTTCTCGCAGTTTTTCAGACTAAACATTCTCCTCTGACTTCTTTCATCAACAAATTATCCACTCGCAGAACTGCCGCTCGTCTAGAGACTATTGTGCGTGAAAATCCCAGATAATCAGTTTCTGAAATACTCAGACCAGTGCATCTGGCACTAACAAACATGCAATGGTCAAAGTCACAGAGATCACGTTTTCCCCCATTCTGATGTTAGATGTGAACATTAACTGAAGCTCTTGGCCTGTATGATCTTATGCACTGCACTGCTGCCACATGACTACTGATTGGATTTTCTGCATTGCTGCTGATTGGATAATTGCATGAGCAGGAGAACATGTGCTCTTAATAAAGCAGCTGGTGACATTATGTGAATGATGTTTGACAAATGAAGAACCCTACCTCGTTACACAAATATAAACCGATTAGCCATGATATTAAAACCACCTGTCCTAATATTGTGTAGGTCCCTTTTTTGCCACCAAAACAGCTCTGTCCCATTGAGGCATGGACTCCACAAGAAGGTGTGCTGTGGGTATCTGGTGCCAAGACGTTAGCAGCAGATCCTTTAAGTCCTGTGAGTTGTGAGGTGGGGCCTCTATGGATCGGACTACAGATGCTTGATCAGATTGAGATCTTAGGAATTTGGAGGCCAAGTCAACACTTGGTCATGTTCCTCAAACCACTCCTGAACAATTTTTGCAGTGTGGCAGGGCACATTATCCTGCTGAAAGAGGCCACTGCCATTAGGGAATACCTTTGCCATGAAGCGGTGTATTTGATCTGCAACAATGTTTAGGTAGGTCGTACGTATCAAAGTAGCATCCACAGTACTCTTCTGTGGGATCGGACCAGACGGGCTAGCCTTCACTCCCCACGTGCATCAATGAGCCTTGGGCGCCCATGACCCTGTCGCCAGTTCACCAGTTTGGCCCTTGTCAAAGTCGCTCAGATCCTTACACTTGCCAATTTTCCCTGCTTCCAACACATCAACTTCAAGAACTGACTGTTCACTTGCTGCCTAATATATCCCACCCCTTGACAGGTGCCATTGTAATGAGATAATCAATGTTAATCACTTCACATGTGAGTGATTTTAATGTTCTGGCTGATCGGTGTATGTCTGTTTAGCTATAGACCTCAATGGCTGCACGATCTTATATATGAATACAGGGGTGCACAAATAAGTTCATTAGCCAGAGCACTGTGTACTGTCCCATGATCTGTACGTTCAGAAACCTAAATGACTGGGCTGAAAAGTGGTAGCTAACGTGTTATAATGCATGGCATGTTGGTTAGTACAGACTAAAAGAAATGAATGAGAATATGAAGACGGGGGGCAACTGTAGGCATAGTGCTTATACTCTCCTAAAAAGAATTATTCATGTAGCATGTTGAGTTCATGACGAAACGTCACTCAGTCTCTGAGGCGAACTTTTCTGCAATAAGATGTGGTGTTCTGCTCTTGCGTTGCACATAAAATATAATTTGAATACTTTCTCTTGATATGTTTAAACCCGGACATGACTGTTAAGTTGCAACATGTATACCAAATGAAAACTTTTGTTTGGCAAAAGTCAATAAGAAGTAGGCTTTGTTTTACTTCTCTGGTTGTTAAACCTACTTGTCTGCCAGGTAACTTAGAATGAAAAAACGAATAGACATAAAAACATGCTTGTCTGGGCTGCTGGTTTGTCCACCTCTGTAATATGATGCTTATAACTCAAGTTGTTCCTCATGTAGGAGCGTTTGGAGAACGTGGAGCAGCCGACTGCAGGAAGCCCAACGTCGGGCAGCGTCAGTTCCCCTGTACCTCCCACTGAGACAACAGAAAACAGAAAAGGAGCTTCAAACAGACGTCGCACCACTTCCAGCAGCAGACACAGGTCTGGTCAAATTTGCATTTTCATATTGGTCAGACTTCTTGTAAAACGTGATCGAAAACATTGATCATTTTTAAGGAGCTAAACATTCTGATAAGCACTAATCATCTGTTAGTTCAATTGGGAATTACTGATTCTCAGTATTTTTACTTGGTGAACCTGATCGATTCCTCTCTGAATACACTGTATGGATTTCCACTGATAAGGCGAGACACATACAGTGAAGACAATCCAAGTCCTCATGAAGTCCTGCACTTCAGCAATAGTGCCATGGGCGAGATCCTGGTTCACAGAGGAAAATGTATAGGTAAGTTTTTTCAGTGTCTTATTGATTCTTCTTTGCTAAATCAGTGGATATCAACTTGACCCCTTTTTAAGGGCACAAAATTCTCATACACAAGTTCCCATAAATAAGTGCCATCAAATGTTCTGGTTTGTCGGCTGTGAACGCAAAGCACATTTTAAACCTGAAAGCACAGTGGCCTGTGCACGTCATGACTTCAGTCATTTCTCTGCTTTTGTTCTGGTTTAGTAAATATAACTTGCAAATACCTGTAAATATTATAAACAATACCACTGTATATGATCACATAGTTTGTTAATCCAGTGAGATTTTCACATCTATGAAGTTTGGAGTGGATGCTGCTGCACTAGGGTACAGACTGAAATGTCAGACATTTGCTGTTTAGATAACGATTAACATGGCAGCAGTTTGCACACAGTGCCACTGGGTTTGACTCCAAATTAATGGAAGGTTTAATTCTTATTAAATATCACATAAATCAAGTTTATATGCACAGAACTACATTATAAATAATGTTTGGTAAAAATATCCTGTGACCCCCACCACATCTCAGGTGACCCCAAAGTTAAGAACCTATGTGCTGAATCATTATGGTCATGTAAATATGGTAAATATGAGCAAAGAAGGCTGTGAAAAATTGTCTTTGTTTAACCTTTTGATCTTTTGTTAAAAAAAATTCACAATAATACTCTGCTCTCATGGACATCAAACAGTTGTAAACACAACACAGACTTATCAAAAAAAATGTGTTAAATATAGGAGTGCAACAATTATTGACACCCCTGAGAATTCATATGAGAAAAATATATTTGAAGTATTTTCCCATTTTTTTAGTACACTTGGGTGACTAGGAACAGGAAATTGTTCAACCATGACTTCCTGCCATATTCCCTTAATTATTTTTAACAATGGGTTCAACCAAGGAATATAGCTGTGATGTGCGGCAAAAGGTTGTTGAGCTTCACAGAATGTGAAGTGGCTATAAGAAAATAGCACAAGCATTGAAAATGCCCATTTCCACCATCAGGGCAATAATTAAGACGTTCCAGTCAACTGGAAATGTTATTAATCAACCTGGAATTGGACGTGTGTCTATATTGTCTCAACGCACTGTGAAGAGGATGCAGAAGTTAGTTGCATCTTGGGGTCAGAAAGTCTCCAAAACTACAATCTGAAGTCACCTACATCACCAAGGGTTTCAAGAAAAAAGCCTCTACTCTCATCCAAAAACAAACTCAAGCATCTTCAGTTTGCCAGACACTACTGGAACTTCAAATGGGATCGGGTTCTATGGTCAGATGAAACCAAAATAGAGTTAGGAAATAGAGTTAGGATACATGGCATCATGGACTCTATCAAATATCAACAGATATTAAATGAAAACCTGACTGCCTCTGCCAGAAAGCTTAAAATGGGCCGTGGTTGGATCTTCCAGCAGGACAATGATCCAAAACGTACATCAGAATCAACACAAAAATGGTTTACTGACCACAAAATCAAGGTCCTGCCATGGCCATCCCAGTCCCCTGACTTACCCATAGAAACCTGTGGGGTGAACTGAAGAGGAGAGTCCACCAGTGTGGACCTCGAAATTTGAAGGATCTGGAGAGATTCTGTATGGAGGAATGGTCTCAGATCCCTTGCCATGTATTCTCCAACCTTATCAGGCATTATAGGAGAAGACTCAGAGCTGTTATCTTGGCACAGGCAGGTAGCACAAAGTATTGACTAAAAGGGTGCCAATAATTGTTGCACACCTATATTTAACAAAGATATATTTTTGTGGATAAACCTGTGTGGTGTTTGCAGTTGTTTGATGTCCATGAGAGCAGAGTATTTTTGCGAAACAATAAAGACAAATTTTCACAGCCTTCTTTGCTCATATTTACCAAGGGTGCCAATATTAGTGGAGGGCACCGTATATCAGTCATGCTGTGTAATTTTATACGTGTGTGTGTGTGTGTGTGTGTGTGTGTGTGTAAGGCGAGAGTAAGAGGCTGGGCCGGAGTGTGTATTATGCCCTCAATGCAACCTCGGGAGAGTTTGCTGTTGTGTATGAATGGATCCTTCGCTGGAACAAGAAGATCGGGAAATTCTTCACCAGTCAGGAGAAGGAAAAGATTGAAAAATGTAAAAAACAGGTAGGAAGTGTTTGTTTGTTTATTTATTTATTTATTTAAATGAGAAATTTGTATCATAGTTTTGGTACATTATCTTTGTGACATTAGAATATACAGATGTAGCCACATATCCAGATTCCTTATTGCTGCTTTAAACATTTTCCATCAAATATATTACTACAGTAATGCAGGCATTTGGTTTTATTTGGTCACTGTGTCCAAGTTCTCCACAGCGGCGCATCCCATACTGCTTATAGTGCTTTTCCACTTTAATAAAAGTGGAAGTGATGCCTTGATTCTAAATGTCTTCTATATTTTTGTATTCTGATGATCAGCTCACCATTTATCATAGCAATAATGCGGTATTGTATTAAATTACAGTGGGGTCCAAAAGTCTGGGACTACATTGAAAATCTGGGATTTTTTTTTTTTTTTCATTTAAAATTGGAAATTAAAAGGAGGTTTTAGAATTTTGAAATATTTAAAACAAACAAAGTAAATGTTCTATATCTTGAATATGTAATATTCAAGATTCAGCACTATTTCAAGTTCCCTATGTAAATGTAATGTGGGATCTTGTGTATATTAACTGCTTTGTACAAAAGGTCAGATTTTCCTCATGCCTAATCTGGAGCGTGTGTTCAGACAACGTCTGATGGATTTGATCTAAAATGGATCATAAGTTTTTACACAAACTTGTGGAGTCCATGCCAGCTTGAGTGCACACTGTCATTAAAGCAAAAAGGGGACGTACCAAATACTAAGAAACTCAAAAATTCATGGAAATATTTCAAAGATTCTACTTTTCACTTGTTGTTGTCAATAATATAAATTATAATGTAAACTGCTGTATTAAATTAGAAAAGAATGCAAAATAGAAGCATTTTCTGTAGTGGTCTCAGACCTGGACCCCACTGTATATTTTATTATAAAACTATTTTATTATTTTACAGTACTGAATACAGTGACTTTTTTTTTTGTTGGTAAAATATAAGTTCCAATACTAATTCAGTTGAATTTGTATAATGTTATCAATAGACATTGTCACTAGCAGCTTTACAGAAATCCAGATGTAAATATACATTTACTTGAGTAACATTTTGAAACAAATTTACTTTTAAGAGTAGGTTTAACTGGCCATACTTACACGCTTACTCAAGTTCATTTATAATCACAGAAATGTACTTTTACTTTGTTACATTCGGTGGCGTTCCTCCGTTACTGTTAAATATTAATGAATATATGTAGTTTTAATAATTAGTTTATATCACTATAATGAGGTTGCGAGTCTTGCGATACGCTGCAGTGGTCTGAATGCGTCCACAACAACTGCTCACTTTTTATAATGGCCGAAGAGGGGGAAGAAGCGAGGGTGTTGGAGGCAGGAGACACTCTCTCTCTCTCTCTCTCTCTCTCTCTCTCTCTCTCTCTCTCTCTACACACACACACTTTCTCTTATGTTCTGTTCCTTAGTCTGTTCTTTTGTTCTCTGTTGTCTTGTTTAAATGCAGATACTGACAATTTTCGGTTGTTAACATGTTGTGAAAGTAAAATGCTTGTTTTTGGAGTGTGTATGTGAGATTTTGTGTTGAAAATGTCAGGTTGTGTGTTACTGTACCTGTCACAGGACTGTGATATGCTGCTACATCTTGAACCCAGGTTTTATATCATATAAACAGAACAGACGGACTTTCAAGGAGAGGTGTGACTTACAGTTCTCCATGTAGTCTGAGATTCAATATTTTCCCTTCATTTTAATCAGATCCGAAGTAACTAGTAACTTGCTACTCTCTACTCTTCTCCTTGGATACTTTATTACTCTTACTCAAGTAACTATTAACATTGTTACTTTTACTGTTACTAGATTAATTGTTTTTTTTTAAGTAGTTTTACTTGTACTTGAGTAAAATTTTTGGCTACTCTACCCACCTCTGCGTACAGTCATATTGTGAATAGGAGTCGTGGGCTGAGCACAGCACAGTATTAAGGATTACAGCAGCAGTTCTATCACATTGGACTCAGTGTTTAAGTATCACGTTGTGCATGTAGAATAGCACAATATATTGCTGGGGTATTCAACTAAAATTTGTAAATGTGCAGTCATATAAAAGTCCTTGCTTACAAAAGTCTCGATAAACAACGAACATGACTGAATGGTGACAACAGTTACCTTTTAATGCATAAAAATGAGTGATTAATTTATGGCTGTAGAAGCTGAAAAGGCTTTTTGAAAAGTTTTTTTTATTTTTTATATAAATATATATACTGTACATGCATCAGTTCTTCTACGGTATCTTTTCCCCAAGTACTGCTTTTGGTCAGCTGAAATACTTTTCTGGGTCTGCATCTGGACTATGGTCTGCCAGTTGACGACTCCTGGTATATTGTAGAAACAATTATTGGCAGGGACCTACTAGACTCTTTTGGATTTACACTGATCAGCCATAACATTAAAACCACCTGCCTAATATTGTATACATCCCCCTTGTTCCACCAAAACAGCTCTGACTCTACAAGACCTCTGAAGGTGTACTGTGGTATCTGGCACCAAGGTTTTAGCAGCAGATCCTTTAAGTCCTGTTAGTTGCAAGGTGGGGGCTCCATGGATGACCCCATAGATGCTCGATTGGATTGTCATGTTCCTCAAACCATTCCAGAAAACATTATCCTGCTGAAAGAGGCCACTGCCATTAGGGAATACCGTTGCCATGAAGGGGTGTACTTGGTCTGCAACAGACCTACCTGTTTAGGTAGGTTGTACGTGTCAAAGTAACATCCACATGAATGCCAGGACCCAAGGTTTCCCAGCAGAGCCCTGAGCAACCTTTCTATCATGCCTTTCTATCTTAGCCAGCATTAACTTTTTCAGCAATTTATGCTACAGTAGTTCTTCTGTGGGATCGGACCAAATGGGCTAGCCTTCACTCCCCAAGCACACACGTGAGCCTTGTTGCCAGTTCACCAGTTGTCCTTCCTTTGACCACTTTTGATGGGTACTAACCACTCCACACTAGAGAACACCCCACAAGACCTGCGATTTTGGAGATGCTCTGACCCAGTCATCTAGCCATTACAATTTGCCCCTTGCTAAAGTTGCTCAGATCCTTACGCTTGCCCATTTTTCCTGCTTCGAACACCTCAACTTTGGGGTGGCTGTGGTGGTTCGATTCCCGGCCCACATGACTCCACATGCCGAAGTGTCCTTGGGCAAGACGCTGAACCCCAAGTTGCTCCCACTGGCAGGCTAGCACCTTACATGGCAGCTCTGCTGTCATTGGTGTGTGAATGGGTGAATGAGACACAGTATAAAGATGCTATATAAGATGCAAAAACTGACTGTTCACTTATATCCCACTGAATGACTAATATATCCCACCCCTTGACAGGTACCATTGCAATCACTGTAACGAGGTAATCAATGTTATTCACTTCACCTGTCAGTGGTTTTAATGTTATTGCTGATCGGTGTATATAATGTTCAATAGCTTAACCAACATGCTCATCATAACATATTATCACTTATATTCTCTGTGTTATTTCTCATTTAAGAACAATGCCAGTCACCTTTTTTTTGGTCTCTACAGATCCATGGAGCTGAGAGTGAGCTGAACTCACTGATGAAGCTGGACCACCCCAACCTGGTGCACTACCAGGCGTTGAGCTACAGTGAGCGTGAGGACTGCCTGGTGGTGGACCTCCTGGCTGAGTACGTGCCTGGTAGCAGCCTGGCTCACAGCCTCTCTTCAGGAACGCTGCTGCCCCCTGATCAGTTGAGGCACCACGCCGCCCAGCTGCTCTCTGCACTCGACTACCTCCACACCAACTCTGTGGTGCACAAGCAGCTGGCGGCCTCCTCCGTGCTTCTAGATGCCCAGGGTAATGTGAGACTGGCTGACTACAGCCTGGCAAAACGGTTAGGGGACATGTGCAAGGAGGACATTTTCGAGCAGGTTCACGTGCGCTTCAGCGAGGACACACTGCCCACACGCACCGGCAAGAAAGGGGACGTATGGAACCTCGGGCTTCTTCTCATGGCACTCACTCAGGGACACGAGGTCAAGGAGTACCCTGTGACTGTTCCCTCCAGCCTACCTGCTGATCTTCAGGACTTCCTCAAGAAGTAAGTTTACCATAAACATTCAGAAATGCTATGCATCCGTCTGAAAGCTTCTGGGTTTCTGCTCGAACTTTGTTATCTGTGGTTTAGATCTGTGAAGTGCTATAGACATTATTTCTTTTGGTGAATAGAAGTCTTCATATTTGACTCCTCAGTCTAGCAAATCAGATTTACAAATGAAACGAAACAAAAGCGCACACTTGGATTCAAAGCACATTTTTACCATGAGAAGGTTTTTAAAGCGTGCCCGCATTATCTCCGCCAGTTGTAGCGAATCATATGAATCTGAAACGTTTAAAATATATTCTCCACCAATTTATGTAACGCATTAAAAGATGTTTAACACGTTTAAATGTATTCTCCACCAATTTATGTAAGGAATTAGCTCGAATGGTGTGAAATATATCTATATATCAAATCAACGCGTGTTGTGACCAGTTATAAATATACATCAGCCATGAAAGGGAATTAATGTAGGTGCACATATACATATAGATAATTAACTACAACGGATTATAATTAATTATGACTATATATGTGGTCTAGATCAGCTTTTAAGATTAGCTGTAGTCTAAGTTTAGACTTATGAACTCTAAAGAGGGAGTTTATCCTTCTGGCCAGGAAGGAATCTCCGTTTCGGGAGCAGGTAGCGAGAATCGCAGTGAGAAAGGGACTCATCACGTGACCAAAACAGAGACAATCAAGCGTGGTGATTAATAGATTTTAATAACTAAGTGTAACTATGGATACACACACAACTAACTCTAAGCAAACCATACATATGTGCATCTATATACAAGAAAAAAAAGAGGTATGGAAAGAAAGTAATGAAATAGAAGGGGGTAGCAGACAAAAACAACAATTAATTAGCCGTTTTCAAAACCAGCAACGAACTTAAATCTCCTGTAAACAGGGGTACAACTTTAACGCATATATAGATCAATTAGACTATACTTGCACGGCTTAGGTGTTGTCGGTTTGAAAGTTTTGCGCGGGGTTGTGTCGAGTTCGCTGGTTTGTCGTGCTGTTTGAAGAGGCGTGGGCGTGAGGCAGAGTGAGCATCTTTTGTCCCAGAGAGAGAGAGTGGCTCCCCCTTCCCGGGGCACGTGGCACGTGGGAGGGAAACCGGAAAGAGTAAGACTGAAGACTGAGGAGTGAAAGAGACTGAAGAGGAAGAGAGTGTGAGCCTGAATGCGTGTTGTTGTTTTAAAGACAACACCAACGCACACGCCTCTCTGGGCTATTGGCCAATCAGGAAGTTGGATTTGTTGGTGCGAGGGACTTCCTGTGTGTCCTCTTAGAGTGGGTTGCCCATCTGGGGCGACGCCAGTTTAAACTGTATTATATATGTGATTAAGAAAAAGCATGAAATAATGTATCCCACTGTAATGTGATGTACATAATCAATCAGAGCATCGAGAGACGATTAACTACATACCAAATTCGATGGACTTATAAAGAATATTACAGGTAAAACATGGTTACAGACATTTAAAATGATATCCTAAATTAAACTATCTAAAATCATTATAGCTGGGTTACATACACACAATACATGCAAATAAAACATCAAACTATTTGGACATCGAATAATTACATATAATTACATGTTACATTCAAGAGAGATTCTTCCATTGTGTGTGTGTACGTGTGTGTGCGCGCGCGTGTAGGTAAGCTTTGTGTGTGTGTCTGAAGAGGGGGGTGGTGTCCCCCACCCCCCGTAGCATTCCGATGGCATCTGGTCAAAGAGGTTACTGATATGGATTCACAGCTCAAAGAAACAGAGAAACTTCTTTGCTAAGTCCAGGCTGATTCAGAAATCAGTTTGATAGTCAGACGTTACATCAGTTTCACTGTACTTGATTAACATTTTCATTTTTAATAAGGTTGGAACACCCCAGGGGTGGAAAAATGATAAATTACTTAGCCAGCCCACTGGGCAAGTGAAAGCTCTAGTGCGCTGCCCAGTCTCAGGTTTCGGTTGCCCGTAAACCTAACTGTCTAGGCTAAAATGTTGTATCTAACATTCTAAAATAATGTTAGGTGAACTAGTTAGCTAGTTAAGTGCATTCATGCAGACTAAGGCAAATGAATGAATAATGTGCTGATGTAGCACATCATATTTGCATCCTTGAGTCAGCAAGTCATTGCCGAACATTTCAGCTACAAGCTTGTGATGTTCTGTCCTCTCATAACACAATAATAATAATAATAATAATAATAATAATAATAATAATAATAATAATAATTCCTTATATTTATATAGCTTTCTATATATAACATACAGTATTAGACACTCAAAGCGCTTTACATAGTATAGATAAAAGATGATATTCAAATTTGGCTAGTGTGTTTATTTTCTCGCAATATGTTTGCTCAACTGGGAGGTGACTGTTACTTATTATATGACAGTTCTGTGCCGAATGTTTGCCAGAAATGCCTTTGATCAATAACCGTTAGCTCTGTAAATAAAGCGATCCCAGACAACCACTGTGTGGTTCTTTTTATGGCCGAGATTCTGGCCACATCAGCATTAGCTTTGCCAGTAAATGGCATGGATTGATGCTGAGTAGCAAAGTGTGTGTCTGTGTGTTTGCCCATGTGGTGCTTGGCCCCCCAGTCAGAGCTGTCATGCAGGTGTGTTTGCTTTAGTGATGCTGACTGGGGTGCTTTTGATAAAGGACTGGTGTGTTTGTGGTTGTTCATCCTGCCCCGGCCTGCTTCCAGAGGCAAAGTGAAACATGCATTTGAAAAAAGATATACAAAATAGTGGTTTAAAAAAAATAATAAAAAATTACCGCTCCTTGTTCTTGAGTGAATTTTTGAGGTGGTTTTGTTGCTACACTGGCAAACAAATTGGGACACTAATGAAAAAAAGACCAATGTTGTGATTAGTTTCTTAAACTAGAGCGCGGTTAGAGAGAGGTCATATTTTTTTGAGCAGAAAGCTAATATTAAAAGCATATTTATATGTTTACTATTTATATCAAAACTGTAATTGATTGTTGTTTTGTGTAAATAAATATTTACAGTGGGCCTGTTTGAATTTTCAGTGACTACATTAATATTTCTAATGATCAGGCCAGGGGTGGGCAAATCATAAATTCATTACCTAGCCCACTGGGCAAGTAAAAGCGCCAATAAAATCGTCCATCATCATTATCCTGTTCTAAAAAGTTTCTAATGTAGGACATTGTGTTTGCACTATCCTTGTGTCGCACCTGAAAGAAATAATTTGAATCTGACTTACTTTGTACTGACAGCCAGATCCTCAGCTGATTCGTATAGTGCAGCAGGTGGCAGGGTTTTGAAATCTGTGCTAATGTTATCACGCATCTAGGTGTGTCGCACTATGAAGTACACCTCTCTTAAACATACACTTATTAGTATAATGCTGATATATACTGATATGATAGTATATATACTGAGTATAATAATACTTAATTAGTATTGAGTCATGAAAAAGCTCCCCAAATTTTGATTCTCACCCCTGGAATATGCCTGTTTTAATCAGAAATGTGTTGCATGTAAACACCTGATTCAGAAAACACATTGAAAGGAGATATATGCGAATGCTCAGTCAGCAAGGAATTGTGGAAATGACAACTGGAATGGCGACCCGGGCATACTCACAACAACCATGTATACAGGAATATTCTGATGCCTGTATGCATATTAGCATCGTATTCGGAATATGGCTGCGACCCAAATATTGACCTTAAGCGAAATTTTATGTGCATGTAAACGTAGTCACGGCTATATACCAAACGTAACATGTTGTTTGGTTGTAGGTTTCTGGTTGTTGTACACGAGGGAACTATGAATTTAAAAAATAAATAAATAAAATTCGGCGATTTGTCCACCTGTTCAGGCTGAATTTCTGGACATGTCTACTCGAACCTCCATGTAGATCACTGTAAATCCCAAGCTGTCCATTTACATCCCTGTAACTCATAGTGCCAAATTAACTGAACCTCTAAGATGAGATTTCTCTTGCTTTCTAAATGCTCTACTGGAAACTTTTTTATGTTTAAGGGTTACGTTTAAGCGTTACCCCAGAGGGACAGAGAACCCTTTCAGGAGCTTGGTGGAGCTGTACAAGTGTGTATGCATGTCTGCAGGTATGTGTGTGTGACATTGACTTTTGTTTCGCAGGTGTGTGTGTCTTAACGATGCTGACCGCTGGAACACTCAGCAGCTGCTAGAGCACTCCTTCCTGCGGCCGCCCTCACCAAAGAGCCTTCCTCCGTGCCCGGAGACCAGTCCGGAAGGTATGTTACCAAATGTTCTTTTTTGGAGAGCAGTGGCTTTCTCCTTGCAACCCTGCCATGCAAAAAACATTGTTGATCAGTGTTCTCCTGATGGAGGACTCATGAACATTAACATTAGCCAATGTGAGAGAGGCCTTTAGTTGCCTAGAAGTGACCCTGGGTTCCTTTCTGACCTCACGGACTATTACACGTCTTGCTCCTGGAGTGATCTTTGTTGGTCGAGCACTCCTTGGGAGGATAACTATGGTCTTGAATTTCCTCCATTTGTACACAATCTGTCTGACTGTAGATTGGTGGAGTCCAAACTCTTTAGAGATGGTTTTGTAAACTTTTCCAGCCTGATGAGCATCAACAACTCTTTTTCTGAGGTCCTTGATACACTTCTACTAATGTGTTGTGAAGATCAGACTCTGATAGATCCTTGTTCTTTAAATAAAACCGTGAATACTCACCCACACCTGATTGTCATCCCATTGATTGAAAACACCTGACTCTAATTTCACCTTCAAATTATCTGCTTATCTTAGAGTTTCACATATTTTGCCACTCACAGATATGAACAATTGGATCATTTTTGATTTATAGATAATTCTAAAAAGTTCACAAACTTTCAAGCACCAATGTACCTTGATGACCTTAAATAAATGCAATCTTTGTTTTGTGAAACACGTTTATTGTCAGACATGGATGTGGATTTTGCATCTACGGTTATCCCGCGGAGTCACCTTCTCAACGCCCCTTTCAGTACAGTGGTGCAGAAACAGTTCTCCCGTTACTTCAGTGAGTTCGAGGAGCTCCAGCTGCTGGGGAAAGGTGCTTTTGGAGCAGTCATCAAGGTGATGAATCCATCTGTGTTGAGAGATCATTTCTTTTTCAGAGAAACCTTTTTCTTCATTGGGACATTGGCTCATGTGATATATATATTTTTTCTGTATTCATTTCTCTGTGGTGGTGTGTTCGTGGACTTCTGTGTACCTGTAGGTCCAAAACAAGTTGGACGGCTGCTACTATGCCGTCAAACGTATCCAGGTGAACCCGGCCAGCAAGCAGTTCCGCCGTATTAAGGGAGAGGTGACCCTCCTGTCACGCCTGAACCATGAGAACATTGTGCGCTACTATAACGCGTGGATTGAGCGACATGAGGCCCCGTCTACAGGGGTGGAGAGCAGCGACACCTCTGAGCCAGCCAGCACCCCCGAGCGGCCTTCACGACCTGCTGCTCCGCCCCACCTCAATGAGCTGGGACTCCTGGACAATGTGGAAGACGATGCACCCCCGCCGGCACTGGCCAGTTCGGTGGAGTGGAGCACTTCTCTGGAGAGGTCATCCAGTGCCAAGTGCAACGCCACTGACTCCAGCGATGAGGATGATGAAGATGAGGCAGATGTGTTCTGTCCTTCTTTCCTGTAAGTTCCTACACTGAGGTTAGGAATTACATGCACATGTAGCTGAGCTGCTCCAAAAAATATAAATATATATATATGTATACACACACACAGTATCTCACAAAAGTGAGTACACCCCTCACATTTTTGTAAATATTTTATTATACCTTTTCATGGGACAACACTGACAAAATGACACTTTGCTACAATGTAAAGTAGTGAGTGTACAGCTTGTATAACAGTGTAAATTTGCTGTCCCCTCAAAATAACTCAACACACAGCCATTAATGTCTAAACCACTGGCAACAAAAGTGAGTACACCCCTAAGTGAAAATGTCCAAATTGGGCCCAAAGTGTCAATATTTTGTGTGGCCACCATTATTTTCCAGCACTGCCTTAACCCTGTTGGGCATGGAGTTCACCAGAGCTTCACAGGTTGCCACTGGAGTCCTCTTCCACTCCTCCATGACGACATCACACAGCTGGTGGATGTTAGAGACAGTGCTCTCCTCCACCTTCTGTTTGAGGATGCCCCACAGATTCTCAATAGGGTTTAGGTCTGGAGACTTGCTTGGCCAGTCCAGAACCTTTACCCTCAGCTTCTTTAGCAAGGCAGTGGTCGTCTTGGAGGTGTGTTTGGGGTCGTTATCATGTTGGAATACTGCCCTGCGGCCCAGTTTCCGAAGGGAGGGGATCATGCTCTGCTTCAGTATGTCACAGTACATGTTGGCATTAGCTCCCCAGCGCCGGCAGCACTCATGCAGCCCCAGACCATGACACTCCCACCACCATGCTTGACTGTGGACAAGACACACTTGTCTTTGTACTCCTCACCTGGTTGCCGCCACACACGCTTGACACCATCTGAAGCAAATAAGTTTGTCTTGGTCTCATCAGACCACAGGACATGGTTCCAGTAATCCATGTCCTTAGTCTGCTTGTCTTCAGCAAACTGTTTGTGGGCTTTCTTGTGCATCATCTTTAGAAGAGGCTTCCTTCTGGGATGACAGCCATGCAGAACAATTTGATGCCGTGTGCGGCGTATGGTCTGAGCACTGACAGGCTGACCCCCTACCCCTTCAACCTCTGCAGCAATGCTGGCAGCACTCATACGTCTATTCTGCAAAGCCAACCTCTGGATATGATGCTGAGCACGTGCACTCAACTTCTTTGGTCGACCATGACGAGGCCTGTTCTGAGTGGAACCTGTCCTGTTAAACCGCTGTATGGTCTTGGCCACTGTGCTGCAGCTCAGTTTCAGGGTGTTGGCAATCTTCTTATAGCCTAGGCCATCTTTATGTAGAACAACAATTCTTTTTTTCAGATCCTCAGGGAGTTCTTTGCCATGAGGTGCCATGCTGAACTTCCAGTGACCAGTATAAGAGAGTGTGAGAGCGATAACACCAAACTTAACATATCTGCTCCCCATTCACACCTGAGACCTTGTAACACTAACGAGTCACATGACACCGGGGAGGGAAAATGGCTGATTGGGCCCAATTTGGACATTTTCACTTAGGGGTGTACTCACTTTTGTTGCCAGCAGTTTAGGCATTAATGGCTGTATGTTGAGTTATTTTGAGGGAACAGCAAATTTACACTCTTATACAAGCTGTACACTCACTACTTTACATTGTAGCAAAGTGTCATTTCTTCAGTGTTGTCCTATGAGAAGATATAATAAAATATTTACAAAAATGTGAGGGGTGTACTCACGTTTGTGAGATACTGTGTGTGTGTGTGTGTGTGTGTGTGTGTGTGTGTGTGTATATATATATATATATATATATATATATATATATATATATATATATATATATATATATATATATATATATATTTTAAAGATTTACATACTACACAGCCTTGCATAAGTATTCGCAGACAGAACTTTTCCACTATTTGGAGTGTTACAGTTGGGATTTTTACTATTTAATTGACACTATACAATGGTTATAAAAAGTCTACACACCCCTATTAAAATGGCAGGTTTTTGTTATGTAAAAAAATGAAACCAAGATAAATCATGTCAGAACCTTTTCTACCTTTATTGTAAAATTTTAACCTATTAATTAAAGTGGGGAAAAAAGAATCGGGAAAATAAGAATTAGGAAAAAACAAGAAAAAACATTGTACAATAACCTGGTTGCATAAGTGTGTACACCCCTAAACTAATACTTAGTTGAAGCACCTTTAGATTTTATCACGGCATTTAATCTTTTTGGGTAAGAGTTAATCAGTTTGGCCCATCTTGACTTAGCAATATTTTGCCATTATTCCTTGCAAAAGCATTCTAACTCTGTCACATTGGCTGGGCATCATGCTACAGATATTTGATTGGATTTACAGTGCATCCGGAAAGTATTCACAGCGCTTCACTTTTTCCACATTTTGTTATGTTACAGCCTTATTCCAAAATGGATTAAATTCATTATTTTCCTTAAAATTCTACAAACAATACCCCATAATGACAACGTGAGAGAAGTTTGTTTGAAATCTTTGCAAATTTATTAAAAATAAAAAACGAAAAAATTACATGTACATAAGTATTCACAGCATTTGCTCAGTACTTTGTTGAAGCACCTTTGGCACCAATTACAGCCTCAAGTCTTTTTGAGTATGATGCTACAAGCTTGGCACACCTATTTTTGGGTAGTTTCTCCCATTCTTCTTTGCAGGACCTCTCAAGCTCCATCAGGTTGGATGGGGAGCGTCGGTTCACAGCCATTTTCAGATCTCTCCAGCGATGTTCAATCGGGTTCAAGTCTGAGCTCTGGCTGGGCCACTCAAGGACATTCACAGAGTTGTCCCGTAGCCACTCCTTTGTTATCTTGGCTGTGTGCTTAGGGTCATTGTCCTGTTGGAAGATGAAGGTTTTCATCAAGGATGTCTCTGTACATTGCTGCATTCATCTTTCCCTCGATCCTGACTATTCTCCCAGTTCCTGCCACTGAAAAACATCCCCACAGCATGATGCTGCCACCACCATGCTTCACTGTAGGGATGGTATTGGCCAGGTGATGAGCGGTGCTTGGTTTCCTCCAGACATGATGCTTGCTATTCAGGCCAAAAAGTTAAATTTTTTTTCATCAGACCAGAGAATTTTGTTTCTCATGGTCTGAGAGTCCTTCAGGTGCCTTTTGGCAAACTCCAGGCAGGCTGTCATGTGTCTTTTACTGAGGAGTGGCTTCCATCTGGATTGGTAGAGTGCTGTAGAGATGGTTGTTCTTCTGGAAGGTTCTCCTCTCTCCACAGAGAAATGCTGGAGCTCTGTCAGAGTAACCATCGGGTTCTTGGTCACCTCCTTGGCTAACGTCCTTCTCCCCCGATCGCTCAGTTTGGCCGGGCGGCCCGCTCTAGGAAGAGTCCTGGTGATTCCAAACTTCTTCCATTTACCGATGATGGAGGCCACTGTGCTCATTGGGACCTTCAATGCTGCAGAAATTTTTCTGTACCCTTCCCCAGATCTGTGCCTCGATACAATCCTGTCTCAGAGGTCTACAGGCAATTCCTTGGACTGTTAACTGTGGGACCTTATATAGACAGGTGTGTGCCTTTCCAAATCATGTCCAATCAACTGAATTTACCACAGGTGGTCTCCAATCAAGTTGTAGAAACATCTCAAGGATGATCAGTGGAAACAGGATGCACCTGAGCTCAATTTTGAGTGTCATGGCAAATGCTGTGAATACTTATGTACATGTGATTTTTTTCGTTTTTTATTTTTAATAAATTTGCAAAGATTTCAAGCAAACTTCTCTCACGTTGTCATTATGGGGTATTGTTTGTAGAATTTTGAGAAAAATAATTAATTTAATCCATTTTGAAATAAGGCTGTAACATAAGAAATTGTGGAAAAAGTGAAGCGCTGTGAATACTTTCTGGATGCACCGTAGGTCTGGACTCTGGCTGGGCCATTCCAAAACCTTGAAGTTGTTTTGGTGAAGTTATTCCTTTGTTGATCTGGAGGTTTGCTTTGGGTTGTTGTCATGCTGAAAAGTGACATTCTTCTTCATTTTAACTGTTTTAGAAGAAGCCTTAAGGTTTTGTGCCAGAATCGACTGGTATTTGGAGCTATTCGTTATCCCCTCCACCCTGATTAAACCCTCAGTTCCAGCTGAAGAAAAACAGCCCCAAAGTATGATGCTGCCACCACCATGTTTCCCCGTGGGGATGATGTTCTTTTGGTGATGTGCTGTGTTTTTTTTGTGTGCCAAACATACCTTTTGGTATTATGGCCAAAAAGTTCAATTTTGATCTCATCAGAACATAACATATTATTCCACATGGTTTTGGGAGATTGGATGTATTATTTTATTTATTTATTTTGGTTAAAAAAAGGCTTCCATCTTGCCACTTTACCCCATAGCCTAGAGATATGAAGAATTCCTGAGATTGTTGTCACATGTAGGGAGCAACTAGAAATTGCTGCAGTTCTTTTAACCTTGCTCTCGGCAGCCTCCCTGAGCAGTTTTCTCCTGATCTCATCAATTTTAGAGGGATGTCCTGTTCTTAGTAATGTCACTGCCGTGCCTTCTTTTCTCCACTTGTTGATTATTGTCTTTACAGTGTTCCATGGTATATCCAATAACTTGGAAATTTTTTTTGTAACCCTCTCCTCATTGATATTTTTCAACAATGAGATCCTGTACCTGCTTTGTAAGCTCTTTACAGCCCATGGCTTTTCCAGTTGTTGGAAAATCCTGGGAACAGCTGTACTTTATTTGGGGATAATCAGTCACTTTAATTGATGGCAGGTGTATACTAATTAGTATTTAGCATGAGTTTGAATGTGATTGGTTGATTCTGGGTATTGGAAGTTTTTTATTTTTATTTTTTTTCCCCAAAAACATTTCTGGGTATTTGTCACTTGATATTTATATGTTGCAATTTCACAGTAAAGTTGAAAAAGATTCTGACATGATTTCACTTTTTACATCACAAAAACCTGCCATTTTAACAGCGCTGTGTAGACTTTTTTATATCCACTGTGTATATCTAAAATTTCAATGTTCAGAATATTTCTGTTATTGCTGCACAAAACGAAGCAAAACAGCAGACTGTTGATGGTTGCATAAGTATAAAGGCAGAGTTGCAGTTGTGCCATTTTCTTTACATTATTTAATAACGGATTTATCTTTGCTTGGCCATAACGTTGGGATATTTTTTTCATAATCAACCTTGATTGATACTTTTCCTGGTGTTTTTATGCTGAGATCATGTGATGCAATAATTGCACACGGATGGACTTATTTTAATTAATTTTGTGACTTCTGATGGCAACTGGTTACATCTGTATTAATGAATACTTATGCAATCGCAACTTTTTATTTTTTTAAAAAAATTTGTAAATAATTTGCAAACTATCGTGATTTTACCCATACTTCAACATTATAGACTACACTCCCAGGAAAAAAGGATACTAAACTTTACATTTCCTTGTCGCTGGGGTGGTACCCTCAAGTGTATACTTTTTGTACCTTAACTATGTATCTTTTATTTAGAAATGTACATGTAGTGTACCTTTAAAACTTTACTAATTACAGTCTATTGATCTACCTTAAAACATTTTAAATTATACAATATATTCACATTACCATGTGAAAGACCTATCAAAGGTACAAAAGATGTACTCTTGAGGGTACCACTCAAAAGACTTATGCAAGGCACTGTAAGTAATGTTTTCAAATGAAGAATTTAAATATTCATTTTGAAATACAGCAGTGAAAACCGACAATAATCTGTTTATTTTGTCGTTTCAAGAAAGCATACAGCTTGTTCGATTTTGTAGTTAAAATGATGTCCAGTAGGTGGCAGTGTTGTTCTAGGTTAGGTGTACTGGTGACCAGTTCTGGACACAACAGGCACTCTAATTAAGCTTGTTGGAGCAACATAGACAGGACCAGAGGGATAGTGACCAATTCATGTCCCAAAGCTCTCGTATATCACACGTAACATGTCTAGTCATTGCCTTAAAGAATAAAAACCAAAGGGTAAAAAAAATCTGCTTTGCTGCTGCTCACTAAAGAGTAGCTTTACGACTAAAGAGTGGCTTATCTAATGACTCCTTTTGAAATATTGTCACTTTTCATGCAAACTTGTGACACAGAGCTTAAAAAAGGAGAATAATGTTGATGTTAGAAGCTTTTAGAAGCTACACATAGTAATATAGTTTGTTAGTGATGTGTAGGTTTATTGAGTCCTTATGTGACAGAGGTCAGACTTATACTAGTAGATTAACTGCATATATAAAAAAATTTTCCAGCATTGAAAATTCTTTCTCAGCATATTTCTACAAAATTAAGTTTATAAGAGTACAGCATTGTTGCACACTCCTAAATATTTCCCATCCTGCATAAAAATAGATGGCAGAAAATAGATGGCAGTCTGTGACTAGGCCTTTTTATACTACAGCACTGCTGAATTATCGAGTCTGATTAGTCAGAAGGTGTTGAATAATTTTCTACAACAGCAGCTTTGCCAGTAAGTCAGACTGCAAGGCAAAGCACAGGTTAATATTAATGTCTGTTCTAATACATTCTCGTTTCTATAGTAACAGCTTGCACAGGAACTTGAACGGTGGATGTTCCACATAATCTAAGAATAGCAATAAATAGTTGTAAAATGTTTTTTTATTGTGTGTTTATATATATATATATATATATATAGTTGATTTGGTGAAGGAGAGATTTATATAAGATTCATGGATGGAGTCTCCAGTGTCAGCGTTTTGCAACAGTCAGAGTTGTCCACCATAAGAGAGAGTTCAGGACAGAGGACTTTGCACTTTCTGGTATCTCAGTAATATGAAAAGCTGTGTTATTTGTCTTAATAACTTCAAGATAGAGAGCGAAAAAGAGAGGCTGTTTTAATAATATTATTGCTGTTATAAGGAGCGTATGATGAAAGATATAACAAGAACTTATTCTACAGTGTTAAATGTAACTATAAACGGTTAAAAAGTAAGCGTTGGTCATTAATACATAAATATTCTTTGCTTTGGTATATGTAGACTGTTATCATTGTAAATAAAGCAGGGTTGGGAAAATGAGTGGGAGATTGGATTCCACATCCCTGGTCAGGTATAACTCTAAACAGATGACTTTCATATTGCTAGTTCACCTGTATAAAGCCTGATCGCCGCTTGTCTTTTGGCTCTGAAATCTATTCAGGACAGCAGACTTGTCAGAATTATGTCCTGCTTTGAGTTTGATCTGATTCCGCAAATTTTTGACAGCCCGTCCGACAGCGACTCGGAAAGCGACATCATCTTCGACAACGGTGACGCGAGCAGAGACAGTTTTGTGCAGGTCAGTAACATGCTCCAAAGCTAACCTCAACACGTTTATAACATTCACCATATTCATCATCGTTCGATTCCCGTGATCGTTTCTTCTGTAATCCGATACAGGAAGAATTGAGTAAAAGGCAAGGAGCGAACACGGCAGAGAGCTCGATATCCGAAAGGCCTCCTCTTATTGCACATTATCTCTACATACAGGTGAGCGCATGCAGGCAGTGCACTTAAGCTGTGTTTACACAATATGTTGCTGTTAATCAAAGAGGAGCGTGTAATTGTTGATGGAAGATTTCTGTTAGGAGACGTTTATTTAACATTTAAGGAAGGAGTCTCAGGTGTCGGAGCTTTGTAACAGTCAGTTTCCTGATGTAGGAGAGTGTTCAGGACAGAGTAGTTTGCACTTTCCAGTTTCCCAGCAACATGAAATGCATCCCGCTGCATTTATTTTTGTCTTATTAACGTCAAGAGAAAGAATACAGAAGGACACTGTGTACTTCTTGAGTGCTACACATTCAACAGTGCTAATTTTTAAACTTTTGACTGGAACCTACTGGAATCTTACTTAGAGTAAACTCCTAAACCATTTGAACTAAACACTGGACTTTAATAAGGGCTTAATTAACGGTGTGCATAATTTGGATATGGCAAAGTATGGCAGTTGGTGTTATCTTGTCTTTGTAAAGGAAAAATAGAAAAATAAACTAGAATTTTCACTTACTAGAAATACAAACTGTTTGATATACACTATATGGCCAAAAGTATGTGGACCCATATGAGGGTCTTCTCCAGACTGTTGCCACAAAGGAAACACACAGTTATCTAGAATGTCTTTGTGCTGTAGTATTAAGATTTCTTGTCAGTGGAGCTGGAACCAAACCTTTGTGCCCCTGTGCACAAAGTGAGGTCCATTGATACAAGAATTTACCAAGGTAGATGCAAAAGAAATCAGGTGGCCTGCACAGAGCCCAGACCTCAACCCCGCTGAACATGTTTGTGAGGAATTGGTGCCGACTGCAATCAAGGCCTCCTCGCCTGACATCGCTGCCCAGCCTGTTGTGCTCTTGTGGCTGAAGGAGCAAATCCCCAATGCCACAGTCCAAAATCTAGCAGAAAGCCTTCTCAGAAGAATGAAGGCTGATATAGCATTAAAGGGGGGGGACTAACTCCATATTAGTACCCATAATTTTGAAAGGCGATTTTTAATGGTCGGGTTGTCCATATACCTTTTGCCATAAATCCTAGATGAATTGCATTTTTAGGCCAGGGTTTCCCTGGAGATTTTCTTCATCTGTGTGTTTCTCTCTCTCTCCAGATGGAGTACTGTGAAAAAAGTACTTTGAGGGACACAATCGACCAGGGCCTTCACCAGGACTACAGTCGCCTCTGGAGACTCTTCAGGGAGATCCTGGATGGCATCGCATACATTCATGAACAGGTAGCCTGTATCTGAAGCCACAGCCACATCCAAACAGACAAAAGGACACCGCATACTTTTTGATAATAGTGCTTTTGATACTTTTGATACAGTCGTAAATTGTCGCAGTGAAACATGCCCAGAAGGAGGCTGATAGTCGAGCAATATCTGGCATGTTGTTTTTGAGGTAGCCGACCTGTTGTTTTGATTTTAGCTATGGTCTAATGGTACGGACTGCATGATTCTGTTCTGTCTGTATCCTCAGGGAATGATACATAGAGATTTGAAGCCTGTGAACATTTTCCTGGACTCTCATGACCATGTCAAGATCGGAGACTTTGGCTTGGCTACTGACCATCCAGCCAGCATGGTAGAGCATGTGTGTATTTAAGCAAAGCTATACAGGATTTTTATTCACAGTATACTCATACTGAACATCCTTTCAACACTTAAATTGAAATATTCACTGATGACACTGAGAACTATTTGTACTGTAATTAATTGTGCAAGTGAATTATTATAAGTTTTGTATGGATTATTTGATGACGCATGGGTATACAAAGAGCTATAGAGTGATGCAATGTGAAGGAATTAAGGAATCACCAGGACTGTCCTATAAAAAAAAATCTAAATGGGACCATCGTGCATGCTTAAACTGCAATGTAATGTAACTTAATTAGTTTAGTGTTAATGTCATGTGTCAGTGTCATATGAATTGGAAAGCTTCACAGCATAAGGGTCTCTTACAGGCTTCAGGCATACTGGAGGTGGAGGACAACAGCTCGGGTCTCGTCCCAAAATCAGATCCAACGGGTAAAGCAGCAAAGCCGAATTCTTCATCTTTACTGTTTACACCACACCTAGTTAATGTTTTTTTTAATTTTAATTTTTATTTTTTTTAAATACCGTATGTATTCTAATACACACAATGCTTTCTAATTCATTTTCTATCTAGGTAACATGACTGGTATGGTTGGCACTGCCCTGTATGTCAGCCCAGAGGTCCAAGGAAACACAAAAGCAACTTACAACCAGGTACAATTAACATTAAAACCTTTTGTCATGGTACACATATTGAGCTATTCACCATTTCTTTAAAACCTGTATTCTTGTGTTTAGAAAGTGGATCTGTTCAGTTTGGGCATCATCTTGTTTGAGATGTCCTACAGACCAATGACCACGGCTTCCGAACGCATCTCCGTCCTCAGCCAGCTCAGAAAGGTAAGTGTGTACCAGGTATATAGATCTACGGATGTATGGGTTGGCTGATCACATGAAGTTAATGTCCAAGGTTTCATCCACAATCGCAGGTTTCATCCAATCCTAAATTAATTGAAAAGGTATCTAAACAACTGGCGTGTATTTAAAAAAAAAAAACAAAAAAGAGTGAATAATTTAATAGGCTAGCGAGGTCATTCGCCCGTAATTCTGATACTTTTAAAATAGTCCTTTTCCATGTCAGCATAATTTGTGAATTTACAGAAGGTCTACTGCAGATTCTGAACAAAGTTGTTCATGTATTGATCAGAGGCTACTAACTCGTATAGTGTCGTAGCAGATTCAGCTGTCATCAACTATCGAATCGTTCATTGCCTTATGAATAAAAAGCATATCATATCATGATATTACACCCTAATAGTGAACAGTGATCAGTTAGTAGTGATCAGTGATCAGAGTCAAGCGATGACGATGAGGTTCCTGATTAGTAAACTGCTGTGATGTTTACCTCGTGAGATGAGACTAAAGAGAAACTATCGTGGATGATGCTTATGATCGAAGTTTTCCATTTTAAAGTTAATCTTTGATAAAGTTTAAGGTTGAAAATTGCCTTCGATCTGTGGAGGCAGGTGGCTGTTTGCTTACGGTAGCCTGTCATCTCAGGGTAATAATAAATCACATAATCAGATAAAGGATGATGAATGTAAATGTTAAATTTAATGTAAATATAATGAATTGTAATAATCTATAACAGTTATTTACGCTTTTAAAAATATCGTGTATTAAACATTCATAATACATTTCATAGAAAGGATTTTTCCAGGCCTTTGCATATACAGAAAAATATATAGAAAGAATATATGATATATTGGTAGTATATTGGTATTATTATATGATCTATGATATTATGTACCACCCCCCAAACATATTGTAGGGGGCACTAGTAATTTCAAACACAAAAAATTAGTTTTTTGTGAATTAAACTTGTTTGTATGGCTGTGGCTGTCTTACAGTCTCATGGTAATACAGTGAAACCTCAGTTGTGCTACTGTGTCATTGTACGATCATGCCTGTGCATGTAAATTTAAACTGCAACAGAAGCTCATTCATTAGCTTCACTTAAATCACTGCTGGTTTTGATGTCATGAGATGGTTTCATGAGTCACATGCAGATCCGCTCCTACAGCATTCCTTGTGTTCAAATCGCTTGTTTCTACATAGCTTTAATGCATAAGGGTGAGTGACTTTTAAATAGACACTCCCTGAGAGCATATTTAGGTTTTAAAGTGACTTTAGACTGTATTGATAAGTAACGCTAGCATTCATATTTGTTCTGGCCTTAATATTAGTCAGAAATCGGAGAAATTTCTCCATAGCACACAGAATCAGCATCAGGGAGCAGGGAACTTGTCCCAGCACATGCCTTTAAATCTGAGTCTGTTGTGTATTCTCTTTGCAGGAGTCCATTGACTTCCCTGAAGATTTTTTTGAATATGAGAATGGAACGCAGGTGAGCTTTTGAAGCCAGTTGTTCTTTAAAAAAATAAAAAATAATAATAAATAAAAAAAACTCAAGAGCAGTGCACCATCCCTGATCTTGTCTGGATATAGAGGAAGGTGATTTGCTGGCTGCTGAGCCATGACCCGGCCCTGCGGCCCACAGCGGTGGAGCTTTTGAAGAGCGATCTCCTCCCTCCTCCTCAAATGGAGGAATCGGAGCTACACGAGGTGCTGCAGCACACCATGGCTAACGTCAATGGCAAGGCCTACCGCACCATGGTGAACCAGCTGTTCTCCCAGAACAACTCTCCAGTGATGGACTACACATATGATATTGACATTTATAAGGTAACATGGCCATATTACAAACGTTGTGTAGGTCAACAGGTAACATCTTCCACTTATGGAGATGATGAAAACACCAGTTTTTCGAATTTAAAAAAGTATGTGATGGTATGCCATCATCTCAGTAAAGCATGACACAAAAATATGAAATGGTTATATGGCAGGGGCTGTCAACTGGCAGACTCAGCAAAGTATTTCAGGTAAAAGAAACAAAAAAAATACTCTAGCAGAGCCGAGCAATGTATGGAAAAACTATCCCTATTTCAGCAAATCTAGTTTTATAAGCATGAACCAGTTTCTTTAGCGGATTATCCAGTCGCATACTAAATGCAACCAGGTTATTATAGGTTTCTTTTTCTTTTTCCTTAAAATGTTTCTATTTGTTTTTCACTTGAATTTTGTTTATCACATTAAAGATCGAAAGAGATCTGACATGACTGATCTTGGCTTCAATTTTTACATCACAAAAACCTGCAGTTTTAATATGGGTGTGTAGACTTTTTATATCCACTGTACCTATATTTTATCACACTTGAATATTTGCGCTATATAGCCAGAAGTATGTGGACACCTGACCATCATATGCATATCTGCTTTCTGAACATCTCATTTCAGATTTAGTCCACCTTTGCTGTTATAATAACCTCCACTCTACTGGGAAGGGTTTCCACTTGATTTTGGATTGCAACTGTGGGGATTTGTGCTCATTCAGCAACAAGTGTATTAGTGAAAGTCAGGCAGTGATGTCGGGCGAGGAGGCCTGGGGCAAAGTCAGCATTCCAATTTATCCCAAAGATGTTCAGTGCGGTTGAGGGGCATTGTCATGCTGGAAAAGATTTGGGGCTCTGAGTTCCAGTGAAGGGGAAATTGTATTGCTACAGCATACAAATACATCCTATACAATTGTGTGCTTCCAACTTTGTAGCAACAGCTTGGCTAGGACCCACATATGGATGTGATGGTCAGGTGTTCATATACTTTTGGCCTTATGGTGTAGTCAAGTCAAGTCAGAATTTATTTCTAAATCACATGTAAAAGCAACAGAGTTGCACCAAAGTGCTGTACAATAAAATGTTGAGCATATAAAAAGAAAGCATTAAAAGAAAACATGCGTACAAAGTATAAACACATTAAATAGAATACAATCAGAAAACTTCAACATAAAACCCTTAAACTAATCTTAATCAAAAGCCAGAGAGAATAAATAAGATTTAAGAGCCGGCTAGTGGCTCAGGAACTGGCTAGTGAAGGAGCAGACCTCACATTTAAGGGCAGACTGTTCCAAAGTTTAGGTGCTGCAACAGAGAAGTCCCGAGTACCGTTAGATTTACAGCGACAACGTGGGACAGTTAAGAGAAGCTGGTTACATGACCTAAGTGCTCTTTGGGAACAGTAAGGAATCAGAAAGTCACTAATGTATTTTGGTGCGACACCAGATAAAGCCTTGTACACAGAAACAGCAATTTTAAAATTTATTCTGAACTTTACAGGAGGCCAAGGTAAATTAGCTAGAATGGGAGAAATGTGATCCTTCTTCTTTTTTTTTTTGTGCCAGTAAGAAGTCTCGCTGCCGCATTTTGGACAATTTGCAAGCGAGAGATCGCAGTTTGAGGCAGGCCACAGTATAGGGAATCACAGTAGTCCAGACGTGATGTCATGAGCGCGTGGATTACAGTCTCCAAATCTTTCGGGGGCGGAAACTGTTTTAATTTCGCAACCGATCTCAGATGAAAGAAACTGCCCTTTACCACTGTACTGATTTGTTTCTCAAAATTTAGTGACGAATCAAATTTAACCCCAAGATTTCGTACATGTGGTTGAACACTGGCGGAAAGAGAACCTAAATTAAAAGCAGCTAGAGACCTGAAGGGGCCCAAAAACAGAATTTCACTTTTGCTTTCGTTTAATTGAAGAAAATTATTTGACATGTATGGTATGTGCAAAATCAGGCATGGCCCAGACTGCAGAATGAACATGGGTTTATGGTCATTTTGTAACAGGTGTATGAAGTAAGCTTATACACTTATAGTCGGGTCCATAATTATTTGCACAGTAACACAATTTTCCTCTGTACAACACCACAGTGGATTTGAAATGATGTGATTGAAGTGTAGACTTTCAGCTTTAATTCAAGGGTTTTCACAAAAATATTGCATTAACTGTTTAGACATTAGCCATTTTTTTATATAGTCCTTCCATTTTCACAGGCTCAAAAGTAATTGGACAATTGACTGATGAGCAGTTTCATGGCCAGGTGTGGCCTGTTTCCTCGTTATTCCATGACATATTAAGGAGATAAAAGGTTTGGAGTTGATTCCAAGTGTTGAAAAGTGTCATTGTTAAAGTCTACACAATCAGGGGATGTGTTCATGAATGTAAATACAGAGAGTTTACCTCAAGATGCAAACCACTGGTAACACTCAAGAACAGAAAGGGCATAATAGACTTTGCTAGAAAACATCTAAAAAAGCCTGCCCAGTCCCAGTTCTGGAACAAGATTCTTTGGACAGGTAAAACCAAGATTAACTTGTACTAGAATGGTGGGAAGAGAAGAGTATGGAGAAGGAAAGGAAGGGCTCATGATCCAAAGAGTACATCATCTTTCAAACATGGTGGAGGACGTGTTATGGCATGGGCATTAGAGTGTATCATTTGCCCAACTATCTGAAATTCAATCTGTCCCTAGTCTCAAAACATTCCTTTTGGTATATCAGGAAGATCTGTGAAATTTAATGTTTTTTGCATGATAGCTATGTGGTCCACCAGAGCTCCAAAGTTACAGGTATTACATCGATGGTCTGACAAAGATTGAAGCACTCACAGTAGTGAATGACTCAGCTGAGCGTGGAATTAAGTTTGGCTCATACTTTCTCTCTTCTGCTAGAAGTGAGCAGCACTATCAGGACTTGCTCCAAGTTGTAGAAAGAGATCGCCAAACTGCACCAAACCTTCGTAAATATGCTAAATGAAAACATATACCTTGAAAAAGACTCATGATATTTGCCATATTACAGCCTGTATGCTGTCTAATCCACTAGTGAAATTGTTTCACATGCTTTTGCTGTCCGTCGTATATCCTGTTTAAATTAGAAATAAATTTGTTTGCTGTAGATTTGCTGTTCTCTTATGATTTCCATTATACATATAGTACTCAAAATGTACATAACTTTATTGGCTTGGTGGACCACATAGGACCTGTTTAATCTTCATAAAGTTTTTGTTTTTGTTGGCAAAAGGAACAAAACTGCCCTAGGGACAGATTAATAAATCAGTTTTTTAAAAATCATGGGGCGGATGATGCACCCTAATGGGCATGTATGGCTGACGATGGAACTGGGTCACTGGTGTTTACCGATGATGTGACTGCTGATAGAAGTAGCAGGATGAATTCTGAAGTGTTTAGAGCTGTACTTTCTGCTCACATTCAGTCAGATGCTGTGAAACTGATAGGACAACGCTTCACAGTACAGATGGATAATGACTCGAAACATACCGTAAAAGCAACCCAAGAGCTTCTTAAAGCAAAGAAATGGGATGTTTTTAAATGGCTGAGTCAGTCAGCAGACCTCAATCCAATTGATCATGCTTTTTGCTTACCGAAGACAAAACTGATGGCAGAAAGACCCACAAACCAGCAGCAACTGAAGGCAGCTGAAGTAAAGGTTTGGCTAAGCATCTCAAGGGAGGAAACTCAGCATTTAGTGATGTCCATGGTTTCCAGACTTCAGGTAGTCATTGACTGCAAAGTATTAAACGTAATCCATATAATTATAATTGTTGTTAAGAGGGACTATGTAATAAATGGCTGTAATTCCTAAATGGATAATGCAGTCTTTTTGTTAGACCCTTGAATATTTAAGCTGAAAGTCTACACTTTAATCACATCCTGACTGATTTATTTCAAATCCATTGTGGTGGTATACAGAGGCAAAATGACAAAAATTGTGTCATTGTCCAAATACTTAAGGACCTAACTGTATCTGCTTATAAATAAAAACGGTTATGTTCTGCTGTTATCACTGAGCCATTTTTTTTTCTCTCCTGTTAACAGTATTGGCACCTCTGTAGAAGAATATACCATTGAAAATCTAAGACAACTGTATTACTGTTTCTCCCATATTTAGGTCGACATTGACATTAAATTCTGATTATTCTGGACTCACGGTTTAGCGCATTATTCCCTCCTCACCCGTAGATGTCAATGTGTACCTTTGCAGCTTTTAAACTCCAACGCTACCTTCATAAAGCCTCATCATCTGGTTCATATAATACCAGCTATGTTTAAACACCCTCACAGCCACCGTTTCTTAACCGACCCCACGCTGTTTTGTTTTTCCCCAGGGCAGTTTTAATTTCAACAGCGCAAAGCTGCAGCAGTACGTGTATGAGACAATCACCAGGGTCTTCAGAAAGCATGGTGAGTGACTCGCACTGAGTTTGAAAGTGTCCTGCACATTCCGCCTCTGCCTGAGAGCTCTTATTGAACTTTTTCAGGTATTGACATTCTTACATCATAATATAATAATGTAATGTAATATAATACAATACAGTATAGCATAAGACAGGTTGTAAAGCCGTTATCTCTACATACTTTCTTGTTTTATGCACTGGTGCAGCCTCACTAATACGTCATGTTCCACATTTCCTTTTATGATATAGATAATGATCTTTAATAATAAGCAACCCTGTAAAATATGTCAATAAGGATGTCCTCTCTCCAACTTCCAGTCTCTTTCTAAATTTTTAGGGCTTAGAATGAATGCTGTCTGCATGTGATGTAATCACAGCTGGGAGCTTAAATTTTGAGTTTCAGTCTTGGTACTGAATAACAATAATAATAATAATAATAGCAATAACAGATAATTTAACTTTTTATTTAAATGTCATCAAGCATGTTGCTAGGTGCCGTTAATAATTGGATGGATAATTGTCCTAAAAAGTATCCAGTCTTCCACCAATGGGCTATATAAATCGAACAGATGTGGAGAGAGTATGCTGCCTTGTCTTACGCCCCTACCAGTTTTGAACAATTCTGTTTCCCCTTGTCTCATTTGAACTGTTGCTTCTTGGTCGTTGTAAAGGTTGTTCTGGTATACCCTTGCTTCCTAACGCGGTCCAGAGCTTCTGATTCACACAATGAAATGCCTTGCTGTAGTCGATGAAGCGCATGCACATATCCTTTTGATATACCGCTATCCTTTTGAAATGCCGCTTCTACTTCTCTCATCACTAGTGGTTCTTGTTCGTAAGGCATAGTTTGGAACTCCTGTTGCTCTGCTTGATCTTCATGGCGCAATGACACGGTGTATTCCTTCCATCTGTTCTTGATCTCCTCCACATCGTTGGGCTTGAGTCCGTGAGCGTCTTTCAGCATTCCAATTCGAGGTTTGAAGTCCTGTTTTAACTCGCGTAGTTTCATGAAAGCCGATCGGGTCCTGTCCCTGATATTTTTGGATTCTATTTTCTTGCACATGCCATTATAGTAGAACTTTGTCCTTTCTGCTGGCATGCTGAAATCTCCGGTTGAGTTCAATAACATCTTCTCTTTGTTCTTTCGCTTTAAGCCTTACTATGTTTCTGAGCAATATTCAGGGTTTCTTCAGTTAACCATTTTGGCCTCCATTCTTTTCATTGTCGTTGCAAGGTTCTTTTACTTTCTTCAAGTATGACCTTCTTTATGATTCTTCCTGTACTCTGTCAGCTGTATCCAATGCAGTGAAACGATTTTGCAGGCATTCTGTAAACACTGGTGATATATTTTTTTTGATCAAGATTGTTCTTTGCAACTTGCATGATTGGCTTGCTCTTCCACAACTTGAGCTTGAGTTTGTATACTAGTAACTGGTTATCTGTACCACAGTCAGCTCCCGGCTTTGTCTTTGTTGGCGATATTGAGCTTTTCCATCGCCTACTTGAGCAAACATGGTCGATCTGATTTCTGTACAATCGATTGAGTCAGGTCCATGTGTACAGTCGCCTTTTGTGTTGTTGAAAAGTGTTTGAAATGAACAGATTGTTAGTCTTGCAGAGCATGATCAAATGTTCTCCTGCTTCGTTCTTGTTGCCAAGTCTGTATTTTCCAACCACTTGGCCTTGTTCATTTTCTCTGACCTTCGCATTCCAGTCTCCCATGAATATCAGTAGGTTTGGTTGAGTTTAGCTTGTACTTGTTCATAGAACTGATCAAGTTCTTCCTCTTCTGCAACTGCATACACCTGGATGACAGTTGTATTGATGGGTGTTCCTCAAAGAAGAATAGAGATGAAATGATCACTACTTGCCATTGTATTTCATTACTGCCCTTGAGAGCACTTCCTTGATTATAAGTGCGACTCTGTTTCTCCTTCGCTCACCTTTTTTCAGCATAGTATACCATATGGTCATCGGACTCGAAGTGTCCAATGCCAGTCCATTTTAGTTCACTAATGCCTAGCACATCGATCTGCAAGTGTTTCATTTCGTTTTCCTTGATTCATTCTTCACATTCCATGTCCCAATGTTCAGAGTTCTTTACAGCTTCTGACCCTCATTTCATGCACAGCAACATCAACAGATAGACTTCCCGATGGCTGTAATCTAACCATGTCATACAGGCTAGCTTTACTCTGACAAGTCATCGGCTCTTCCCCAGTAACTTCTTGAGTGCCTTCCGATTTGGGAGTCTTGCCTCTAGCACTATATCGTGATTTAAATGACTGTTAGTATTCATAGAGGATACGGGAGTAGATTGCCAGGCCTTTCTTCTGCACAGTTAATGTTGGTGGTGTTGCCGTTGTCACTCGAATGTGATCCTCCACCGTCAACACTGACCCTGCTGCTGCTGCCCCGTATGAGGTTCACTGCTTTTTGTCTGACTGCTAACCGTTGATCATCCAGGCAAAGTTGACCCCGAAGGACTGTTAGACCAATCAGTATTAGCCCTTTGGGTCACGGCAGTGCACAAGCCTGACCACCATGAAAAGGTGACAGCTATCGATCAGGTCAGCAAGCATGCTAATAGAATAAAGAATACAAGTGACTTTCTTTAGTCCATGGCTCTTTCTTTAGGCCATGATTATCTTCACTTGTTGAGCAGTGTAGACTCTGGTGAGCCAGGGGACAGGAAGCACTTGTCTCAGTACTCGCAGAGCTGAAGTGCATTCATGTGACAGTTGCACCAGTTGACAGTTGACTAGGCGTGTTTATAATGCTCTGAACGCTCAGGTCGGCAAAAGATGATAAACATGGGCAGAGTTGTTATAATTTTTTTTTATGTTCACATAGCCTGGACTATTTCTGTTCTGAATATACTGTATATGTACAGTGTGCTTGGGTAGTTACAAAACTCCCACACACTGCCCTGCCCCCCAAGTGTTTTCAACGAGCATAGCTCAACAGCCATGTTTTGAGAACGAGCCAATCCATCACATCACATCACACGCAATGATTTGCATGAAGAAATTCAGTAAAAGAACTTTCAATGTTTTTTTACTGTCACGGGGGGGGCTGGGCTGTTACCATGGTAACTCGGTTATCTGTCACTGGGGACAGGCCTAGTTCCAAAGCTTCAACTTTAATGCTAATACCACTATCAATGCCATTGGGTTTCAGCATCTCATAGATCACTACCTAGCTGAGCCCAGTCCCTGCCGTAACTTAACAGTGAAACCTGACGATTATGACTTACATTTGAAATCGTTGGAATGTTTTCTCCGATTAACGGCATTGTAACTACGCTTACAGGGACCCCCTGTGACATAAGCACGGCACACAACTGCTAACTTCTTACAGGAATGACAGAAATACAGCAAACAACACATTAGCGCAGAATCACTAAACACATTGCAAATATTTCTATATGAGCATATTTAACATGTTTCACGATGGAGTTTTGAGTTTAATGTGTAGCAGATCATCAGTAAATTTGGTAGAACACACTCTCTTTGATTATTGGTCCTGAGTGAGCTTTCAGTCCATACTGTTGATGCATGACACAAGAGAAAAAAGTCTTAGAAGTTGTGTTTTTTTTTTTTTCTTTGCTTTTATAATCTCATTAAAAGAGTTTTAAAAAAGAGCTCTGCTATTGTTCTTCATGGTGAATTACACAGTTAATATTTATATATATATACATGGGAGTGGGGGATGTATGTTTTTGTGTCCTTTCATAAAGATAACACTTAACTTATGTTTAAGGCCATTAGGTTTTGATTACAGGGTGTTTTGTATAACTGCCAAATTTTGCAATTTGTGCTGTGTTTGCTTTACATCCATGCTGGGCAGCGTAACTGTTTCTTTTATTGTGGGGTTATGGGCCTTTAGTTTCTCCATCTGTCTTGGATCATAGAAAGACTTTAATGTTGCCTAATATCATGATGAATGACTGCTTGCCCCATTATGTTATGATAGGACGCTGCTAGGCACAGAGCAAAAGTGAGTTTTTCTCCACTCTGGGTGTTTCAGAAAATCAGGAGAGCTGTTGATCATTCCCAGTTTGTATCTGTGTGTTAGGGGCTCTATTGTCACATTAAGAGAACAGGATCAGTAATAATCGACCAGTAATCCCACTGGTTCAGGACATTTGAGGTTATTTGAAAGCTTTTTTTATTGGTGCAGTTAAATGCTGATTATACAAAAATCAAAGAACACATCAAACTGCACTTCAGTAAAGAGCCAAACACAGGCTACAAATGATATCAGCTTCAATGCTTTTTAGGCCACACTGTTAACGCGGAACGTAAATTAAATCAGTGCAATGATAAATCTGTGTATCATATTACATATATCACCATTATTATTTAAGGATGTACCAATTCTTGAAATGCACAAGTTTAGCCGGCTTGGGGACATACAAGGCTCAGCTCAAATAATTGATTCTGGAAGTGAGAGTGCGCAGAATTGAAGCTCTTGTCCTCCAACAGAGCCCTCCTTATAGCTCAACGACTGGCCTTCCTTGGATGCAGGATGATGTCTGGGAGGTATTTCCAGGCTGGGACTTAAAACGCCATGTTCCACCTCAGTGGATTCTGGTGTGGTCTCCATCAGCTAGCATGCTTCTCTGACAGGCTTTAAACTAGCTGAGTGAGACTGGCTAGTGACATGCAGCTGTGGCACTGAATACTCTCTTTCACACAGTGCTGGACATGATGAAATTCACTATGCCACAGCGCAAGCATTGTATTTAAATTATATTTAGCATTAGCAGAGAACAAAATTAACGGCAGGAGGAATTCCTTGCTGTCTTAAGATCCTATTCCACTTTCCTTCTACTTACTATTGGTTCTGTTTTTCGTCCTACTAGTCTCTTGGGCTGACTTCAACGGAATCTTATAGTTCACATCACTCTAGTAGTCTTGTTTCTCTCTCTCGCTCTCTCTCTCTCTCTCTCTCTCTCTCTCTCTCTCTCTCTCAGGTGCAGTAAGGTTACAGACCCCACTCCTCCTGCCCAGGATCCGGAAGCTGTACGAAGGCTGTGAGATGGCCTGCTTTATGGACCACAGTGGCATGCTGGTCACTCTTCCCTATGACCTGAGGGTGAGTGCTCCAGGATCAGCATTCACAACCCATTTTAGATGTACATGATGCTGAAACTGACCCCAATGCAGAATGCATCATTCCAGCAGAAAGGACTATGTGCTGGAGTGTTTGTGAAATTACAAAATTTCAGCGTGTACAGCACCAGTATTTACCTTTTACTCCAGTTTACGGTCTACTAACTGTATGCTGTGTTTATGAGGACCATGCCTATGAGATCTTATTTTGTCTGTCCCATATTTACTTTTCACCAGGTCTCATTTGCCAGATTTGTGGCCAGAAATGGCATTTCACATGTCAAAAGGTAGGTTTAAAACTTATTTATGCATATTAAAATTTCCCTTTTAACACTTAACAGCATTGCACACTGTGTGGCTCACATGACATGGTCATTATTAATAATTCTTGATGTTGATCAGGTACAGTATCGAGCGTGTGTTCAGGCCACGGAAGTTGGACAGGGCTCATCCCAAAGAGCTGCTTGAGTGCGCTTTCGACATTATCGTGCCTGTGACGAGCAGCTTACTCCCTGATGCCGAGACCATCTACACCATCTCAGAGGTTATCCAAGAGTTCAGTGCGCTCCAGGTGCCTGATGCAAGCAGCTGCTATATTGAATTTTATTAATTTTTTTAAATGTTACTTTCAATTATGCAGGACGTTTTTGTAGTCAAGCAAGTAGCTAGTGGACGGATTTGTGTTTTTTCACTTGTGATGCTAATTCAACAGGAATGTAGTAAAGATTTGTCTTCACCGAACCTTAGTGATAAAGACGGCAACTGTGTGGCTTCTTAGTACATTGGTTCTACCAGGAACATTGGCCGATTTTGACATTGTGTATCTAAAATGAGCAGGAATATCTTATGGGAGAACATCACAATATAGTTGAGCATTAAGGCCATGTAAAGTAGTACATGGTTTTGTGTCTCATGCTGCATTGCAGGAAAGGAACTACACTATCTATCTGAACCACACCAGCCTGTTACGAGCCATTCTTCTACACAGCGGTGTGCCAGAAGACAAAGTAAACCAGGCTTCCAGTATACTGTGTGATGCCATGGTAAGCTCAGACACGCGTGCACACACACACTGACACCTTGGTGGGCACATTTATAATATACCCAAGCAATATGCTTCCACAAATTTGTGCACCGTCTACCATGTAAGGACTAAAACATGACAGGGTGTGCTCTAGGAAAATAATCAGTTCAGTTATGGGGTGGCGTGATGCCATTACAACCCTGACGTTGAATATTTTCTAGTAACATTACAAGTGTTTATTTCTCTTATACCACAGCAATGTTCCTAACATTAATTAAAATTGTATGTACAGTACTGTGCAAAAGTTTTATACAGGTGTGAAAAAATGCTGTAAAGTAATAATGCTTTAAAAAATGGACATGTTAACAGTTTATATTTATCAATTAACAAAATACAAAGTGAGTGAACCGAAGAAAAATCCACATCAGATCAATATTTGGTGTTTCCACCCTTTGCCTTCAAAACAGCATCAATTCTTCTAGGTACACTTACACAAAGTCAGGGATTTTATAGGCATATAGTCAGGTGTATGATTAAACCATTATAATAAACAGGTGCTAATGATCATCAATTCATTATGTAGGTTGAAACACAATAATTAATTGAAACAGAAACAGCTGTGTAGGAGGAATAAAACTGGGTGAGGAACAGCCAAACTCCGCTAACAAGGTGAGGTTGCTGAAGACAGTTTACTGTCGAAAGTCATACAACATGGCAAGACTGAGCACAGCAACAAGACAGAAGGGAGTTATACTGCATCAGCAAGGTCTCTCCCAGGCAGAAATTTCAAGGCAGACAGGGGTTTCCAGATGTGCTGTCCAAGCTCTTTTGAAGAAGCACAAAGAAACGGACAATGTTGAGGACCGTAGACGCAGTGGGCGGCCAAGGAAACTTACTGCAGCAGATGAAAGACACATCAGGCTTACTTCCCTTCACAATCAGAAGATGTCCAGCAGTGCCATCAGCTCAGACCTGGCAGAAACCAGTGGGACCCTGATACACCCATCTACTGTCTGGAGAATTCTGGTCAGAAGTGGTCTTCATGGAAGACTTGTGGCCAAAAAGCCATACCTCCGACGTGGAAACCAGGCCAAGCGACTCAACTATGCACAAAAACACAGGAACTGGGTTGCAGAAAAATGGCAGCAGGTGCTCTGGACTGATGAGTCGCAATTTGACATATTTGGCTGTAGCAGAAGGCAGTTTGTTCGCCAAAGGGCTGGAGAGTGGTACACGAATGAGTGTCTGCAGGCAACAGTGAAGCATGGTGGAGGTTCCTTGCAAATTTGGGGCTGCAAATTTCTGCAAATGGAGTTGGGGATTCGGTCAGAATTAATGGCTTCCTCAATGCTGAGAAGTACAGGCAGATACTTATCCATCATGCAATACCATCAGGGAGGCATCTGATTGGCCCCAAATTTCTTCTGCAGCATGACAACGATCCCAAACATACAGTGAAAGTCATTAAGAACTATCTTCAGTAAAGAAGAACAAGGAGTCCTGGAAGTGATGGTATGGCCCCCACAGAGCTCAACATCATCGAGTCTGTCTCGGATTACATGAAGAGAGAGAAGCAACTGAGGCTGCCTAAATCCACAGAAGAACTGTGGTTAGTTATCCAAGATGTTTGGGCCAACCTACCTGCCAAGTTCCTTCTAAAACTGTGTGTAAGTGTACCTAGAAGAATTGATGCTGTTTTGAAGGCAAAGGGTGGAAACACCAAATATTGATCTGATGTGGATTTTTCTTCGGTTCACTCACTTTGTATTTTGTTAATTGATACATATAAACTATTAACATGTCTATTTTTGAAAGCATTCTTACTTTACAGCATTTTTTCACACCTGTATAAAACTTTTGCACAGTACTCTATATACATAAATTTGATCCTTTTATAGTTATACTTGTTCTGGTATGTCAATGAACAATTTAGTTCCTGTTCTTAGTTACATTATAACATATACGTTCATACTAGTTATTTCTCTCTTTTTAAAAAGCTGCTTGCTATGTGACCAACAAATTCTCCGTTCTGAAGCTTTTGACATCTCGGAAAACTTTAGCTTAACCTCTAACTGTTACAAAGCGCTAAACACGCCTTCAAAAATGCAAAATAAACATCTCACTTCACCATATCAACAGTAACACGTTTTTAAAAAAAAATCTGTTTATGAAGTGTGAACCCCATAAATGGATTGTCCCTCCCTGTGTAAGTTGTTACTATAGAAACGATAATGTATTAGCTGGCATGTACTTTGACAGCTTTCAGCTGCTGTTGTAGAACATCTGTCAACACCAATCATAATTCATTTTCCATTATATTAATGTGCTTTTGAATTCTTGATTAAGATTTTCATTTTAACCTTTGTTGTGATGGCAGCTGATAGTTTCCATTACACATTTGTTATTCCATTGCACATATTGTTATTCTGTAATTTGTAAGACCCATGCTGAGATGGAGATCAGTATTCAGTTGCTACATATAGCATGCTTTTGCAACACTGTTGCTTTCTACACAGTAATCTGCAGCACAGATCATGGCTTATGTTCACATTATAGCTTTTGGAAGATACCCTAAACTACAGCGACTTACAGAAGTGCATTGTAGTTTTTATCAAAAAACATTTCCTCATGTCAGTACAAATGGGCCAGGGACTAAAACACACCTTCAGCTCAAGGCTACATACCTGAGATTATCAATGAGCAAATTATAATACTGAAGTCAACAAAGTTAAACAGATAATACACTAAAACCACAAGCCCACCTTGGCAAGCAGGGAATACATTCAACCCTGAAAATCAAAATTGCAATTTTGTGTGTTTTCCGTTTTAGCTCACAGTTCACAGAGTTCACTGATTTGCTTATTGTGCTAATTTGCTCCCTCAAGATCTCTTCATGACATAACTTCTCAATTTCAATATCTCTCTTTCTCAACAGAGTGAGAAACTGACGAAACGCGAGGTGGAAGCCAAGTTCTGCAACCTGTCCTTGTCTAATAACAGTGTACGTTACAGGAAATTAACAGCATCTTAGGTCACAGATCTAAATTGTATGTTGAGTATTTCGAGATCTAAACTGTAGGTCCTAAGAAAGTTTTTGAATCCTTTTTGTAAAGGAAAAGTCCACCCTGAAACACTTATGCTCGTGTGACGTCGTCTTCTTTTCCTTTCGGCTGTTCCCTTCAGGGGTCGCCACAGCGAATCATCTGCCTCCATCTAGCCCTATCCCCTGCATCCTCTTCTCTCAGACCGACTACCTTCATGTGCTCCTTCACTACATCCATAAACCTCCTCTTTGGTCTTCCTCTCGGCCTCCTGCCTGGCAGCTCTAACCTCAGCATCCTTTTACCGATATATTCACTCTCCCTCCTCTGAACATGTCCAAACCATCTCAACCTGGCCTCTCTAACTTTGTCTCCAAAACATCTCACATGTGCTGTCCCCCTGATGTACTCATTCCTGATCCTATCCATCCTCGTCACTCCCAAAGAGAACCTCAACATCTTCAGCTCTGCTACCTCTAACTCTTCCTCCTGTCTTTTCCTCAGTGCAACTGTCTCCAAACCATACAACATCGCTGGTCTCACTACTGTCCTGTACACCTTTCCTTTCATTCTTGCTGGTACTCTTTTATCACACAACAGACCTGACACTTTTCTCCACCCATTCCAACCTGCCTGCACACGCTTCTTCACCTCTTTTCCACACTCCCCGTTGCTCTGGACTGTTGACCCTAAGTACTTAAAATCCTGCACCTTCTTTACCTCTTCTCCCTGTAACCTCACTGTTCCACTTGGATCCCTCTCATTCACACACATGTATTCTGTCTTGCTGCGACTAACCTTCCTTCCTCTTCTCTCCAGAGCAAACCTCCACCTCTCTAGAGTTTCCTCCACCTGCTCCCTGCTCTCCCTACAGATCACAATGTCATCCGCAAACATCATAGTCCATGGAGATTCCTGTCTGACCTCATCTGTCAGCCTGTCCATGACCACCGCAAACAAGAAGGGGCTCAGAGCCGATCCTTGATGCAGTCCCACCTTCACCGTGAACTCCTCTGTCACACCTACTGCACACCTTACCACTGTCCTACTGCTCTCATACATATCCTGCACCACTCTAACATACTTCTCTGCCACTCCAGACCTCCTCATACAATACCACAGCTCCTCTCTTGGCACCCTGTCATACACTTTCTCTAAATCTACAAAGACACAATGCAGCTCTTTCTGACCCTCTCTGTACTTCTCCATCAACATTCTCAAAGCAAATATTGCATCTGTAGTGCTCTTTCTTGGCATGAAACCATACTGCTGCTCACAAATGCTCACTTCTCCCCTTAGCCTTGCTTCCACTACTCTTTCCCACAACTTCATTGTATGGCTCATCAGCTTAATACCTCTGTAGTTTCCACAACTCTGTACATCTCCCTTGTTCTTAAAAATCGGCACCAAAACACTTCTCCTCCATTCCTCAGGCATCCTCTCACTCTCTAAGACCTCGTTGAACAACCTAGTTAAAAACTCTACTGCCATCTCTCCTAGACACTTCCATACCTCCACTGGTATGTCATCAGGAGCCTTTCCTCTCTGCATCCTCTTCAAAGCTCTCCTAACTTCACCCTTGCTAATCCTTTCTACTTCCTGCTCAGCAATATTTGCCTCTACTTCTCTTCTCTCTCTGTCATTTTCCTCCTTCATCAGTTCCTCCTTCCATCTTTCCCTCACCCTCCTGTCACCCGTCAACACATTTCCATCTCTGTCTTTAATCACTCTAACCTGCTGCACATCCTTACCATCTCTATCCCTCTGCCTCGCCAGCGGATACAAATCCCTCTCACCTTCCTTACTATCTAACCTTGCATACATGTCCTCATAAGCTTTCTGTTTGGCCTTTGCCACCTCTATCTTAACCTCACGCTGCATCTCCCTATATTCCTGTCTACTTTCCTCCGTCCTCTCACTGTCCCACTTCTTCCTAGCTAACCTCTTCTTCTGGATACTCTCCTGAACTTCCTCATTCCACCACCAAGTCTCCTTGTCTTCTTTCCTCCTTCCAGATGACACACCTAGCACCTTCCTACCTGTCTCCCTGATCACTTTGGCTGTAGTAGTCCAGTCATCTGGAAGCACCTCCTGACCACCTAAAGCCTGTCTCAACTCCTCCCTGAAAACCGCACAGCACTCTTCCCTTTCCAACTTCCACCACTTTGTCTTCTGCTCTGCCTTTGCTCTCTTCATCTTCCTCACCACCAGAGTCATCTTACACACCACCATCCTATGCTGTCTAGCTACACTCTCTCCTACCACTACTTTGCAATCGCTAATCTCCATCAGATTACAGTGTCTACATAAGATATAGTCCACCTGTGTGCTCCTGCCACCACTCTTATATGTCACCCTGTGTTCCTGCCTCTTCTGAAAGTACGAGTTCACCACAGCCATCTCCATACTTTTAGCAAAGTCTACCAACCTCTGTCCTTCTGGGTTCCTTACCTGAAGACCAAACCTGCCCATCACTTCCTCATCCCCATTATTCCCTTCACCAACATGTCCATTAAAGTCTGCCCCTATCACCACTCTCTCACATCTGGGAACACTCTGCATCACTTCCTCAAGCTCGCTCCAGAATCTGTCTTTCTCCTCTTGCTCACAACCTACTTGTGGAGCGTAAGCACTAACAACATTCAACATCACACCTTCAATTTCCAGCTTCAGACTCATCAACTCATGAATAATTATGCTCGTGTGACGTGTGCATATTAAAATATTTGTGATGTGTTTAGTGATTCTGGTGCTAAATTATTGGTTGGTGTGGAGACGTTAGCGGTTGTTGAGGTCTTGCTGAGGTCACGGGGGACATTGCTAGTGCAGTTACAATGGCTTTTAATTGGTTAAAAAATTCAGTTATCTCAAACGTATTGGATGACAGTCAGATTTCACAGTTAGAGCTCAAAAACCAAAGAGCAAGAGCTTCTTTTCTTACTCACCATTTTCCAGCATCACATTGATGAGAAATCCAGTGTAGAAATAGTGGAGACCGCAAACACAACTTCAGAATGTAATGCAGCTATACGATAAATATATAATAAAAATTCAACTCAGAATTTCATTGTTAAATAAATCTTAAAGCCAAGGTTTAAAGATAACGTCAATTCGAAAGATTAATATACAAGTTATTCTGGGTGGATTTTTCCTTTAATTAGATTTGTGATTTAGTATCTGAATAATTATTTATACTGCAGTACATCAGCTGGGAATAATCTGTCATCATAGGATGACTGTTCTGTAAATGCATGGTGATTAATTCAGCTCTGCGCACTTCAGTGGTCTGTTCATCTGTTCAGGTCCTTATCGAATAATTATTCAGGAATTAATTGAATAAGGCACATCGTCTTTTATCGTTTCTGTATGTCTTACCATTGTAAACTAAGTCTCATGTTCAGTGTGCATCTGTGTGCAGTTGCAGACGCTCTATAAGTTCATAGAGCAGAAGGGAGAGCTGCATGATCTCAGTCCTTTCATCAACTCTCTGACCAAGCAGAAAACTGCTGTAGTCACACAGCTGGCCAAGCAAGGCCTTAAAGATCTGGAGGAGCTTACAGGTCTGCTCAAGAGACTAGGAGTTAAAATACAGGTACAGCTGCCAACCACACTGCTCTGCTTAAACTTCTTCTGCTATTACAGTTTTACCAGGAATGTTTTTGTTTTTGTATGAAAGCTTGGCAAAAAAAACTGAGTTCAGTTGTTTTGAAAAATGACTCTCTCTATGATTGTTGTCACAAGCACCCCCAACAAACACCCCCCCCCCCCCCCAATAAAACACCAAAACAAAACCAGAACCAAGTAGTGATGGAGTTTAAAATGCAGAACAAGAAAATAAATGCTGCCTGTTTGAATTAGGTTCTCTTTTTATTTATTTATTTTTTAACTTAGACTCATGCCCAAAAATAAAAAGTTGTTTTGTTAGACATCGGACATAATGTTACTTACATACTGGCATGTTCTTGCCCAGAGACCTTGGAAATCGACACCAAGAAATCAATTTCTTATATTTTTAATGAACGTACACTCACGGAGCACTTTATTAGGAACCTCCTGTACACCTACACATTCATGCAATTATCTACTCAGCCAATTGTGTGGCAGCAGTACAGTGCATAAAAATCATGCAGATACATGAATCCATGGACCCAACCTGCCGTGTGTCAACAGTCCAGGCTGGTGGAGGTGGTGGAATGTTTTCTTGGCACACTTTGGGCTCGTTAATACCAATCAATCATTGTTTGAATGCCACAGACTATTTGAGTATTGTTGATGACCATGTGCGTCCCTTCATGGCCACAATTTACCCATCTTCTAATGGCTACTTCCAGCATAATAACACACCATGTCACAAAGCAAAAGTGGTTTAATGAAGATGGCAATGAGTTCAGTGTTCTTCCGTGACCTTCCCAGTCACCGGATCTGAATCTCATAGAACACCTTTGGGGTGTGGTAGAACAGGAGATTCGCAGCATGAAAGTGCACCTGAAAAATCTGCAGGAATTGCATGATACGATCTTGTCAACATGGACCAGAATCTCCAACATCTTGGAAATCGTGGAGTCTTGCTCCGAAGAATTGAGGCTGTTTTGAGAGCAAAGTGAGGCCCAATGCGGTATTGGTATAGTGTTCCTAATAAAGTGCTCAGTGAGTGTATATAATGACGATATATGGCATGAGGATGTAACATCTTCCACTACAAGAGGCTTCTATGATATGAATGATAATACGAGTCAGTTTGAATGAATTGGGATTAAAGAAGTCATGAGACATTAACAATGAATCTTATATGTAGGTTCCTGGGTGGAAGTAAACCCCAGTATTGGCGTATTTTATGCTAAACAGCTGAACTTCTTGCTGGGTTACAGGTGGTGGTCAATCTGGGCCTCATCTACAAGGTGCAACAGCACTGTGGGGTCGTCTTCCAGTTTGTGGCCTTTATTAAGAAGCGCAAGCGTACTGTTCCTGATATAATAGCAGCTGGAGGACGCTATGACCACCTGGTAGGTCAAACATAAACAAAATGCATTAATAATCTGTAATAAGCACTGTCCCATTATACAACTGCTTCTCAGAAGCTTGCTTTTGACTCCTCCCTCAGATCCTGGACTTCCATGGACCAGCAGCCACTGCTCCCTTGGCCTCGGGGGTGGGGGCGAGCATAGCCCTTGATAAGATCTGTATCGCCGTGGCAGCCATGGAAGAACCGGTGAGATTGGTGCATCAGTTCCTCTGTCTCATTTTCGCATTGGTTGTTTGCGAGCATGCCTGTCTCTGATTGGCTGTCTTGTGTCTTGTTCGTCTCCACAGCCTCCTGTAAGCTCGTGTGATGTGCTGGTGGTCCCTGTAGGCCACACGTCAGTGAGCAGAGCCATTAATGTCATGCAAAAGCTCTGGACTTCTGGAGTGTCGGCTGATTTGGTTTACGATGTGTCGCAGGTTAGGGTTTTGACATTTGACCAAGGATTCACGGAGGGGTACAATTCACACACTTGTCTTGGTTTAGGATTGACAGTTTTGTTAGTCCCAACTTTTTATTCAGTTACTCAACTACAGTATATTATTTATTAACTACAGTGACATATTTAGTAACTGCAATGAAGCTACACTCGTCTAAAATCCACCAGTTAGAGGATGGAAGAGGATTACACAAAACTCATGGGACAGCTACAAATACAGTAGTGAAATGGTGAAACATGCTAACGAACAGAGAACAAATCCTTATTACCTCTAGTTCAGTTTGAAGTATGTTTCGGGTTATGCCACTACTATGATTATTTCCTGTACGAGCCTGGATTGATGACATCAGCAGAACGTAGTAATTTCTTTAATCGTAGGTCTATCGTTAGAGGATCTTCCTTCTATAAGCTTACATGAAGAGCAGGGTATTACACATCCTGTTGTAGATTTCAGCCTAGTTTTGTTCAGATAGGATAATCTCCTACATTATGGCAAGTAATAATCGTTTAAAAAACTAGCAGAGATGTTATTTAACATCACACAGTATAAAACTGGCTTTAACAGGAAAGTTATGAATTAAATGGGTTAATATAGTGATATTTAAATATATAGCTAAATGATTATAAGTTGATCGTGTGTGTCAGTGGGTACACATTGGTGTAGTGGGTTAGTGCTAATAGTGTAGAGATTTTCCATACTGTTGCCATGGCACAGTCCCATTCTGCATGTCCATAGCACTCAATCAGTGCCAGGGAGCTTTGCCTCAACATTACACACCCAAATTACTCACACCCCGTTCTTGTGCTCTAGTCCACTTTAGTATTCACTAGTCAGTTAAGCAGTCCAAATTACTATCATATTCATTTTGTTTTTCATCTTGGTGCTGCAGTTGCTATGCTGACCTACATTGTTTTTTCCGCTCTTCGTGTTAATCTGGTTTTATTTATATGCTCGGTTGTGTATCTTGGCCGACTCTTAACCTCGAATCATTTAACTCGGTGTCTGAGTCCAAAATCAACACTAATCAGTCCAAAATCTATTTGTCTTTTTTTTTTTTTCTTTTTCCCCCTGTTACAGTTTTCTTGACTGGAAAAGGATTATGTTGATCCAAAATATGACTATTCTTTGAAGTAATAGTTCTGACACAGATTCAGTGAGATACTTGTATCGTAGTAGAGGTGGACGTGAACGACAGATTAATAATTAAAGAAAAGCATAATTGGTGTGGCTTGATGGCACTCAGAGGTTTGTCTACTGCTAGACTGCTAACATGAATCTCTAGTAAAATGTTAAATCAATGTTGTAGTAGAGGTGTGCACAGGGCTTGTTTTGTTTTTATCCCATTACCGCCCACCCTTGAATAATTTCTGACCAATCGTGCCTGACCAAACCACTCCCGCAGACACTTTTTTAACAGTCGTGTTGCCCCCAACAAAACAACAAAACAACAACAAAACAATAAACAAAACAACAACAACAACAAAAATAAAATCTACAGTTGGTGCTCAAATATTTAAAGGTCCAGCATAAAAGAACAAACAACAAATTTGCTGCTGTGATCTCTATAGCAAGATTTCCTGGTTTGAATAGCAAATGCTCGATATCGTAATGTAAGCTAGTTACGTCAGAGGATGAGGAACTCGTCTCTGGTGTCCATTTGTGCAGAATGTACAGTACTGTGCAAAAGTTTTAGGCAGGTGTGAAAAAATGCTGTAAAGTAAGAATGCTTTCAAAAATAGACATGTTAATATTTAACAATTAGCAAAGTGAGTGAACAGAAGAAAAATCTACATCAAACCAATATTTGGTGTGACCACCCTTTGCCTTCAAAACAGCATCAATTCTTCTAGGTACACTTGCACACAGTCAGGGATTTTGTAGGCATATAGTCAGGTGTATGATTAAACAATTATACCAAACAGGTGCTAATGATCATCAATTCAATATGTATGTTGAAACACAATCATTAACTGAAACAGAAACAGCTGTGTAGGAGGAATAAAACTGGGTGAGGAACAGCCAAACTCCGCTAACAAGGTGAGGTTGCTGAAGACAGTTTACTGGTATAATTGTTTAATCATACACCTGACTGTATGCCTACAAAATCCCTGACTGTGTGTAACTGTACCTAGAAGAATTGATGCTGTTATGAAGGCAAAGGGTGGTCACACCAAATATTGATTTGATGTAGATTTTCCTTCTGTTCACTCACTCATTTTATTAATTGATAAATATAAACTATTAACATGTCTATTTTTGAAAGCATTCTTACTTTACAGCATTTTTTCACACCTGCCTAAAACTTTTGCACAGTACTGTATATAATCAAAAACCCAGCATAAACACCGAGGGTGATGGATGCAATATGGTGCTACATAGTATCAGTTTCATGCCAGAATTTCTCTTTAAAGATAATGTAAAACAGAAATTGTAATACATTTTCTTTCACAATATGACCTTATTTCTGAGTGAAACAGTATATTTGGGTGTGTGGGAGTTCAGAATTTGATTGAATTATAAACAGTGGGCATGTCTCTGCCAGCAACCATCATAGTCATGGATCCAAGAATCAGAGGCCATGTAGAGGTGGAAGAAAGTCATTGCAGTTTAGTGGAAAATAACTTTTAAGTGGTTAGTATAGATGAATCTAGGTGGAACATAATCTGACCAAGGCATGAGCTAAGGATCCGTTTTGATTTCATTGCAGTTTTAAATGTTTTTTCTTAGGCCAAGCAGTGGATTTGGCCTGGCAGGTTTCACTGATCTCTCTGCTGACCAGACAGGTGACAGTGTGTGGCATGAACAGAGCTGAGGCCAGAGACAGTGCGGTGATATAAAATTTTAAGAGGAAATTATATAAAATTAACCCCAAGGAGACAATTAATTTTTTTAAAATTTCAGATTGGAAGAAAGCCTGGTTCACTGTGCAAGAGTTAACCACAGTGACAGTCCGGCAGGTCTGTTGACTAAAACAGAACCTTTACTACTGAGCTATGGCTGTTGGATGGTCATTGAGGTTGGCTGGCTGGGGCTGAGGGTGCTGAGTGCAGCTCCGAGCCATGTTGCACAGAATGACATCTGCACCGCAGTCACTAAGCCAGATGCAGACGTCACGCAGCAGGTATTATCAGGATAAATCTGCCCCTAGATACATGCAGTGCATGCATGTGTGACGTACACACAGATACATGTTTACCGGCCAGTCGTCTGCTAAACATTGTAGAAGTACACATAAACACAGGCTTACGTTTACACTAGCATTTCCCTGAGAATCTGTGGATACGTGGTTAAATCAGCCTGCATTGCCTCCTTTGCTCTTTCTCTTTCTCACAGAAGATGCGTTAATCTTCATACCAGTACCATATATAGTTTCACAATATCAGTTATATCAATAGTTAAGTTAGTTAAATAAGTAAAGTAAATAATGTCAGCAAGTTTAGTCAGTATTTTTAGTAAGTCAAGTTAGGTAAGTAAATTTTGTAAGTAGGAAAAGTATTTAAGTTAAGTGAGTAATTTATGTAAATTAGTTAAGTAAAGTATGTCATTTACTTTAAATAAAGTAAATAAAGTATGCACGTTTAGTAAGTAAAAGATGCACGTTAAGTAAGTAAAGTATGTAAATTAGGTATTTAAAGTATGCAGGGTTCATACATGGTGTTTGAAGTGTTTGAAGTACTTGAATTTGGCTTTTTGAAATTTAAGTACTGGAAAACCTTGAAAATTATCTAGTGGTGCTTTAAAAGTGCTTGAATGATAGTAAATAAATAGGAATAGGAAACAAATAGGAAATTGCTGAATAACTTTAAAGTGTTTATTTTAGATAGAACCTGAATACAATCCTTTCACTCAAAATATGACACCCCGCTGCAGCCCCTCCCCCTCCTCCCGCTATTCACTCACTCATTTTGACAGAGACAGCTCCGGTCTACTTTCCAGACTCCTTTAGTGACTTTTTTTTCCCAAGAGAGTGGCTAGTACTGCCGTGTGAGCGCGAGGTCCTGCTTTCCTGCTGGAGGTACACCTCTCTCTGCCACTAATCTGTTCAGTGAGTGGCAGAGAGGAGAGGCACATTCATTCGCTTCTAACTTTCTCTCAGAGTGAATCATTTGACATGTACATATAGCTGAAATCACAGCACAGCCGTTGTCTTTAACTTATGTGTATTGTGATTTTGTCAGAGGACATCACAGTTATAAAATCAGGATTTTAGCAGCTTGGAAATGGCTTGGAAGTGACTGCTGGTTAACATGTAGTCTTAATGGGCCGTGTTTTGGTCACTACAGAAAAAATATGTAAATGAGAACAGCTTTATTGGGAATTCGGCTGTATTAAAATACAGTATGTGAGCACAGAGAGTAGGAAAGAAGCAAACAGATGTAAAGGGCTGACACTAGGCAAAATGCAAATACGACGCGATATTCATGTAATGAATATGCTAATTAGCGCCCAACATCATCTAGAGGCATTTTGCGACTTTCCTTTGAAAGTTGATGGCATCAGTGCTTCTGTCACTCCCCTGGAGTATATTGACGTTATGGTGAAGATGAAGCAATGCCTGGGAAATGCAAATTTAGTCCAGCATGGCTGGAAAAATGTGCCATATAAAGATTGGTTTAATTTAAAAAGAAGAAATAAAGAATATGTTTGAATGACATCTCTTGTATAGTTCTTGAAAACAAAAAATAGTGCTTGAAAAGTCCTTGAAAGTCCTGGGATTTCATTATGAAGCATCTGTACAAACCCTGAGTATGTCATTTAACTAACGTATGTCATTTACTTTAAACAAAGTATGCAAGTTAAGTAAGTATGTAAGTTAAGTAAGTAAATGGTGTGTGTCAGCGTAAAGGACGTGAGTTAAGAACATAAAGGATATAAGTTAAGTAAGTAAAGGATGTACGTTAAGTAAGGTAAGAAGAATGTACAGTGCCCTCCACTAATATTGGTACCCTTGGTAAATATGACCAAAGAAAAACTGTCTTTATTTTTTAACCTTTTGATCTTTTGTTTAAAAAAAAATCACAAAAATGCTCTGCTCTCATGGATATAAAACAATTGCAAACAAAACACAGGTTTATCCACCAAAAAATATCTTTGTTTAATATAGGTCAATATAATATAGTCAATACTTTGTGCTACCTCCCAAGATATCTGCCAAGATAACAGCTCTGAGTCTTCTCCTATAATGCCTGATGAGGTTGGAGAATACATGGCGAGGGATCTGAGACCATTCCTCCATACAGAATCTTCAAATTTCGAGGTCCACGCTGGTGGACTCTCCTCTTCAGTTCACCCCACAGGTTTTCTATGGGTTTCAAGTCAGGGGACTGGGATGGCCAGGGCAGGACCTTGATTTTGTGGTCAGTAAACCATTTTTGTGTTGATTTTGATGTATGTTTTGGATCATTGTCCTGCTGGAAGATCCGACCACGGCCCATTTTAAGCTTTCTGGCAGAGGCAGTCAGGTTTTCATTTATTATCTGTTGATATTTGATAGAGTCCATGATGCCATGTACCCTAACAAAATGTTCAGGTCCTCTGGCAGAAAAACAGCCCCAAAACATTAAAGAGCCACCGCCATTTTTAACCGTGGGCATGAGGTACTTTTGGTACCTCTCTGTGTGCGCCAAAACCACCTCTGGTATTTATTGCCAAAAAGCTCTATTTTGGTTTCATCGGTAAGGGAATTTGGTAAGGGAATGTGTTACCTCATATTTATACCCCTGTGAAACAGGAAGTCATGGTTGAACAATTTCCTGTTCATGTAGGTGCACTAAAAAAATGTAAAATATCAATGGGAATATACGTCAAATATATTTTTCTCAAATGAATTCACAAGGGTGCCAATAATTGTTGTACACCTATATTTAAGATATATTTTTTTTTTTGGATAAACCTGTGTTGTGTTTGCAATTGTTTGATATCCGTGAGAGCGGAGTATTTTTGAGATTTTTTGATCAAAAGGTTAAACAATAAAGACAATTTTTCCACAGCCTTCTTTGCTCATATTTACCGAGGCTGCCAATATTAGTGGAGGGCACTGTAACATAAAGGATGTAATTAAAGGATGTATTTTAAGAAAATAAAGGATGCAAGTTAAGAAAAAGAAATAGGATGTAAGAATATATGAAAAATAAAAATAGATTTAAATACAATTTGGGATACAGTTGATCAGTTTCGCAATAGCTCTACAAGAGGGATACCTGAATCTCATGTGCAGCTGGGCCTATCCGAGTCAAATTAGCATACACAATATCATTTTAACTTGTTTATAAGCGTAATACAACATCCATATATGTCTATTTAAATCAACACTTGAAAATAAGAGTATTGAATTGTTTGCCACATTGTGGTAATAAAACTTGTGCTATATCTACATCATGGTGAGTTACCTGTACAGACCTATATATTGTGACCGGCTTGCCTGCTTCCTACCCAAACATGGTGCTGTTCTGTGCACGTCCATTTTAATGGACCTAATTGGACAGCGGGGACACTTGTGTGTCTTATCATCTTATCAGGCTCTCTTACATATGTCTGTGTTGCTTGTCAGTTCAGTAACAACACTCACCATACGACTTCCCGTTAGTGGCACTTAACATGCTTGTGCACTGATATCCATCTGCCTTTTACACAAAGCTAATATACAGTGGAATCAAAGGACATTTTGGAAGTGAAGTAATTTTAAAATGAATTAGATTCTATAGAGGCGTGGGACAGTGTTGGACAAATAATAGCTGAAATTAAATAGTAGATCTCTATGAGAAAGCATTAATGTTACACCTTGATGATTTGTGATTCTGAGTCTGTACATATTCTTTCCCTTTAAATACCCAGAAACATGGTATGTTTGTATGTGAGAAAGGGCTTTAGATGCACTGCTGTGTCCTGTTTAGGGTGGCTGAGGATAAATAATAAATATTCTCTGTATGTGTTTCAGTCTCAGGAGGCTCTTCTGGATCACTGCAGGCTTGCAGGCATCACATTCATGGTTCTGGTCTCTGACAAAGAGGGCACCTATGTTAAAGTAAGCTGCAAAAACTAGCCTTTCTTTCTATTAGTGTGAAATGTACACACGCATTAATTATGTATTTCTGCTTTTCGGGTCACGAGGTTTTCAAGGGTAGACAAATTATAAATGTGTTAGTTTGCCCACTGGACAAGTAGAAGTTCATATGTGCTGCTCAGATTTGTTTGCTTGAGAACCTTAGGCTGAAAAGTTTGCCACATTGGGAACTAGTCTAAAAAGTGGTAGCAGATGTATTAAGTACTTTAATATAGATGAGAGGAAATTAACAAGTGTACGATTATTATCCTTTTTTTTATTATTTATTATTATTATTATTTTTTTATTATTTTTTAAACAAAGTTTCTAATATAGCACATTGTGTTTGTGCCTTCAACAAAAAGTCAGCAAGTCATTGGCCAATGTTTCGGCTATAAGCTGTCGTGTCCTGTCCTCACATCACATGTAAAAGATATTATTTGTGTCTGGCTAGCATCTTGTCAACATCTTTAACTGTGTGGAGTAAGCAGGAGAGTTATGATGGCTTTGTGCCAAACATTATTTTTCTGGGTTTAGTCAATGTCTCCACATGTCCACATGTTCCTGATTCTGAAAACATCATATGTCATCTATGCACAAGAATTAACCCTAAATAAATAAAAAAAAATGAATAGGCCAGACACATCCAGGGCAGTGATTTGTGTACCCCATGTATCCATTGGAGCCATTTTCAACATTTATAAACGTGTGTGTGTGTGGCTGCCTTGGACAACCCATAGGATGTCAAAAAAGACATCAAATCGATTTTTAGCTACTGTTTAAACTTGCTTAGACTATCTTCCTGAATAGATCTTGTTGGGTAAGGAGCCAGTTTAACAAGCAAACAACGGTAAATGCAGTCAGTCTGCATAAACAACAGTGAAATTTCCTCAAACAAAAACTAAGGTGGGGCCGTAATTTAAAAAAAAAAAAAAAAAAAGATAATATAAAAAGGGGAAATGAGGTAATGGGTCACTGGTAATACATGGAATGCATTTAAGGGTTAAATGTGCACTTACACTTCCAAACCCTATGTAGGTTAGAACTCAAATTGCATATTTTGTTACATTTGCGTTGCACAAATGTTATGTTTTGTTCTTGTTTCTTTCTGTGCTGTAGGTGAAATCTTTCGAGAAGGACCGTCAGTCAGAAAAGAGGATTCCAGAGTCGGACTTGGTGGATCACATCATCCAAAAATGCCGGACCAAACTCTCTGATGAGAGAAGCCGGTGAGCATCACTCCTCTGTGTCTTTACTCTTTACACCATTTATCTTTCGAGTCAGCAGCCCAAAGGGAAGCTAAGAACACAAACACTTGTTTAACGTCATGTTCTCTGTTGATTTCTCCCAGAGAGGTATCGGAGGGAGGGTCTCTCCAGAATCCTAAGGGATCACTCCTGCTAAACTCAGGTATCAACTTTCATCCTTGGCCTCTGTTGTTGTTTTGCCTGTTAAGCTGGAGGAGGTGAGCTAAAATAGACCACACACAGCTCAACAAGAATTTCATTTGTAGTTCATTTACCTTCAGGGCAAATCCAGCACTCTGTGAGTGTGTGTGTGTGTGTGTGTGTGTGTGTGTGTGTGTGTGTGTGTGCACGCATAAATATTTGCATACTACACATTGAGTACCTTAAAAGGCCAAACATAATGAGTACAATTTATGAGCCTACATTTTACAGTCCTTTTATGCTGTTCTACTATGTTTCTCTGTGTTTTTGGACTTCTTTTCACATGGTCATGTGGCAGAGACTCTTTTTACTCACCTCTGAAAAGCAACAAAGCAGTAAAGCACGTTAATCGCAAAGTGATTAAAAATAAATTGCACACTAGCACTGAAATTTACACCTTCCTGTCCTTAGTGCGTCTTTAAATAAATGCACATAAATGAAGGAAGGAAGGAGTGAATGAGGGGAAATATAGGGAGGATTGAATGAAGGAGGGAGGGATTGAAGGAAATGTAGGAAGATTGGAATGAATGAAGGATTGATTGAGGGAATGTATGAAGGAAGGAATGAAAGAAAGAATGGTTGAATGACTAAAGGAAATGTAAGAATGAACCAAGAAATCAATAAAGGAATGAATGTAGAAGGTACAGTGCTGTGCAAAAGTGTGAGGCAGCAAGTGTGAGGCAAAAAGTGCTGTAAAGTTAGAATACTTTCAAAAATAGACATGTTAATAGTTTATATTTATCAATTAACAAAATACACCACATTCAAAATGTTATAATACAAATATAAATATTTGGTGTGCCCACCCTTGCCTTCAAAATTCTTCTAGGTACACTTGCACACAGTTTTTGAAGGAACTCTGCAGGTAGGTTGGCCAAAACATCTTGGATAACTACCCACAGTTCTCGTGTGGATTTAGTGCAGCCTCAGTTGCTTCTCTCTCTTCATGTAATCCCAGACAGACTCGATGATGTAGAGATCAGGGCTCTGTGGGGGCCATACCATCACTTCCAGGACTCCTTGTTCCTCTTTACCGAAGATAGTTCTTAATGACGTAATGACTTCTGCTGCAGCCAAATATGTCAAATTTTGACTCATCAGTCCAGAGCACCTTCTGCACCCTAGTTCCTGTGTCACTTGGCCCTGTTTCCACGTCGGAAGTATGGGTTTTTGGCCGCAAGTCTTCCATGAAGGCCACTTCTGACCAGACAGTAGATGGGTATGGACCATGGTCCCACTGGTTTCTGCCAGGTCTGAGCTGATGGCACTGCTGGACATCTTCCGATTGCGAAGGGAAGTAAGCCTGATGTGTCAGTAAGTTTCCTTGGCCGACCACTGCGTGTATGGTCCTCAACGTTGCCCGTTTCTTTGTGCTTCTTCAAAAGAGCTTGGACAGCACATCTGGAAACCCCTGTCTGCCTTGCTGATGCAGTATAACTCCCTTCTGTCTTGTTGCTGTGCTCAGTCTTGCCATGGTGTATGACTTTTGACAGTAAACTGTCTTCAGCAACCTCACCCTGTTAGCTGAGTTTGGCTGTTCCTCACCCAGTTTTATTCCCCCTACACAGCTGTTTCTGTTTCAGTTAATGATTGTGTTTCAACCTACATATTAAATTGATGATCATTAGCACCTGTTTGGTATAATTGTTTAATCATACAACTGACTATATGCCTACAAAATCCCTGACTGTGTGCAAGTGTACCTAGAAGAATTGATGCTGTTTTGAAGGCAAAGGGTGGTCACACCCAATATTTACTTCTGTTCACTAACTTTGCATTTTGTTAATTGATGAATATAAACTATTTACATGTCTTGACAGCATCTTTACTTTACAGCATTTTTTCACAACTGCCTAACACTTTTGCACAGTACTGTAAATGTGAAGGGTTTTACTATGCCTCTGTCAAGAACGAGTGTTTGCATGTTTATTTATAGTTCATGATTTATATAGAATTACCATTGTGACCAGCAGATGAACTGATTACATTTTGGAATTCATCCAAACAGGGTCAAAGTCACAGCAAGGTCAAATGTCTGAAATAATTTTCTTCAATAACTTCCTTCTTTGAAGTATATTTCAAGGGTATTTGTGGCATACAAATTAGTAACAAATGGACTAGACTAGGCATCCCTGTTGAAGCTACTTGTGTCGTTGACTACTTGTTTTTGTGTTTTTGAATAAAATGTGTGCTGTGTGTCAGGGTCATCGGAGCAGCACGGGGGAGGCACAGCAATGAACATGAATGTAAACCTGGTTACACCGGACAAGGTTTCAGCCAGCACACGACGGCGCTATGAGACACAGGTATGACATTTCACAAGAATCTCAAGACAACAAAATGTCTTTTAGATCATAGATATTGCAGTCTCGTGTTTAGGTGTGGCTGCATTAATGTGTAAACTTATAAAAGCACTTCATCCACATGTGCCAACATTTAATATTAATGAAGAGGACCAAAAAATTCTGATGTTCTCCCAGCTCCCTCAGTGACTCTCAGTAAATAGTAAACACTGCACTCTCCATGTCCTCATGCCACACTTCGATCAAAACAAGGTGATAACCTTATAGTTCCACATCTCTCCCGTGTCCAGAGCCTGTGGGTAACACCAGCTGCCACTGCAGCAGAATTAGAGGGTAATTTGGCATAGCTGCCTTCAGCAAGGGAAGCGTGAAGTGTCCTTTGATGACTTTTCCATCACAAACCCCCAATGCAAGTGAAGTATTACTGAACTCCCAATCCTTAAGTGAGAGACAGACAGAGTTAAACACTCCTTGCTATATGTCTTATACACGAGAATGAAAAGCCTCCCATATTCACGTTTATTGTGATCAAGGGAGAAATGTTTCCTTTCTCTCTCTGCACTTCCAGATACAAACCAGATTGCAGAATCTTGGCAACAATTTGCAGAACAAGAGTAATGACATCGAGGTGCTGGCTGTAAGTGAATGCTTTTCTGGTTTTCTTTCTTTTCTTTTTTTTTTTTTCTTTTTCACTTTTTAACATTGGATTTTTTTTTGTGTTGGGTGGGGATTAGGTCATTAGCTATGTTTACATCTTAATAAGCAATTAATAATCAGATTTTAGACCTCACTGAGAATAAAAACGGTCACGTATACACCTCAGTCAGAATAGAATGAACCGATTGAGGACAACCTGAATGAAAGTTTTCAAAATAGTTGAAAAATGTGGGTAATCCTTTTAACAGTCCATTAAATAGAAGTATAACAGCCATGTAAACCTTTTGTGTTACTTTCTTTATCAGAATTTGTGTGTGAATTCTGCGCATGAGTGTTTGTCACAATACACTCCCGATGCAATAAAACGGTCCTGTATGAAAATAAAGTTCATGTTACAGATTCAGCATTTAATATTCACCAAACATTCAGTAAGGCTGCAGAACATACTGTAAAAAATCGGGGGGGGATTTAATAAAACGTATATATACGTGTGTGTGTGTGTATATATATATATATATAGTGCTGTGCAAAAGTTTTAGGCACGTGCAAAGAAATGCTGTAGAGCAAAGACGCCTTCAAAATAATGAAATAAATGTTTCTACATTAAAAAAAAAATACCGTCAAGAGCAGTAAACAGTAGTAAATGAAACAAAGTCAATAGTTGGTGTGACAAAAAAATAAAAATAGTAGTCTCTGGTACAATTTGTGATGGTTTATAAGGAAATGATCTGGTAAGTTTTATTGAGCATCTTGCAGAACCAGACACAGTTCTTCTGGACACTTTGACTTTCGCACTCGCTTCTTATTTTTGCAGCAAAACCCAGCAGCCTTCATTGTGTTTACTGTCTGAAAAGTGTCTCTTACATAATATGCTGCTTTCTTTAATGACATACAAACATTTTTCTGTAACATTTAATTTTGTGCTAGAAAACTAATGTTCGGGAATCTAAAATGTTTTTTGTACTGACGATAATGTAGAAGTCATAAAATAAAAAATCTATAACAAAGTTTGTATTTAAAAAAATAGGGTGCCTAAAACTTTTGCACAGTACTGTATATAGGTAACATAAGAAGATGAGAAGTCATTATACTTACAGTGCCTATAGAAAATCATCAAAATCCTTACCTTTTGTCACATTACACCCTGGAAATTTAAATAAATGAAATCTAACTTTTGCCAGCTGTATTTACACATTATAACCATCTACATCCAAGTGAAATAACATTTTTAAAAATTCTGAACAATTATTAAAATTTAATTAGTGAAACACCTGGTTTGGATAAGTGATCAGCCCTTTAAAGTAACCATTATAAACTTGCTCAGGTACAACCAGTCACTTCCCAGATCACTCACCATGCTAATTGCCCTTCACCTGACATCAATTGCAGTGGTTTTGATTACTTCATAAGAAAACCGGCTATTCCATGATGATTCCATTACTAGTAGTGCATGGCAACGCAAAGAATACACCATGTTTGGAAAGGCGCTTTCAAAAGGGCTCTGGGACAAAGTTGTGGAAAGGCACAAGTTAGGAGAAGGATACAAAAAAATATCAAAGGCTTTAACTATCCCTCTGAGTACCGTTCAGAGCATTATTAAGAAGTGGAAAGTGTATGGCACCACCAACACCTTGCCTAGATCAGGCCGTCCCTCCAAACTGGATGACCGAGCCAGGAGGATATTGATCAGGGAAGCTACAAAGAGGCCGATGGCAACTTTGAAGGACTTACAAGTCCTTATGGCTGAGATTGGTCGGTCTGTGGATGTGACAACAATCTCACAAGCTTTACACAAAGGTGGCCTGTATGGCAGGGTGGCAAGAAAGAAGCCTCTTCTGAAAAAGGGCCAAACGGAGTCTCGTTTGCGCTTTGCAAAAAAAAAAAAAAAAAAAAAAAACACTTGAAAGATTCTAATGCCATGTGGCAAAAGGTTTTATGGTCAGATGAGACCAAGATTGAACTTTTTGGACTGAACTGCAAGCATTATATTTGGCAAAAAACAAACACAGCACACCACCCAAAACACACCATACCTACTGTGAAGCATGGTGGTGGAAACATTATGTTGTGGGGGTGTTTCTCTTCAGCGGGGACTGGGCAATTGTTCAGGATTGAAGGGAAAATGGATGGTGCCAAGTACACCCAAATTCTTGAGGAAAACCTGTGGCCCTCTGCTAGACAAATGAAGATGGGCAGGTGGATCATCTTCCAGCACGACAACACACCGCCAAAAAAACTACGCAGTGGCTTCAGGGTAGGAAGGTGAATGTCCTTGAGTGGCCAAGTCAGAGCCCTGACCTAAATCTAATTGAAAATCTTGATGGACTTGAAGACAGCAGTCAATCGCCGCTCACCACGCAATGTGACTGAACTTGAACAATTCTGCAAGGAAGAATGGGCAAATATTCCCCAATCTAGGTGCACAAAGCTAATAGAGACATATCCAAACAGACTGATGGCTGTAATTAAAGCCAAAGGTGGCTCTGAGAAGTATTAAATCATGGGACTGATCAATTTTCTTTCTTTCTTTCTTTCTTTCTTTTTTTTTTCTTTTTTTCTGACCAGTTGCCTTTTTACATTACTTGAATGTTGTAAGGCAGAATGTGTAAATAAAGCTGGAACAAAACAAAATATTGTTTTAAATGGGTTTTGAATATCAGACTGTAAGACAAGGAAAGTGACTCTTTCAAAGGGGTATGATGATTTTCTATAGGCACTGTATCTGTAATGTGTGCATTTTATGTTATTTTCAACAAAAAAATATCAAGCAAATATGAGTGGCTGAGCAACGTTACTGCTCTTCTTGTTGTCTGTTTAATAATTACAATTGGACTCCCAAGTGGAGCAAGAAAAAACTGTTTAGCCTATCATTGGGAGAGCAATGACAAGTTCAAATATCAATGATGCCACAGCCATCTGTGGCTGGGAGGCAAGGGAGCAAAATACTCTGTTTCCTGCCACACTAGCCAATCATGGGCATCTGTGAGCTAATGTATGTGGAAGAGGGCGGATTCCTGTGAGTGTGTTATACATGTGTTGGCCTCAAACCTCCCCAGGTGGTAGTTGTTGTATGATAGAAGCTGGCTAGCTTTTGGGGAGAAAATTGGAAAACTAACCCAATCAAAAAAAAAAAAAAGACATTTAACCTCATGTGTATGTGCATAACTTTGCAATGGAATACATATAACATGCATATAAATGAAGATTGTCTACCTGGTCTAGTTTAGGACACATATAAATAGTTCATTAGGTGTCCGAATGAATTCAATCTGAATGAATCCATTTAGACCGGCGACAATCGGGCATGTAAACGCTGCCATCAAAACGAGGGGAGCAAAGGTTTTAAAAGCCTCGTTAAATCACCGATTGGAGTCCTGCTAACTTACCTTTTTAATCAAAACTGCTCTTTAACAAAAAAAAACCCACCAATCTTTCCATCATTATCTAAATTGCTTGCATATTTTGATCGTTGTTTTATGACCAATTTCATTTGAAGTATTCACTGTGCAATTTTCAAACCATACACTTTTCAGAGTCTACATTGTCCAAACATTTTTAATTGCATACTTCTGATGTGTACTAATGCTGCGGTTGACACAAGATTGCAACTTGTAATTCCAAACTTCCAACCAGGAAAAGCCCAAGAAAACGCACCCTTAACTTTTACGTTAAATCCCTACTCATCAACCTGGAGCCTTCTTCTCAACCACGAGTTACTTCCCAGTTTATGGAGTGACGTCAAATCGACATGGCTGCTCGCAGCATCAAAAATAAACAACGTAGCACTTCTTACCTTTAAATGAGTATATAAGATGTATATGAGGTGTATATACAAGTATTTACTTTAGACCAATCAACATACAAACATATTCGCTTGTTATATCTATAACCCTGACTGTTTGAGGAGGAAAATATACATCACTCATCACAGTTAGCTGGCTAGCTTGTTGAAAACAAAATACGAACATTGAGGCGTCCATGTTTTTTTTTTTTTTCCTTCCTTTTCATTTCGTATGTAGAATGCACTAAGAAAATGACGTCATCCGATCTGCGAATTACCGCAATAAGAATAATAATAATAATAATAAGTCGAATGCAGCATAATACTAAAAGAATTGTATTAGTGCCATCTACACTAGATAAGGAAAAGTCAGATTTTGGCTTTATTAAATTTTTTGTTCTTACACATTCCTAAAGACAAATCCTTCTATTTTGGGTGCAGTTTACGTTTAAAAAAAAAAAAAATGCCACCACGTTAGGTAATATCCAGAAACAGAATTAAATGTTTGTATAGAATGCTGCTGTCTGAGATTCCTTCATCTGGCTGCTTTTTTTTAATGGCATATGTTTTGAAGAAATATGTGTATTCTTTGTTGCCCAATACAGTATATCCCATAATCTTGTGCATCATCTCTGGTTTAGCAACTAGCCTGTACTTAAAAAAAAAAAAGGTCATTTGAAAATCCCATTGGAGGAGAGGGAGCGGTTTGTGTATACACACAAGTTTTCTGTAATTGTTTTGAATCAATCTTTTATTTCTGATGAGAAATAGCTGGAATAGTCACAGCAGATCCATTCTACATTCTCCATTGGTACAATGTTGCCATAGTGATGTAGTGATACCTTCACAGCTATTGAACTGCTGCCTAAGACACTGACTCATGAGGCAGCAAGGCATCTGCAAGTTAATAATGCAGCGGCCATCTGAAAGTGAAATCTGATTGTTTTTTTGTTTTTTTTCCCCCCCAGACCACCACACAAATAAGTTGTCCTACCTTCCCATATAATCTGCAGAATTCTAGTATTTGTTGCCTTTAAAACCTGAGACTCAGTAACTCTGGATCTCTACAATGACTGTCTGTAGTGCACAGTATCATAACACTATTAGTCCATTAGTCTGTGTGCATTACAAGATTGTGTTTGAGCTACGTGCTCTGTACAGTAACTAATCTCTGCTCAGTGGAACTTGGCTGGCCTTTTGCAAGTATTGAGTCATCTGAGAGATGCCAAGACACTTTGGGAACTTCCTGTGAACTGGTACAGTGTGTTTGTATGCTGATAGTGTTTTGTGTACAAAGCACATCCTAGATAAGACTCCATTGTGTCTGCAAAAGTAACATTGTTTCCCTTCACTCCCAGGTTGACTTGTCCAAGGAAACCCTCATCAACTTCCTGTCTCTGGAGGTTTGTATCCGCTAGCCATTATAATGAGCTGTTGCAAGTAAATAAACTAAATTCCAGCAGAGCAGAGTGGGAGGGTGGGAAAGGCTTTGGAGGCTCATAAACAGGAAGAAAAAGGGGATCCTGTCTGGAACGCAGAGTATATAGGAAACCTGTCTCGGAGGTGTCCGCATTCTTGTTGTGAGGGAAACCCCTATCCTCTAGTTTCAGTCTCAGTATTGATTGAGCCACTGGTGGAGAAGGAAAAAGTTTGTCTGGCTGCCAGACATGGGTGGTGGAAAAGAATCCCCCGGTCTTTGTTTGATTAAGAAAACAATTGGAGCTTATGCGGTTTCAAGAAATATAAGTGCAGATGAGAAATGTAATTGACGCATGCTGACGTATTACACCGAATGAATGGATGTCTTGTCCTCAAATACACATTGAGCAGTGGTGCATAGGAAAGTATGAAAGGAAACTATGTGGGTTTAAAGCACAAAATAATACACAATGATCAAATCTATACCTCAGGAAACCAGAGCTGGAGGTGACTAAATGCTTATGAAAACACCACACCTCATTTATTACCATTTTGTGTAAATATGTACTTGTATTACTGAGGCACTAGTGAATAGTTATGTCTATTGCTATAGCTCTTAATAAATGTATCCAGACTTATACTATTATATACCTTACACTTTACTTTAACACTCTGTTCGTTTCACTACATGGTATAATAGATGACTTGATCCAGAACTGTCCTTAGATTTTATAGCAATTATTCTGTAACTTTTGCAGATGAGCATTTATATAAGAAATATACACACTCACCAGCCACTTTATTAGGATCTCACCATATTAACACTAGATAGCACCCCCACCTCCCATCCCCCAGTGCTTCGTGCCATGGATTCCACAGGATGTTGGAAACATTACTTTGAGATCCATGCTGAAGTGATTGCATTGCATAATTGCTGCACATTTGTTGCAGAGTGAATCTCCCATTCTACAACATCCCAAAGGTGCTCTATTGGATTCTGTTGGAATGAACTCATTGTCATGTTCATGGAACCACTTTGAGATGACTTTGTGCTTTGTAACATGGCACATTATCATGCTGGACCATTATAAGACAGGGAAATTGTGGACATGAAGGGATGCACTTGGTCAGCAACAGTACTCAGATATGCTGTGGCATTCAAACAATGCCTGACTGGTTTTAAAGAGCCCCAGTGTGTGCCAGGAAAACATTCCCCACACCAGTAACCCACCACAACCAGCAGCCTGAACTGTTAACACAAGGCAGGTTGGGTCCATGGAATCATGCTTTTGGCACACTCCATTTCCCAGCAGAAATCATGATTCATCAGACCAGTTGACATTTTTCCAATCTTCAGCTGTCCAGTTTCGGTGAGCCTGTGTCCACTGTAGCCTCAGATTCCTGTTCTTGAATGACAGGTACCCACTGTGGTCTTCAGCTGTTGTAGCTCATACGTCTCAGGTTTTGATGTTGTGTTTTCTGAAATGCTTTTCTGCTCACTTCTGTTGTAAGGACTGGTGTTTCTGATTGGATATCTATTGTGTCAGCTTAAACCAGTCCTGCCATTCTCATCTGACCTTTCTAGTTAACAGTGCATTTCCACCTCCAAAATTGCCACTTGCTGGAGGTTTTTTTTTTTTTTTTGCACTATTCTATTAACTCCAGAGACTGTTGTGTGAAAATTCCAGAGCAGCAGTTTGTGAAATACTGGCCCCGTCTGGCCCCAACAACCATGCCATGGTCAAAGTCACTGAGAATTTTTTTTTTCCTCCCATTCTGATGTTTGATGCTCTTGAAGCTCTTGACCTGCATGATTTTATGCATTGCTGCTGCCACATGATTGGCTGATTGGATAATTGCATGAATGAGCAGCTATACAGATGTTCCTAATAAAGTGGCTGGTGAGCGTGCATAGTGTCCCAAGTGAAGATATTTTGCATGAGATTACAGTTAAACAGATTATTATGCCTGGACATTTGCCTGGACTATTTCTGGACAGATTTACTGAAGGTTTTATTTATTTTTATATTTTTAAAAAGAAACCAATGATCTGCCAGTGGAATGGGTTGTTTTGACCGTAACCTTACATAGTGGTTATTTACAGTAACCGAATATCTTGAAATAGATGATTTGTAGCTAAAATGTTTGCTGAAAAGCGTTTTAAGAAATGAATGAACCAACAGTGCCACCTCTGCTCTTTCTGACTGATGCAGTTTGATGGAGAGGAGCAGTTCAACATCAGCGTTAAACAATTACTGTCACACCTGCCCAAGCAGCGCTATCTCAAGTCCATCTGTGAGGAGATCCACCGTTTCAAGATGATTAAAAGGTAAAACCCTACTGAATGAGGTTGTTGTGTTAGGAGAGTCATCATTCTACAAAATGCACCAAACCTTCCTCAGGTCTTTAATCTGAGTTTATTGTCAGTCATGTCAGTCAAGCTATTCTGGAAACAAACTGAAAGATGCAGAAAGAGTCTGAAATCATTCATTCATCCATCCATCCATCCATCCATCCATCCATCCATCCATCCATCCATCCATCCATCCATCCACCCATTCATCCATCCATCCATCCATTCATTCATTCACCTTCAGTAACTGCTTCATCCTGGTCAGGTTTGCTGTAGACCCAGATTCTATCCTGGGAACACCAGATGTGAGGCTCTTTCTTAAATACTTACCCCTTGATAATTAGTGTTTTCTTCTTCTTCTTCTTCTACTACAAAAAAAATAAATTAATTAAATTAAATAAAAAAAATAAATAAATCCTAACAGTTAACACTTTTCAACAGGTTTGTGTTCAGTGCACTTCGTTGTAGTCGTTCGAACCAGAAATGAAGTGTTCATTGATGGAGAATTTAAAGCACTCTTGTACGTCGCTCTGGACAAGGGCGTCTGCTAAATGCTATAAATGTAAATGTAAATGAAATACTCCTTACATAGGACATGACAGTGTGCCACACACACATGCACATTTTTTTTTTTTGGGAGGAAACCAGAGAATCCAGAGAAAACCCACATAGACATGGGGAGAATATGAATAATTGCTCCAGCTGAAATTATTTAATGCTTATATTTATTTAGTACGGGCAACTATTCACTCTTTTTAGAGCTAATGTATTTAACAGAATTTAAGTATCATATGGGTCACTGGTCATATGCTCAGTACCAGACTCCAGAGGTGAAATATTCCAGTCCTGCATGACCACAGCTTTACAGAGATTTGAATATTCACCAGATTTTTTTGCATGATGGCTTTAATAATTTAGCTGAGTCGATTCACTTGCGAGTTTGAATTTTCATTGCTGTGCACTTGTGTTTGGTCTGCTTATATTCATTTCTCCAACAGACATATATTAAATATATATAAATCTGGCTTCCTCCACACAAGAGCTTCTACAGAAGTTTGTCAGATCCACTCCTGTTTCAGTTTCCTAGCAGACACAATAAAGAGAGGGCTACCATCCTAAAGTTTAGTAAATTTAGCTTTTTTTTAAAAAAAGGACAGGAATCAGTATGACTAAGCTGCACCTCTAGGAGTCTCCATAGGTTAGGCAGAACAGTTGTTTCTAATTTGTTTGTTTGCTTCTACAGTCTTTCTAGATTGTGCAGGCCATGTTTGCTGCAAAACTAGCATAAGAAAGGAACAATGGAGATATTGTAGGGCATTTTTGGGACATTTGGAGCTGGATGGTTCTTTGTAGGACAGGAAGTAAGATTGTATTTACAGCTTTCAGCAAATAAAGCTTATAAAGTCACTTGAAATAACGTGGGAATACTGTTTTAGCTATATCGAGACACAACTACATCAAACAATGTTTATATTTGGAAAGGTAGTCATTGAAATCATAATTAGTTGAAATGAAATGGATTTTTAGAATCTGAATGTGTTTTTCTTTGCAGGGTTGCAGTTGTTGTCTTGTACAGTTACAGAGATGACTACTACAAGATTCTTCTCTAAACCGGAAGTCATTCGCCACTTTAGACAGTTTATATTCAAAGACTCTTTAAGGACTGAAATTAAGTACGTTCTTGATTTCAACTTGCAGGGGGGTTTCTTTTTTATTGTTAATGTCTGCAGTTTACATCTCTGCCAAAGGTACAGATTGTTCATTGTCACAGGGGTCCAGTAATTATTACCAGCTTTGAGACTCTGCATTATATAATTCCCCAGTCTGAATTCTCCCCATAGTGATATCATGTCAGTCTTTATTTTCCAAAACAGAGAACTGTTTAAGAGGATTTCAAAAGTGTTAACACTTGATGTATTATAAATGCTATAACAAATGCATTAAAACATGTATTTTTCCTTACAAAAATGCTGCCTTATTTTGAATGTGTATATAAGCAGAATGGTGTGAAATGTCCTGACAAATCTGTACATTTCATGCCTCAGTAAGTGGCATTTACTGGAGCTGGGGTTTGTGGATCAGGATTCATCTTCGTCTTAGCAAATTAAAGTGTCAAGATCACACCTTAGGGGTTTTGTTAGTGGTAACAGGAGTAATAAAACAGTTTTAAAATAGATACCTATGACACAGGGATCACACAATATATTTATTCCTTTTCCAAAAAGCAGATAGAAATGGAAATGTTTTACAAAATCAAAAATGTACAGCAGCTTTGGCTAATATGGTTTCTGTCAACATCCAAACAACACAAATTTCTTGGTACTCAAACTATAGTTCAGTATTAATAAATAAACTGTTTGAAAAAATAAATAATGTTCTCTTCATCTATGGTTTATCTACCTTTTTACATTTTAGAAATACAACCCTAGAATGGCCATCATCATCGTTTTAAGCCAACAGCTATCTAAAATGATCTAAAATTGTTCTTGCTTTGTTTTACCCCTTTCCCACATTATTTTTTCATGCCCCCATTGCAACACTCCTTATGAAAAATAACTAATGACAGAAACTGCATCAAATTCTCCTGTGAACATATTGTGTAACACTCTTAGGTTTGGGCTTTACTCTTGGCCGTGAAACCCAAATAGTAACACTGTTTACTGAAGCAGTTTACCATCCTGATAGAAACGTCAAATCCCTGTCCATGCATCAGTCTTTCCTGGAATATTTTGCACCTTTTTTGGTAAGCAACTGATCCTAATAATACACACTGCCTGTTCTGCATCAATCATGTGGATAATAATTCTGTAGATATTGAGACAGCATAAGTCCTTAGAGTTATTTTGGTAATTAGTTCAATATTGAATTAGGCACAAATAGTAAATCCAAGTTATAGAGATATCATCTAGTTATTTGATTATGTCTTGTAGACTACAGGGGGAAAAGGAAATATCTAAAAAAAAATAATAATAATAATAAATGGCACACACGGATGAACGAATTGATAAAGTCTGAATTCTCTGTGCTCAATGTCAGTGCACTCATTGGATTTGATAAATGGCTGACTTGAAAACGTATTATTATTATTATTATTATTATTATTATTATTATTATTATTATTTCTGGCTCACCAGATGCTGAGGATAGGTTTTTAGATAGATTATAACCCTCAAAGGTTGTATTGGAATGGATTTTTCTCCATGTTCTTAAATGACACATCTTACTAGTTAAGGAAGCCATAGTAGAAATCATGAGTCACTAAGACTACAATTAATACGCTTAAAAAATATTATTAGACATAAACCAGAGATTCTGAATATCCCCTCCTCTTGCAGGGTGCTGATGATTCAGATTCTGCTGTTTGTTCAATATATATATACTCACTGACCACTTTATCAGGAGCACTGGTACACCCATGCATTCATGCAATTTTCCAATAGAAAATCATGTCACAGCAGTGCAATGCATAAAGTCGTGCAGATGCAGGTCGCAGGCTTCAGTTAATGTTCACATCAGAATGGGGGGGGAAATGTGATCTCATTGACTGTGATATGGTTGTTGGGGCCAGGCAGACTGGTTTTAGTATTTCGGAAACTGCTGATCTGGGATTTTCACACAGTAGAGTTTACACAGAATGGTGCGGAAAACAAAAAAACGTCCAGAGAGTAGCAGTGGCAGTTCTGTCGGCAGAAATGCCTTGTTAATGAGAGAGGTCAGAGAAAAATAGCCGGACTTGTTCGAGCTGATAGGAAGTCTATGGCAACTCCAATAACCACTCTTTACAACAGTGGTAAGCAGAAAAGTAAAACATCAAGCTTTAAGGTGGATGAGACACAACAGCAGATGACCACACTGGGTTCTACTCCTGTCAGCCAAAAAGAGGACTCTGAGGCTACAGTGGACAGAGGCTCACTGACAGCTGAAGATTGGAAAAAGATCAGGCAATGTTTTTCCAATCTTCAACAAAATCGCAGTTTCTGAAATACTCAAACCAGCGCATCTGACCCCAATAACCATGCCAAAATCACTGAGCTTGGGCATCATCAGTTTTTCCCCCACATTTTGATGTTTGATGTGAACATTAACTGATGACTTGTATCTGCATGATTTTATGCACTGGCTGATTGGACAGTTGCATGAAGTTCCAAATAAAATGGCCCATGAATGTACAGGGTGTCCCAAAAGTTTCCATACATAGGGGAAATTAACACTTTTTAGTAAAATGTAACTTAACAAAACATCCTCTACATGATTGCCATTTCTTTGTAAACACACATGGTGTCGTCTCTCCCACTCATGATGAACCCGTGTTAACACATCTGGTGTTTATGCACGTAATTGCATGTCCATCGCAACCTTGCAACAGCATCCTGATCCAGCCATGAGAATGATTTCAGTACATTCTTCTTTTGCCAAAGGCATTCTTAAATGCTAACTGAAAAAAATAAAAATAAAATAGAAACCAACTCTGAAAAATTTTGGAAGACATTTTGCTAAAAAATGTTAATTTCCCCTCTGTATGGAGACTTTTGGGACACCCTGTAGTTTAGTCATAGTAATTTCCATTCTGTTCAATGTCCACGAAGGAATCAGCCAAGTAGCTGCCCTCCATTTTGGGTCACTGTACATACCCCAGCCAAGTTTTGCCTGAGCAAACTCAAACTTTGGTTGTAAACTTCTAGCATACGTTATAAAGGATAGATCCAAATAAGTAAATTGGAATTGTATTTTGATGCAGAAGTCTGTGCAGTGTTCAGTTTTTATGAACTCAATCCCAGCATCTCTCCACAGTGGACTGTTATAGCCTCATGTCCAAATAAGTATGCTTTCTTCTCCTATTGCTCCTGAGAACTATGGGAAGAATTTACCACTCCAAAAAAGGGCGAGGAGGGGAAAAAAAACAGCAGTATAATAAAGTAAGATGCTAGGTTTCACAATACTTTTTTTCCTCCACTGGACACCAAAGATCCTTCTCAACGGAAGGCAGAAGAATCCTTGGCATGTGGTGCGAGTTGCTCTGTGAGCTCCATGGATGTGTATGAAACCAATAGAGATGAAAGAAATATCCTGTAGTCCCAGCAGGAGGCCTTAACGCTGGACTCTCACATGTCCGTTGCTCAGCTTGGCCCGCGGGATGCTGATCCGCTCCCCATAGGGCGAACTCGCGCTTGGTGAGAAGGTCATGCTGCAGTCGTTCTTCATGCTCTGGAGCTTGTTCTCCTTGGATGGCTCTGCGTACACAACCGAGTTCTTGTTCACATGCTTCTTTAGGATCACGGTCTATGGAGGAAAAGGAAAAGCACCAGAAGGCTTCATTAAGGAACATTGCTCACCTTCAGCAGGGGAGGGAAACCCTGCCAGCTTTTCAGTGTCTCTTACTTTGTGAGTGGCAAACATTTAGCTGGAAAAGAATAATTGCATTTCCCATGATACAATAAAATTGACTTTTAATAAATCACTGTTTACATCATTGATGATGAATAAAAACATACATTCCATTAACAGCTGCACAATTGACATGTTCATAAACAAGTATTCTAGGTCATTCTCCATCCATAAAAAAAATCCACTTGATTTACTGTGTCTATAATGTTCTTCTCGTGGCCAGTGTTACAGCTAGCAAGCGGTCATATTTCTGTCAAAAACAGACTGGAGAAACAAATCCTTACAACGTGCTTACCTTTTTGGGTGCATTGTAGCAGGACATCTGTATGCAATTTTTCTTCTTGTTAATGAGAAAAGCCACAATAAAAAATATGACTATAGACATCAGGAGGGCGGCCAGAATCCAGGCTACCGATTGGTAGATGAGGGACATTTCCACCTCGGCTGGGACATCCTCACTAAGACTTCTACCATCTTGAAAAGACGAGAGTTTCTCATTAAATGTCACATGTACTAACATGTTTATATTACCAACATTGCTAACAGGAAAATCCTAGCAGGCAAAGAGGAAAAAAAAATATTTTACCACAAATATCCTGGTATGGATAGCTTTTTTTTCCCCCAGATGTTTACTGTTCACCAAGCAGCAGTAAGAAAACAGCGAGGCAAAAGATCAGTGTGATTGCTACTTAATAATTAGTAGCTCCTCCAGCTTTTTTAACACTCGTCCCACCCACTTAGTTTCCTAGCTCAGTGGTTAAGACGTTGGATTACTGATTGGAAGGTCATGAGTTCAAATCCCAGCACCACTAAGCTGGGCTCTTAACCCTCAACTGCTCAGCTGTATAAATGAGATAAATGTAAGTCGCTCTTGATAAGGGAATATGTCAAATGCCGTAAATGTAAATAAAGTCAGTGCAAAGTGAAAGTAGCAACTGTCACAGGCAAGTATCCATCTTTCACATCACCTGTCCTTTCCCTTTCAGTGAATTGCCCTGTCTGCTGATTTGGCCTGAATACTGCTTTAGTTGAAAAAGCAGACAAATGTAATTTACAGCTGTCTCTCATATTAACATGGCAAGAGGTCAAAAAAACTTCAATGGTACGGCTAAACTGTAGACGTTGGCACCTGTCCTTCTGGCTGCATCACTGAGTACTGGCCTGGTTTTTCATAACCTACTCTTCTCAGTTCCAGTCATAGGGACTCCATGCTCCTTGTGGTTTGTTGCGAGTCCCCCTAACATACCCAACTCAACCCACAGCTAATAAAGTCCTTTATAACTCAGGTGTGTTCGAACAGAGACTATAGTAAAATCTGCAGTGAAACAGTACCCCAGGACTAGAATCAAGAACCTCAGTTTTGCCATTTCACTCAGCATAAGGAAATATCCATCCAGCTCGTTATCTTTCACTGCTCTTGCAAGCGATTGGCCTAAATGACATGCATTATACAACAAATTCATCGTTGTGGTCAATTCTTATTGGAGAAGCTTATGGTTGTAATGTGTATGGATGATGTGGTGGTGGTGTTTGTGGTAGGGTTCTACCTGTAACAGGAACTACTGTATGCACTGTGATCCAAACTTCACTTTCAGTGACCGTAACGATGTCACTGGCTTTGCTTTTAGGTTTGCTTGTTGTTGTAGACATCACTGGCACTGAGGTTGTTGTAACATCTATGAACAGAATTAACAAAAAACAGTGGTGTAACTGTCAGAGTTTCATGAGCATTCTAGATAGATATTCATTTGCAACACTTGAAGGCTAAAACCAATTGTTCTACCTCAATAGTAAACTATTATTACTGAGCCATATGGCACAGGGTCTCACAGTATAGACATAAAAGTATTACATAAAGACACAAACACTAACACTGACAGAAAGGCAGAAAGACATCACCCATTTGTGAGCAGCGCTTCATATCCATAATCAATCTTTGTCTTTTCTGAATAGCAAGCATGGTAAACAAGAAAGCTGTGCTTGCTGTCTCTCCTCCAAAGACATTTTTTTTGGGGGAAAAATGAAACCAAGAATATAATCCACCTCATTCATGTTTATTATGCCTGCTATTGTATTTCGTGTGCACTTTCTAAATCACTGCAGATGTGTTACGGATGTGTCAGTGAAGCAGGCTCAAATAAATTAGTCTCAGTGTTGGGGTGTTTCACAGTGTATAATAACCGATACAACAGTCAAGGACAGGCTGTGTCGAACTACAGTTTTTGCGCTAGAAAGAAATCAGCCCCAGCCTATATCATATATGTGTACTTCATATACCTGTTTTTTTTCTAACACCTGCTGGTTGTGTTTTTTCCTCCTTGAAAGAACTCAATGCCCCTGACCATGCCAAAAATAAAAGCACCGGATTATTTTGAACTGCTGCTCATGCTATGTCACAAGCCAGTGTAACACACTTGAAGCACTAAATACCCTCTTACACATCCATGAGCTCTCAGATGGCCATAATTGGCTATTTCAGCTCTGGTTGACAGGAGAGACAATAATGTCATCCCTCCTACCCAGAAAGCACGGCCAATTTTGCTCTATTAGACTTCCAGGTGGATGTTTTTATGTTCCACCACTCGAGCCCGAGTGAGTCTTTTTGAGTGACCCATTTCATTAACCTAGCATGGTACCAGTAATTTGTATTGTGTTTCTGGTATACACCATATAATTAACAGTTTACATCAGGCCAGTAGTGACTTACCCAGACACTGTGGACAGCACTGTCCCTTACGAAGCACTGGCACTTTGCATTTGGCAGCTGGACATCGCTGGGAGAAACACTGAATGGTCCCATTGTTGCAAATGCAACTAGTGCAGGCATTCGGTTTCCATGAATCGCCAGCCAAAAGGATGTCTCCATCACTGGAGATACAATATTCTCGTTGGCTGTTATTGACAGGAAGGAGGGAGCTGAGTGTGTCCTCTGCAAGACAAGTATACAGAGTGTAGATGGTAAACACAAGTGCTTCATTACGATTTTCAAGTACCATAGTAATGATAGCAGGCCTTGGGTTTGCAGATAAGACTTCAATGCAATGGGCTCAGGTTCATTTGCAAATTTCAGTCATCATTCGGTGAGTGGTTGCTGATGAGCTACCATAGCACTACAAGCTACACCTTCACTGTGATGAATAGCATTTAGATGCATTATGAGGTCTATTCAGATTGGAATATTTTCTGTACATGGGACATGGGAATACCTCTGGAAAGATTACACTGTGTTTTACCTTCTATAAAATGACCAGTAGAAATGGTTCCCAGGCATTCATGCAAGTCTGATTTGGGGTTGGAGCCTCATACCAAAGCATGTTTAGTTGTTTACTACATGGACAGTGTTACAGGCTATCTGAAGGAGATCACAAAGTGGGAAACTAAAAAAACAACCCGCCACATTTCTTTCCCTATGGTGGCCATGTAAAGGCATCCAGTTAGGGCCGGTGGATTTACTGGTCTGGGGTACATAGTAAAGTGCCCCTGTAGAGAGCTGATGCCTCTCACCCATCAAACTGCTTGCCTGCAGAAATATGCTAATAAAATTCTATCTTTCTGACCCTTGGTGTACATCATATGGACTTAAACCATCCTTCATTCCCATTTACTGCATAAATGTGCAACTGGGGAAAAATAGAAGTTCCAAGTGAGGGTACCATCTGTTTACAATCAGTGTTCTTTCATCTTATCTGAAGACTATACCTGCATTTAAGGTGTCTTAGAAAAGAAGAAAAGAAGCCTATAATTGTTTCCAGAATGGAAAGATACCTTGGCAGATGTGGCAGCAGGTCCCTTTGGTCCAGGTTGGTGTCTGGCAGAGGGCAGGGGGACATACTTCTGTGTCACACAGCACTCTGCCCTGCCTGCAGGTACAGCGGGTGCATTCGTCCAGGTTCCAAGTATCACCTTCCACATACAGCTCGTCTCCCGGAGCTTGGCAAACCACCATGTCCATTCCCTCAGGACGACCACTGCCTAACTCCTCTGAATCAATCCCAGAGAATTTAGTATTGGTTAGTTAACAATAAATGTTTAATTATGTTATCTTTAAAAAAAGTGAACAAAGTACATTAAGTTCTACTCTTCATTATTGCCAGGTAGTATTAAAGTAAATGGGTTGTGTTACTTCATTTCAACTCATTTTTTAGGCTCTTGGCATTCTTTTGCCTTTTTCCAGCCTGAACATTTTTTTGCCAGGCATTTTTGAAACTTTCCTCACATATTTGCACATTCAGAGACAGGAACATTCTCCAGCGTCTAGCAAGATGTCTCAAAAAGTCGCATGGTGGGAATAAAATAAAGTGCATTACACTTTAGGCTTTTTGGGATTTTAAAATATGGATATGGAAAAGTATGGATGATATTGGAGTTTGGTTAAGGGCAGGTGATGTTTTGATTTGGTGGGGTTCATTCCACCACTTTCTGGTTAGTTAGCTGCCCATAGTGGCTGGCATAGCTTATAGGTGTGGCTTGTTTGCTTTGTGATTCACTATTTTGCTCACTGTAGAAAAATATAAGGCAATGGAGAATTAGGTATAAAACAGGTGTGAACACATCTGGAAACATATTAAAGCTAAAAGGCGCTCATAACTGCCTGATTTAGGAATAACCTCACCTACTAAGAGAAGTTACACAGCATCTTCGAAGATCATGATTTTGACAAGATTTTTGACTGTCCACTACTTAAAATGCAGGTGGTATATCTGTGATCTGTATGTCAAGCTGAACGTCAAACAATAAAAGTCCTACAGACAGCACATCTATTAATTCAAACTGTTTCCTGCATGTCCACCAATCAGAACACCACGATTACCCAATAGGGTATCGTCACTTAATATAAACAGCAGTGTACAATTTGTACTCTAGTTAAATTACAGTCTGAGAACATTGAAAACCTGGGATTTCTTTTTGTTTATTTAAAACTGGAAATTTTGAAAGTTCTTAAACAAAAAAAGGAAATGTACAACATCTTGACTATTCAATATTCAAGATTCTGCACTATTTCTAGGTCCCTATTTAAATGTAAGCAAATTTGTGATATTGACAATGTTAACTGCTTTGTACAAAAGGTCAGATTTACAATATACCGATGGATTTGATTTAAAATGGATCATGGGTTTTACACAAACTTTTAGAGTCTGTGCCAGCTCAAATGCACGCTGTCATCCATCCATTTAACATGCTACTTATCCTACACAGGGTCACAGGGGAGCTTGGAGCCTATCCCAGGGAACACTGGGCACAAGGCAGGGGACACCCTGGATGGGGTGCCAACCCAACACAGGGCACAATCGCACATGCATTCACATGCTATGGATGATTTGAAAATGCCAATCAGCGCATGTCTTTGGACTGGAGGAGGAAACCGGAGTACCCGGAGGAAACCCCCGAAGCACAGGGAGAACCTGGAGATGCGAGGCAAACCTGCTAACCACTATTTCTAAGATTCTACTTTTCATTCAAGCTATTGCTGATAATATCATTTGTAATAAAAACCTTTGTGTTAAATTGAAAAAGAAAGCCAAACAGAAGCACTTTCACTAGTGGTCTAAGACTTTTGGACCTCACTGTACATACCTAAGTTGTATAGGCCAACAATTTTTATGTATAAAATCAGCAACAAATACTATTTTTTTATACTGTAATATGGTAGTGTGAATTGTAATTTATTAATGAATTGACCACACATATTGCAACAGCCAATCACTGCTGAACTTAAATCAGAAAACACTCAGTGATAAATAGCAATGCGGTCTTAAGAATTTTTCTAATCTCTTAGTAAAAGTTCCTTGTAGCAGCTTTTCAAGAAGGTTTTAAGAAACGCTAGAAACATTTAATACTAGCTTTTCAAAGAACTCTTAGTGGTAAGTGATTTTTTTTAGTCAAAATCTGAAGGACATGCTCAATTATACTGCTATAACAGCCACAGCAACAGCCAGAGGACAGGACGACAGAAATTAAAATGTGCTTGCAACTTGTAATATGAATTACTAGCTTTTTCTTCAGGCAAACCACCAAACATCAAGAACGGACATGAAATTGCTGTGTGCTCACCTCAGAACTCTACTAAATCCATCATTACACTAATAAATCATTCTGACTCTAATGTAAGTGACAAGGTTTTGCACTGGTTTGTACATACCCTCGCAGCTGGGACAGCACTGGTGTGGCCTGAGCACAGGATTTGGGCAGCTGGGTGCAGGGCAGGAGATGAGGACACACATCTCGCGTCCAGAATGGCAGTAACAGTCCCTGCAGCCGTCATGCCAGCTCTCACCCTCTTCAAACTGGTGGCCATTCACTGTCAGACAGTGGCTGCGCACTGGAGGAGAAGTGGTAGTGCTAACACTACGCTCACTCTCTGAACAGAAAAGAAAAACACTTTTTTGTTTACATTTATTTATTTCATTTATAATATTTTAAGAGGACTGGAGGTGGATTTTTTTCTGGCATAAGCTGTGTTATTTACAAGAACACTTAATTCTTGCTCTATTGAACTCTCTGTGTTACCACTGAGAAACTCATATGAATTCATTGTGTTTTTTGATTGTTTTTGCAAATAATGACACCTATTTTAATTTTGATCCAAAATGTGTCCTACATTTTTACCTCAACTGAAAGAACACATACTTTGAAAATACTTATTTGCACGCCGGTGCCATGTAAACCAAGTCCCTGGACCCATAGTTGATTGTTTGCTTCAGTTGCACTACAAAATGCTCCAAGAAAGCTCTTTTCATATTGAGCTAATCAAAATGCCCACAGCTGATCACAGTTGAAAGTCAAATGGCTTTGTGTGCCATTGAGAAGGTGATTAGCTACACCTGATTGAGTTTACAAGTCATTTTTAGGAGGCGGGTGATCCTTTTTCCAACTCAGTGATTCTGTTTTTTAATTTAAAAAAAAAAAATTCTGACATGTTGGTGTTATATCTTTCACTTGGATGTTATAAGTTGCACTGAGTAAATACAGCTGGATAAAACAAAAACTGTGTCTGTCTTCATTTCAGGCTGAAGAGCAACAAAATGTGATTATTTTAAAGGGGGGTGATTCTTTCCTATACCCACTGTAGATGTTTCAAAATAGCCACACTTTGTTCAACAAGTCTACACTTAAATGAAAACATTGGGAATAATGTATATCCTGAACTGAAGCATTTAAAGAATGAATTAATAAGAATAAATAATCTCAAACTAGCACTGTTAAAATGTGCTTTCTTTTAAAGCTTGAGAAACTCTGAGCTGTGTTCATTCATGCATTTACTTTAAAAAAAAAAAATGTTAAAAAAACACACAAAAAAGACACTTTAATGGTGCTGGCTGAAAAGAACCAGTCATCGTTCCAGTACAGACCTCTATTTCTCACAAAGGAACTGTTAGGGTGTGATTTAAACCTTTCCATGTGTACTTTGAAAGAAAATACTCATCTCTATATCTTTGAAAGAAAAAGCTTATCTCTATATCGTATCTGCCACTGCAATGCAGCGCAATTACACATTACACAACTTGTTGCAACTGTAGACACCATGCTTACACAATACCGTAACCTGCAAATGAGTATTGCTGCACTGTGACCATCAGCAAAAGCCATAATACAGCCATGTGCATTAACACGCACTCAAGTTCCCATTCTGATAAAGAAAATAAATATGCTATGTTTTTGCTCTAAACTCTCATAATGCATATTCCATTTACTTAAATTGATATCTAGGGATCATGCATTCAAAACTAATAAATAGGCCACAGTTGACAATAGCATCAGAGAGGCTTCAGAAAGTTCTCTACATTCATTCTGTATGTAATATATAATTTGACGCTTCACCCAATAAACCTGCCAAAAATTTCAGTTAAACTTTTCATATAATGATAACCAGCGTATGGAAGCTTTCCTTACCTTTCAGCATGCATGCTCCTAATAATACCCAATAATAACAATAATAGCTAATAACACATAATAAATAGATTAGCAACTTAAGGCTTTGCCCAATCACTCACCTTTGCAGAAGCAGACGTTGCAGCCTTTTCTGTTCTGCTTATAGCCATCACTGCACTGCTTGTCACATGTGAAAGGGGGACACTTAATGCAGCGACACATCTCACAGCCATGTTTATTTCTCCTGAGGAATTACAATCACACTATTAAGGTAGGAAACTAACATTAGTCCAGTTTACACCAGTTTGCCTGGTGTTAATAAAAAAAAAAGACAATTACTAAACTAAATATACCTGAGACATTAAGACAAGTGAGCCTTCCTTAATAAAGGTTGACATCGAATTTCTTTTTGTTGTTCGGAATGAACAGATAATGTTTTCTAAACAGATATAAATACAGATACGAATAGTTGCCGCACTATTCTGGGTTGCTTTTTTAAAGAAAGCTTGCCAGAAAGGTTCACGGGGCATGTGGTTGAGACTAGAGGTGTACACATCTGAACTAGGGTCCAGCAGAATGCAACAAAAAGAAGTCACGCAAGAGGGAAGTTTTTGGTTTCATGAACAAACAAAGTGTGACAAACAAAGACCACTTATTATTAACTTGAGTGATGTAACTGAGGTTGAGGAACTTCTGTCAGATCCAGAATCCACAGAGCTGACACTGCAGGTATTTCTATCTCTAAGGGTACATAATGGTAGGGTTCAATATATTTAAAAAATCCCAACACATGACTGAGATACACGCCTGCATTACATCCCTATCTTACATATTTAATCTTTAGTTGCCTTTCATTACAAACACCCCAATTTCTTACATCTCATGTGCTGCAGCATGCCCCCTGCAAGCTAAAAATCCAGCTAAATTGTTAGCAGGTGTGTTATCTAGCAAGCCCATTTCAACTAGCCATGCACTGAGCCTAGTCTCCTCAGGGAACAATGAAAATCTCACAATGGGTGTACGGTTACATAATGATACTCACATAATACAAGAACTTTTATAATGTTCATAACATCATCCATTCCTATTGGTCCTTCCTTTAAGAATCAACAGCTTCTGAGCAATCTGTGTACATACAAGTCAATAACACAATGCTCTGTGCCCAGCTGCTAATTATAAAAGGTACACTGGAAAGACCACAAAGCCAGATGGTCAAGCCCGAAAACACCAGGGCATATGGTTCTGCTTTCTTCCCTACTATATTACTTCTCTTTGAAGAGTCCAGATAAAAGCAGCACCCTGAATTTTGCAAGATCCATGTGGTGCACACGCAATTTCATCACTAACAAAGCATAGTCTTCCCAGTCTCCTTAACTATTCAATTCATCTATTTCTTACAGGTTCAGATAAGAAAAGGTATGTTCTGTTGTGTAACATCTGTGTAAAAGAAACACACCTCCATGCATTTATATTTTTGTCTGACATGATTTTATATATGATCATGACAAATCCGTCTCTACGTACAGTACTGAGCAAAGGTTTTAGGCACATGCAAAGAAATGCTGTAGAGTAAAGATGCCTTCAAAATAATGAAATTAAATGTTTCTACATTAAAAAAAAAATTTAAAAAATACCGTAAAGAGCAGTAAACAGTAGTAAATGAATCAAAGTCAATATTTGGTGTGACAAAAAAATACAAATAAAAATAGTAGTTTAAAAATAAGTTTTATTGAGCATCTTGCAGAACCAGACACAGTTCTTCTGGACACTTTGACTTTCGCACTCGCTTCTTATTTTTGCAGCGAAACCCAGCAGCCTTCATTGTGTTTACTGTCTGAAAAGTGTCTCTTACATAATCTGCTGCTTTTTTTAATGACATACAAACATTTTTCTGTAACATTTAATTTTGTGCTAGAAATCTAATGTTTGGGAATCTAACATGTTTTTTTACTGACTTGATAATGTAGAAGTCATAAAATAAAATATCTATAACAAAGTTTGTACAGAAAAATAGGGTGCCTAAAACTTTTGCACAGTACTGTATATACAGTATGTCACTCATTTGGTCCTCATTCACCCATTTATTGCTATGTATGTTAAAGTAAATCTCCTTCACCTTATTATTTCTTCTCACATTTCTTCCAAGACATTTCTCACTGATTCCGTAATTTCATTAGTCTAGCCTAATTATGTTATCCGTCATTTCAACACCTTCATGAATAGCACCTATTTGTACACTATATGCAGTGCCAGGTAGCAGTGAGTTTTTGCTGAAACAGCAGTAATGTGTGTATTAAGTTAGTGGACAGTGGAAACTCGCGGTGTACAAACACAGAAACAGGTCGTCCTGTGACCTTTTGAAACAGGCTTTGTTTAAAGGCGGGCTGTGGAATTTCACCAGGGACTATTGCTGGCTCAACAAATTCCATCATGCCTCTTCCAATGGCCCTGTTACAGCCTGTCAGATCAAATGATATTTTAGTCCCACTGAGAAGGGGAAACGATTTAAGTCCCCTATTGTTCAGAGCCCTGGGGTGCTGCACTGTGCCAAATGTTTAGTTCAAACAACTTGCCCTCTGCACACTGTGATGCACACTAGACCTTACATTTTTCAGTTTGAACATACTGTCAAAGTCATGCTACTGAGGCTCTTCTTTCCAGAAAGCAGGAGATTCTGGGCCTAATTCAGTTGTGCTTATGCACATAAGGGAGTGTTAAGTCGACTGCAAGAGTATTTTGGGCCAAATGGTAAGCGATCACACTTCAGGTTTTTAATGGTATTAGGAATCTGGGCCAAAAATGACCCAAATGCAAGCAATACTCACAAATGGCCAGCTGTAAGCTTTGCTCTGACACATGGTCTGATCAAGGCTGAGTTGTGGCTTTGTTGTAGGAGTTAGATGCAGATTTCAAACTTCGTGGTGGTACGTGGGCTAAATGAAGCATTAAGTGTGAGCCAGCACTGGACCATGTTTCTCATTTGCTATCAGCATGCAACAGGCAATTGAAGCCCTAATTACCTTCCAATGCCCATTTTCCTTGACTATTAGGTAAAAGAATTACCACCAGTCTTTTTATAGCATTCATTTCCAAGTATGTGGTCCCAAGTGGTATGTGGTATCCAAGTTGTGGTCCCATTTATCATTTTTGGCGAGGTCACAGAAGCATCAAACGTATGAAACCTCAAAACAACAAACATATTCAAAGCAGACCCTTGTCTCTTCATGGGCCAGTATAAACATATAAGAGGGAGAGACAGCTGGACAGAAGGCTTAATGTACTCTGGTTTATTAAGGGATTCCCAGAAAACTGCATCTCAGTGTGGGATGAAGCCTGTGCTTCCTGCTTGTATCCTCCCCTGAGGCAGTCACTGGCACTCAGTGAATATCCCATCATTCCCATCTCCAGAAGAGCCTCCTCAGAGCATGGTTTAAATAACAGAGGACTTTCACTCAAGACACTAAATTGTGATATTAAGTATTTGTTGTTTTGAAACACAGAGATGCTTGATGAAATGGCTTGGAGGTGAGGATTTAACAGTACTAGAGGGTTTAATGGATTACACTCTGGTCAAAAAACTCCCAAAGACAACATAAGGAAGAAACCTTGAGAGGAACCAGACTCAAAAGGGAACTTTTGAACTTTTTGAACTTCACCTCTTCTGGGTGACACTGGATAGTGCGATTCTAAATCATTACTCTATAGTATACAGTCATACAGAACTGTGTTGAAATCATGTTCAATATGAGCATCAGGGCACAGCAGAACTTTTCAGGTTCAAGTCTATGGTATCCAAGTAAAATTATGCACTGAAGCAAGGGTAAATCTTGGGCATACACTTGGGCATACACTGTGCAATCTTTAGGGCATCAGCAGCTACCCCAACAGTAGAGATCTATCTTACAATGGTCATTTGGTTTGAGGTAGGGGAAAACATATCTAGACTGGACCAAGAAAACAATTTCAGGCATCAGTAGACTTACACATAGCCATAGGGGCAGGTCTTTCTGCAGGTCAGAGGTCTACACTCGGAGGGTGTGCTGCACTCACATACTTCACAACCATAGTCGTCCTTCTCATATCCCATGGGACACTGCTTGTTGCAATAGCTGGACAGTTTGGGGCAAGAGTCGTCTGAAACAGCCAAAAAGGTTGCACTTAAACAAAGGTTATATGATAAGCAGACAAGTTTACATACAACCCCAATTCCAAAAAAGTTGGGATGCTGTATAACATGTAAATAAAAACAGAATGCAATGATTTGCAAATCTCATAAACCCAAATTTTATTCACAATAGAACAAGGAAAACATATAAAATGTTTAAACTGAGGAAATTATAAGGAAAAAATAAGGGAATTTTGAATTTGATGGCAGCAACACGTCTCAAAACAGTTGGGACAGGGCCATGTTTACCACTGTGTAGCATCCCCTCTTCTTTTAACAACAGTCCATATACGTCTGGGAACTGAGGAGACCAGTTGCTGGAGTTTTGGGAGAGGAATGCTGTCCCATTCATGTCTGATACAGGATTCTAGCTGCTCAACAGTCCTGGGTCTTCTTTATCATATTTTTCGTTTCATGATGCGCCAAATGTTTTCAATTGGTGAAAGGTCTGGACTGCAGGCAGGCCAGTTCAGCACCCGGACTCTTCTACTACGAAGCCATGCTGTTGTAATAGATGCAGTATGTGCTTTAGCATTGTCTTGCTGAAATATGCAAGGCCTTCCCTGAAAAAGACGTCGTCTGGATGGAAGCATATGTTGCTCTAAAACCTGTATATTTCAGCATTTCAGCATTGATGGTGCCTTTCCGGATGTGCAAGCTGCCCATTCCATAGGCACTAATGCACCCCCATACCATCAGAGATGCAGGCTTTTGAACTGAGCGCTGAAAACAAGCCAGATGGTCCCTCTCCTCTTTAGTCCTCATTAGTTTAGAGGACGTGGCATCTATGGTTTCCAAACAGAATTTCAAATTTCGATTCTGACCACAGAACAGTTTTCCACTTTGCCTCAGTCCATTTTAAATGAGTTTTGGCCCAGAGAAGATGGCGGCGTTTCTGGATCATATTCACATATGGCTTCTCCTTTGCATGATAGAGCTTTAACCTGCATTTGTGGATGGCACGGCGGACTGTGTTCACAGACAATGAGTTCTGGAGGTGTTTCTGAGCCCATGCAGTGATTTCCATTACAGAATCATGCCTGTTTTTAATGCAGTGCCACCTGAGGGCCGGCATTGCATATTTTGATGATATTATGTACTGTAGATGATGAGATATTCAAAGTCTTCGCAATTTTACATTGAGGAACATTATTCTGAAATTGTTCCACAATTTGCAGACCTCTGCCCATCTTTACTTCTGAAAATACTGCCTCTCTAAGATACTCTTTTTATACCCAATCATGTTACTGACCTGTTGTCAATTAATCTAATTAGTTGCAAAATGTTCCTCCAGCTGTTTCTTTTTAGTAACACTTACTTTTCCAGCCTTTTGTTGTCCCCGTCCCAACTTTTTTGAGACGTGCTGAACCCATCAAATTCAAAATTACCTTATTTTTTTCTTAAAATGGTACATTTCCTGAGTTTAAACATTTGATATGTTTTCTATGTTCTATTGTGAATAACATATGAGTTTATGAGATTAGCAAATCATTGCATTCTGTTTTTATTTACATTTTACACAGCGTCCCAACTTTTTTGGAATTGGGGTTGTAGATAATAAGATGATAATAAAAATGAGTCATAACCGCCTAAAGCAGTACATTAAATGAAAATAAATATATAGTCTAAAACCAATGTATGATCAGTTTTTGTTAGAATACAAGGTTGCCTTTTGTGCTTCATGTCCAAGCAGAACACAACATAGCACGCCTATGATCCTGGGTGTGCTGGGGCAAATCTCTGTGTGACTTGTTCGACAAGCATGATGAAACACTGCAACACTTTGACTGGCTTGCAAAATCACTGGACCTCAGTTCCTTAGAAAACTTGTGGGATTATTTGTAATGGCAGATAAAACTAAATAGGAACCCACAAACTCAGACAGCAGGCTAAAATTGACAGGAACTATCTCAGTGCACAGGCGCACTCTGACAGGCCTGTCACTGTTAAGGCATGGTGAGGAGTAACCATGTATTAGGAAAGAAATTAGACGAGACATTTTTTTGTCCAGGGAGCTTACAATGTAAATAAATCGGTTGTCCTGAGCATTGTCCTATAGAGTGTAGTATATGCTTTGTCCTGAAAAATAAAATCTTCTAAATAGTCTTCTAAACATTTAAAGTCTTGAATATGCATCATGTCTATACAGTTGCACACCACTGGTATTTGCAGAAACATGTGCTTTTTGAAAGTGGACCATCAACAATGTTCTCTATGCTGTCAGGCAATATCTAAGGTAGTAGGGGAAACATCTCAGATTAGATATGCTTTTATTCTGTACATGATTGCATTCCTGAATTTATAGACTAACATTTAGATAATTTACTGTGGATATACCCTATATATAACTATACTATATGGCCAAAAGTTTGTGGACACCTGACCATAAATCTCATGTGCTTTTAGATCATCCCAGTCCAGATTTATTCCCCCCTTTGCTGTTGTAATAACCTCCAATCTTCTGGGAAGGCTTTGCAGTAGATCTTGGAGTGTAGCTGTTTGCTCATTCAGGCACAAGAGCGTTAGGGAGGTCGGGTGAGGAGGCCTGGGACGCAGTCTGCATTCCAATTCATCCCAAAGGTGTTGAGTGGGTTTGAGGTCAGGGCTCTGTGCAGGCCACTCAAGTTCTTCTACTCCAACCTATGCAAACCATGTCTTCATGAACCTCGCTTTGTGCACAGGGGCATTGTCATGCTGGAAGAGGTTTGGGCCTCTTAGTTTCAGTGAAAGGAAATCTTAATGCTATAGCATACAAAGACATTCTATACAATTGTGCAACTGTGTGCTGCCAACTTTGTGGCAACGGTTTGGGAAAGAACCACGTATGAGTGTGATGGTCAGGTTACCACATACGTTTGGCCGTATAGTGTATATACTGACTTCAAAGTAGAGATCCGAACACACATGTGATTTGATAAAGAAAGCGTAGGGGTCATGTGGGAGGTCAGGAGTTTACTTACTGCCAAGACACTGACAGAGTAGACAGCCATTGTGGTCCTGCTGAAAGCCAAAAGGACAGTCATGTCCTGACAGAGAGCAGTTTTCAAGTGGGGGACACAGTAATGGGCTTACAGTCTCATACGAAGGCTCTGAAAGAACATATGAGAAAATAATTAGATACTGATGCTTCTTGACAGAAAAAGGATCTTTGCATTCTGTACACATTAAAAGTATTTGATGAACTTCCTTACCCTTGTAGAACCTGGGAGAAACTAACACACACATACTATCATGTATTATTATTATTATTATTATTATTATTATTTTAAAATGTAATGGACATTCAAGATGAAATTCAAGATCAAATCAAAGTGTCAAATGCTGCACTCATGTTTAACAGTACTAAAACAGAAGTATATTCACAATCTGAGGCAAGAAGGCCACTTTAGCTAGTGCTGATTCTATACTTAGATACTTCCGGAAACCTGACTGAAACACATTATTGGTTTGTTATTCTTTCATATAAAAATAACAAAATGGTTGGACGACAACTTTATCCAAAATCTGAGATGGAAAGAGAGTTGGAGGGTGGTAATTGGAAAGGTTGAAGAGATCAAGTTTTCTTAAATAATCTTCGGGATATGGCCCAAACTGAGTGACAAATTTATTATGTAACTTAAATAGTAATTTAGAGGTTCCGATGTGGTAAAACTATGTCTGTGTATGCCAGTAAACAAATTTCCACGTTTAGTAGCATTGCTAGTAGTAAAGCTACAGTATATGTAACTGCACTCAGTAAAGACAATGATCACACTGTTTCACATGGCCAATTTTGTCATTTCCAGGCAGCAGCCCTTATCACAAACTCCCGTTGTCTGTTCGACGTGAATAACTTTCCAAACGTCAATTTTGTGATAAGATTCATGGATAAATGCTAACATCACTGGCAGCAGCACTCCAGGTTTTAGTGATTATGGATAAATGCAGATGCGATTATCTCAAAGTGAATCTACTTATCTGGAAACTTTGATGAATGAACAGCCTCTTACAGTAGTTCAAATTTTTTACACTCAACTCTCCTGCTAAACCACTGACATCACATCTGTTGGTATTTATACGATGTCAAAATGAGACCCTCAGGTTGAGGGGTGGTTTTCATGGGCAGCACTGCTGTGATGGCACGTGTGCAACCCACTAATGCCTCTCCATGCTGGCAGGCAGAAAACCAAAAGGAGCTGTAACTAATTATGTTCACGTAGAACAATATTCTCCTGTTAAAGAAGGTAGGTTGGGTTCCATTTGGAAGGTTGGATCTATAAAAGAGCAAAGCTTCTGCAGTCTAAGGAATGCCTGCAGGCGTGCTTTAATGAGTTGTGAGGAGAAACATTCATGCTGGTGGCAGTGGATCACTAACAAGCTATAGAAAGGTGAGACATTACACATGCAGTACCCTTAAAAGGATTACACGCACTTATTTAAACTATACAGAGAGCTATACAGAGACATCATGAACTACATCAAGATGTGACTTATTTGCATAATTATATTAACTGTTTATGCCAAATGTAGATGATACCAGCTGTTCCTAACACTCTCTAAGCCGGACGTCTGGAAGGCTGGAAATCTGACCGTAGAATACTTCATACAGAAGAAAACCTTCTCCAATTTTCATTGCATGTGTTTAGTCAAAAACAATAATAATAATAATAATAATAATAATAATAATAATAATAATAATAATTTGGTTGCAAACTTTCACTGATTCTAAAAAGCACACGTTTGTTCAAACTCCATTCAGGTAAACTGTATTTGTATAGAGCTTTTAACAATAGACATTATCACAAAGCAGCTTTACAGAAATCTGGATGTAGAAATACAAGAAATTTTATATAAAAGCAATATCAGACTGCTGAAATAATTTTAGTTTCCACATAAATCACAAAAAGCACAACAAACAAAACTTTATTGTTCATGTCAATACACATGCACGTAACTATTTACTTTTACCACCAAGCTGACATGTTGTGTGCTTCACTTTCCCAGCTGACAAGAGGTGCAATTTGCAACATCTTTTCACACATCTCTCAAAATGTTGCCATGTATATAAAAAGAGTCAGCTTTAAATGCCCTGGAGTCTGAACAAACAGTGGTAGAGCCTGGAGACAGAGTGGTGAGAAGAAGACAAGTAAGAAAATGATGTATGCTTGTGGAAGAGAAGAGAGAAATTGTAGAAAGAGAGAGGACAGGTGAAGACGAAGAGTACAAAGACATGAGATAAGAACTTTGCCAAGAATATGTTGACTGCTTCATCTACTGCTGTGTCACTGTTATAATTTTAAATCATTCTCACTGTCATTTGAACGAGTCAATAAAGATGTGTGGTTGGGTTGTTGTCAGGGTCGTTTGCTGACTAAATTATAAACACGCACGCCATACAGTAAGACACCTTATTTTATAACACATCGATGCCATGCTCATTTCACATGAGCAAGACCACGAACCACTGAAATTGAGGCCATTTGAGGTGCTTTGGGATAATGTCCAATTCCACATTTCCTAATGAAGCTTCTCCCATCATTTTCTTCTGTTCTAAATCCTGCTATTTTCTTCTTTTTCTGGGAATGTATATGGAAGCATATGACAGAGGAACATGACTACAGATCATGGTTGAGAAAAATGCACGACAGGCAATGTTTTCCCCCCCAGTTTCATTGGTTGAAAACGTGTGTGATGTGGATGAAATGCTCTGGCCTCACAGAGATGAACGGCAAAGACATAACCTTAAAAATAATACTACATTAAGCTCACATCATAGAAAGTGCCTTGCTCTTGTTTGCAGTATCCCATAATCTTTTCAATCATCAATGATTACATTTCAAATGCATCAAAATGGGCAAACCAGCCATATAAGGAACTGTAAAGTAAGACCATTTTCTTTTCCTAAAAGCTATTTGACTTATAGTAGGGAAAAACTTTATACACTAGTGCTGTGAAACCATCCGATATAAAAAGGAATAAAACACGACAGGGCATTCTGTTATAGAAAAATAATCAGTGATGGTGTGCTGTGAGGTCCGTTACCACCTTGAAGTTGATTATTTTCCTATAACAGCACATCTAGGAGTGTTTTATTCCTTTTATACCACAGCAATCTGCAAATTCTAAAAATGTATTTTTAAAGAATGACACACAACATACTACTACTTTTATAGATACAATTAATGTTGTGGAACGTTCTGTTATCACTTACATTATAGAAGCTATAAACAGTCGTTCCCATACCAGGCTCTTTTTTTAATCTCTCTTGAAGTTGACAAAAAAAATGTCAAGTTACCAAGAAACCGCAAAGCCCTCTGTCCTAAAGACTTTCCCACGTCGACAAACTTTAAGCAAACAGCGTTACATCTGACTGTTCCAAAGTGCTGACACTGGAGACTCCTTCAAAAATACTAGATAAACATCTTCTAGACACGTCCTGTGTTGGAAGTTACTATACAAATGATACCACATTAGAACAAGCACATTTATATACACCTCACAGCTGGAACTGCTGTCAGAATAAAAATATCAGAATAAAAATATCACCAGTGCTGTGGTATAATGTGTTTTATTATAGTTAAATGCATTATATAATCACAAGATGTCAGGTCTGAAATTCTGAAATCAGTATTTTTTTATTTATTTAAATGAAGATGTTATCTGATTCCACATTTTATAGTGGAATTCTGCTCTGCACAATTAAGAATGCAGTTTTGATGGCTAATAGGATTGACTGTAACTCTGTAGATGTTGTAGACACTAACACACTTTCTCACTGGCTGTGTGTGGTCATGCAAACAGTTATGAGCCAGCAGTCATTGAAATGTTTAAATAGTTAGCATACTCTGAGTCTCTTAATGATTAGGTGTTGAGATATTTTTCCTCACTACAGGAAGTGGGAGAGAGTGTGTTTGCGTTTGGGAATTTTGGTTAGATTGAGTGTTAACATTAAATTGTGTGTGTGTGTGTGTGTGTGTGCGTGTGTGTGTGTGTGTGTGTGTGTGTGTGTGTGTGACTAAAATGGAAGTGACCTAACTACTTGTCTGTTCACCAGTATTTTATGTGCCAATAGTGTGTGTGTGTGTGTGTGTGTGTGTGTGTGTGTGTGTGTGAGTGTGTGTGTGTGTGTGTGTGTGTGTTCCTACCCTCACAGAAAGGGCAGCACTCTCCAGGGATCTTGACAGGGTTATGGCAGCTCTGTTTGCACACCATGGCTGTGCAGTGCGGCTCGCCGTCCACACATTGGCAGAAAGTGCAGTCGTCCTCCTTCCACTGCTCCTCGTGCTGCCGCAGCTTATGGTTCACCCAGCAGCTGGCCTTGGTGCTGTCCATTGATAACAGCTCCACATCTGCAAACAGAGAGAGAGAGAGAGAGAGAGAGAGACAGAGAGAGAGAGAGAGAGAGAGAGAGAGAGAGAGACAGAGAGGGAGAGATTATCTCAGAAGTAAAACTGCACTGTTAAATAGAGTACAGTGCAAGAATGAAAAGCAGTCCAACAAATCAACAGGAAACAAGATAAATTTGCAAGTAAGAGAAAATGCATGAAGTAAATAAAAATGTAAAATAAAATAATGTTATTGAAGTTGCACTATAATTATATGGTAAAATATGCTGAATTGTTCATCTTGGGGCCTTTAAAGGAAAAGTAAGGGAAAAGCAAGACCCCTCTGATCCAAATAAAAGGGGTAAATATACATTTTTAATATACACCATATAGCCAAAAGTATGTGGACACCCCTCCTAATTATTGAGTTCAAGTGTTTCAGCCACGACCATTGCGGACAGGTGCATAAAATCAAACACATAGCCATGCAGTCTGCATAGACAAACACTGGCAGTAGAAGCCACGAAGCAGTAGATCATGCAAACTCACAGAGTGAGGCTGCAGAGTGCTCAAGTGCATAGCGTGAAAAAATCCTATTCTCTGTTGCATCACTCACTAAGCAACAATCAAGTCACCTCACGAATCAACTTACGAAGCAACATCAAGCACTAGAACTGCTTTGGGAGCTTCATGAAATGGGTTTCAATGGCCAAACAGCTGCACAGAAGCCTAAGTTCACTATGTGCAATGCGTTGGCTGAAGTGGTGTAAAGCACAACACCACTGGACTCCAGAACAGTGGAAACGTGTTCTCTGGAATGATGAATCACTAAACCACTAACTGGCAATCTGATGGACAAATCTGGGTTTGATGGATGCCAGGAGAACCTACCTACCTGTAAAGTTTGATGGAGGATGGATAATGGTCTGGGGCTGTTTTCCAGGGTTTTTGCTAGACATCAAGTTCGAGTGAAATGTTAATGCTACAGCATACAAAGACATTTCAGACAACTGTATGCTTCCAAATTTGTGGAAGACCCATTGTCATCCTGTTCCAGTATGACAATGTACAGAGCAAGGTCCATAAGGACATGGTTTGATGATTTTGGTGTGGAGGAACTCCAGCTGCCTGCACAGAGCCCTGACCTCAACCCCACTGAACACCTTTGGGATGAATTGGAACATTGACTGAGAGCCAGGCCTTCTCTTCCAACATCAGTGCCTGACCTCACAAATGCTCTTTTAACTGGATGGGCACAAATTCCCACAGACACACTTTAAAATCGTGGACAACGACTTACCAGAAGAGTGGAGGCTGTTATATCCACAAAAGGGGGCCAACTCCATATTAATGCCCATGGTTTTAGAATGGGATGTCCAACAAGCTCATATTGCTGTGATGTCAGGTGTCCACATACTTTTGCCCATATAGTGTATATGTCATGTGGGGAATTTAGTTAATGTTTCTTCAGTGTCCATTCTTGATCTGTGTCAAGGGTTAATATAACCACTAAAACACTTTTACCTTGACCATTGACCCTCAACATCTCAAGAACCACATGGGTATTATTTTAATTTAAAGTAGGAAACAACATTTAACAGCATTATACCCACACTAGCGTTTGAAGCTGGGAACAGGCTGAAAACAAAGCCAAATGTTTAAGAGCTTCCTCAGCTTTCGGCATGTTCTGCTAACAGTTTACATACGGTCTGGTGGAAATGTGTAAGTGATGTTTCAGCATTCCTAAAAGTGCAGGTAATTCCTTCTGGTCCTGTTTGCAATAAAGGTTGCATTTGATGGAGGTGATGCATTTTGTGGTTAAGAGTGTGTGTTTTATTCTTTAGTTAGGTTTATGCTTACTTAATAGCAGAAGACTTTAGTGTGAAGTGCTTGTGTGCATGTGGGTGCAGTTAAACTTAATGATTCATCTACATTTTCCCTTTTCTTGATTTCCTCCATCCATCTTCCGGATTAAGTAACACTTTCACACATACCTATTTGACCTCATTCAGGAATAATTAATTGTAAGATGATTCTTAAGATACGTACAGTAGCTAGGAGCTGAAATATACAATGATTAGATTTGGGGAAAATTGGGGAAAATAAAGTACAACAAATAAAAGAAATATGTTTCACAAACATTAGTCCTTTATCCTGACCTAGCACAAAGCATTTATTTTTAACCTGCCCAACATAACTGATTACTCATTTAACATAATTATGAATTATCATTACAATCAACTATTTCCTTTTAAGATACTCATTCTGAAAAGAGCTTGTAGAAGCACTTCCTATATAGCTTTTTTAAGTAACATGTATTAGGGGTTAATTATGGCCCTGTTCTTTGTTTAGTAACTCCAAAATTAGATTATGTATACATGGCTTATTGACTATGCATTAAGCTTTGTTCGTTATGATTTACAGTCACCAGTCACTTTACTGAGAACACCTGTACACCTGCACATTCTTGCAATTATCCAGCCAATCATGTGGCAGCAGTGAAATCCTTCATATACAGGTCAAGAGCTTCGGGTACTGTTCACATCAAACATCAGAATGGGGGAAATCATTGTATCTGAGTGCCTTTGACCGTGGCATGGTTGTGGATGCCGGTCAGGCTGGTTTGAGAAATTGCTCATCTCCTGACATTTTCTCAAAGAACAGTCTTTACAGTTTATACAGAATGTTGTGAAAAACAAACAAACAAAAAAAATCTATTGAGTTTCAGTTGTGCGGGCAGAATTGCTTTGCTGATGAGAGAGGTCAGAGAAGAATAGCCAGTCTGGTTCAAGCTGGCAAGAACCATGGTGAGCAGTAAATCATCTCAAAACACACAACAAAAGAACCTTGAGGTTGATGGGCTATGACAGTAGATCACAGCAGGGTGCACTTCTTTCAACTAAGAACAGGAATCTTAGGCTACAGTGAAAGGTTGCAGAAGGAAAGCAAGAGGGGCATAAAGCCAGGATTACCATGCTGGCGCTCGACTCTGTGCAATTCCCCCAGTGGATTCACCTAGACACCCCAGGGCCCTTTGATGCCCTCCTGAAGGATTCCTGATACAGTGCCAATTTTATTTTGAAAGCCTGTTGGACCCCAAGCCTGTGGAACATGCACACCAATGGGCTAAAGGCCTGGTCGACCAAGGACACCCAGGCCTGGAAAGCACAGCAGAGTTTGTGAGCCTCCTGAGAAGGGTGTTCTGGTGGGCAGAGGTTATCCCTGACCTAGAAAATTTTTTGGTGAGGGCCCACCTGTCACGAGCTATGACATGGAAAGGAGGGCTGAAGACAAAGAAGAAACATCCTCCCCAGCCAAGCTCCCTCCAGAGGCCGATGAGGCACATTCCCCAGCCGAGCTACAGCCAGAGGCTGACGAGGTGGCCTCTTCAGCAAAGCTTCAGCCAGATGCCAACAGGGCGGCCTCCCACGACCTGCTCACCCCTGAGGCCGACAGCGAGACCTCCCACACCCTGCTCATGCCTGAGGCAGGCGGGCAAGAATGCCATCGTGCCACCACCTGACCCTGGCAAGTTTTATCCCAGCTCAACCACCAGACTCCAGCGAGTATGTCGCAGCACCGCCACCTGACCCCGGCAAGCTTGTCAAAGACCCACTGCCTGTTTCCCGCCAGTATGCTCCATGTCTGCTCCTCGGATCCACTGGGAAGAGTCAACATGCTGGACAATGCCTGCCTCAGGACCTTGTGTATTGCTTGGACATTTACCTAGAGGTGCAGTATTGGTTGTCTCCCTCATGTTTCCTGATTACTCTCATCTGCTTTCAGTTTGCCCATTGATTTGTTTGTGCATTTAAACTCTCATGTTTCTTTGTTCGAGGCAAAATATTGTTCAGTGCTTGCGCCTGCCTGACCATACCGAGACATTCTGTTCTGTGTTACGATACTCCGGTTCTTGATCTAGTTTAGTTTCCTGGATCATATGTTTGGATTATCCCTGATATTGTCGTTTGCTCATCACCTGACCTCTGCCTGTGTACCATTCCTGATTTTGATTCACGTTTTGGATCTGTCTGCCTGCTCTTTAAATAAATTGCTTAACTGTATCTGCATTCGTCTCAGCCTTCATTTCATGAAACTACCCAGTATTAGTATGTGTTCCTAATAAAGTATTCAATTATTAGTTGTGGTAATGCACAATAAATACTTTGTTAAGACCGTTTTTGATGCAAATTAATGCAAATTATTGAGCATGAGCATTTCATTACATTAGAAATAATAAGCATATTTGTATTGGTAAATAACCCAGGACAGGTTGGTGTATGGACCACATCTTGAAGTTTTAATGAGTTATTTAACTCTTAGTAGCTAATAAGCTAGCTAGCATGAGCAAAAGTTTCTGTGAAAGATAATGTTAGACTAGTGTGCTAAACTAGGGGGTTTCAGTTGCTTTCATTTTAATGCTATTTTAAAGTAATAGTTCAATCATAAATCCAGTCTAAGAAATTAGCATTTTTCATGAAGTGGTTTAACTCAAGTAACATTTTAATTACTTTTCATCCAACTAACTTAAAATAAACATGACTGCCACAAGGTCAGACAACAAGTCTAATTACTTTAGACTAATCATCACGTGAGATTAAAAGAAATTCAAGTCTGTTTGCAAACTTACACTGAGTTTTCTGAGTGAAGTGCTCCTCTAACTTTCATTTTTATAGTGTAGGTCTCATTAAAACCTTTCCATGGTGTAAAACTGGCCGTAGCTGAACAGCCCTGAGATGAAAGCATTCCCTCCTTGTAGAGCGCTTTAAATTCCAGGTGGCTCTGACCTCCTATAACTGCTGCTCCAACCTCTGATGTCTGCTGAACTCAGAAAAACACTTTGACTGAGGGGAATACTAGTCCATGATCTTTCTGCCTGTTAGCCACGTGCCCTGCTAAGCTACTTCTAGTCTTTCTTATCCACACAGATTAAGATCTATAATTAAACCTCTCTCAGTGGCTATCATCTAGTAAGAGGTTTGGTTATTGTTCTGTTATGACTGCATTTTGTTTCACTGTGACCTCTTGATGTGATTGTTAATGGATTTAACAATAATTAAAACTGAACACATTCGTACTTTCTTGTTTTATCTTGGCTCATGAAGGTCAAAAAAGAAAAAAAAAAAAGCAAGTAGTATACCTTTGCAGACAGGGCAGCATTCGCCCTCTGGGATGTAAAAGTTATCGCACTCCAGCTCAGCACACTCAGCCTTGGAGCAGAATGAGATGCCTCCACGACACTGACACAGCCAACAGGAGTCCATGCGGTACACCTCACCCTCGGCAAACTCAGTCCCGTTGTGCATACACTTAGGGGAAACTGGTGAAGAGAGACGAGAAGACAAGAAGTGAGAAGACAAATCATTCTACAGTTGACCAAAAATCATATTTTGCTTACTTTACTCGATAAGACTAACTTGGTTAAATTTTTTTTTTTAAATACCAGGGTCTCAAAGTGATTTATAACTGGCGAATGGTTAGTTTTCCTTCTAAAGTGGTGATAGGTCTAGCTTCACTAAACATTTTTTGGTTTGAAAGAATGCGGTGTTCAAGGAAACACTGCCAGCTTCATTGAAATTTTAATGGAGATCATTTGGGCTTCCACATACTCTGCACCATAAACATATTATACGCAAGCTTATGTAAAGAATTTATATAATACTTTCCTACATACTTCTTCATAAGCTTTATGATATCTTGATCAATATAGATCAAGAGAGGTTTTAATTGCACACATTTTGAATACATTTCACAAATCAATGTATTTCTTAATGACTTTAAAAAAAAAAAGTAACAAAATTAAACATCTAAATGTAACATAATGGAAAACTGGCCATTTCCAGCAACTGTGGGCAAATCAACCAGTAGGGATCCAAAGTGGGCAGGTAACAATGTTTAACGCTAAGCAAATGAGAAGCAAAGAGATGTGGCAACTACCAACAGGATTGAGAGACAGTGGCATGCTTCCCCCCAAAAAATATATTGCAGTTTTCAACTACAGTGTCCTCCACTAATATTGGCATCCTTGGTAAATATGAGCAAAGAAGGCTGTGAAAAATTGTCTTTATTGTTTAACCGTTTGATCTTTTGTTAAAATAAATTCACAAAAATACTCTGCTCTCATGGATATCAAACAATTGCAAACACATCGCAGGTTTATCAAAAAAAAAAAAAATCTTTGTTAAATATGTGTTCTGCCTTTGCCAGAAAGCTTAAAATGGTCCGTGGTTGGATCTTCCAGCAGGACAATGATCCAAAACATACATCAAAATCAACACAAAAATGGTTTACTGACCACAAAATCAAGGTCCTGCCCTGGCCATCCCAGTCCCCTGACTTGAAACCCATAGAAAACCTGTGGGGTGAACTGAAGAGGAGAGTCCACCAGCGTGGACCTCGAAATGTGAAGGATCTGGAGAGATTCTGTATGGAGGAATGGTCTCAGATCCCTTGCCATGTATTCTCCAACCTCATCAGGCATTATAGGAGAAGACTCAGAGCTGTTATCTTGGCAAAGGAAGGTAGCACAAAGTATTCAAGGGTGCCAATAATTGTAGCACACCTATATTTAACCAAGATTTTTTTTTTTTTGGATAAACCTGTGTTTTGTTTACAATTGTTTGATTTTTCACAGCCTTCTTTGCTCATATTTACCAAGGGTGCCAATATTAGTATATACTGTAATATGCTGTATATGCTGAATATTTTACTGACAACAAATCTATTTATTCAGAGAGAAATATAACACAAAATTGGGCATCATGACAAATTGCCTACCATATAGCACTAGTTTTATATTTCACAATAGCACTACTCCTCCAGAGTCTACACGCTAAAAGATGTCTTTTTATAAACCTTCAATGCTAAGGCAACATCAGCATCTGTAGGCCATACCTCCATTAAAAAAAAAAAAAAAAAGCAGCTTTGACTGCCTGATCCACTTTCTTCAGACTAATGCAAAGCAGGTGGACCAGGCCATTACCTCTTTTATTCCTTTCTTTTTTTCTATCAACCTTGTGTGTGCATTAAGCAAGCAGAGCGAACCAAAAGCAAAGCCAGAGTCAGAGGCACTGGGATGAGATTTTAATATATCACAGCCTCTAAAAGGAAGTCACATAAAATGTGTGCATGCGGTTTTAGCACTGTTTGTGAATGTTAATAGCAACTGTGAATGATGCTTCACAGGTATGCACAAACACCTGGAAAGCATTTTTTTCTGGTAAGAGTTTTTTTTTTTTTTGGGTTATTTGTTCCTGACAGCTCTGCAGTTGACGTTTTATGTTAGTTACCAAAATATTCTGACTTCTAATACCAGAACTGAAAGTAGTTACAATATTCTGATGTTGCTGTTGATTTATACATTGCTGGTACTAGGGACCAAACAGCAGAACCTTCTTCTAGCCATGAAAGTCATAAAGCATACCCCAGAATTATTGGCATGATGCCAATCATGAAAACAAGCCGAAATAAATATATAATATGAACAGCACATGATATTAGTGACATTTCTTAACAATGTAGACAATATAGTTATATTTTAATTTTTTGTTTGTTTGTTTCTTTAAAGTAAACAGGTTTCAAAAATCTTGGTACCTCAACTTTAATATTTGCTAACAGAGTGCCGCAGGAATGAGTCCTTACACCCGGAAACGTGTTAGCATTTTAGCGCTTCCGGTTCCATCGTCCCAAAGTCGGTGGGTTTTTTGAATGCGTTTTTGGTTAAATGCCTGAAATAAGGTCTGTGGTTAACACAAGCTCAAGATATTTTCACGTTTTATTCTACATAGTAATACCCCACTCATGATTTTTTTAAGCTTTTACATGTCTTGAAAAAGGCGGTTGCTAACAAGTGGCTTAATGGGACTACAGAGTTTGTCGGGGACGTCATCATGCCGAACAGGAAAACTCATCTACAGCTACTGCCTCTTTGTGTTTATACTTGCGCTCTTGCAAACTTGCAGATTTATCAAGTTATAGTATGTGTAATTGTAGTGTTTTTTAAAAGTAACGATTTAAGAGTTGTCGGTAAGTTAGTGGTGGTGATGCTGAAGTCATGCAACCGTGGTGTAGTTCGTCTATAGCCTAACTTTAGCTTTTTACTTCTGGAGATTGTACTTAGGCTTCAAAATTCATAAAAGTTGTGTTAATTTGTGAAGATTATCTTAATGAAAACGTGTAAGAATCATAAACTTTTGCTGGTCACAGAGCTTATTTTCTGCAATAATCCAAACGCCAATGGAAAAATCCTATTGGCTTTTTGTCGAGGGAACCAGGGTGACGCTAACTTCTGAGTTGGCCTACAAAAATACGTCATCCATGCAGTGCTCTATCTTAGTTGAGAATAACAGCACTGAGCCTCCTGTAATAACTAACATGGTTGGAGATGTGCATCCTCTTTAAGTCATACCACAGGTTAAAATCTGGAGGTTGAGATGGGATTTCAAAACATTTTGTGTTCCAGCAGCCATGTTTGTGTTGATTTGGATACATATACACTATATACACTGAACAAAATTATAAACGCAACACTTTTGTTTTTGCCCCCATTTTTCATGAGCTCAACTCAAAGATCTAAGACTTTTTCTATGTACACAAAAGGCCTATTTCTCTCAAATATTGTTCACAAATCTGTCTAAATCTGTGTTAGTGAGCACTTCTCCTTTGCTGAGATAATCCATCCACCTCACAGGTATGGCATATCAAGGTGCTGATTAGACAGCATGATTATTGCACAGGTGTGCCTTAGGCTGGCCACAATAAAAGGCCACTCTAAAATGTGCAGTTTTACTGTATTGGGGGGTCCGGGGGGGTCCGAAAACCAGTCAGTATCTGGTGTGAGCACCATTTGTCTCACGCAGTGCAACACATCTCCTTCACATAGAGTTGATCAGGTTGTTGATTGTGGCCTGTGGAATGTTGGTCCACTCCTCTTCAATGGCTGTGCGAAGTTGCTGGATATTGGCAGGAACTGGAACACGCTGTCGTATACGCCGATCCAGAGCATCCCAAACATGCTCAGTGGGTGACATGTCCGGTGAGTATGCTGGCCATACAAGAACTGGGATGTTTTCAGCTTCCAGGAATTGTGTACAGATCCTTGCAACATGGGGCCATGCATTATCATGCTGCAACGTGAGGTGATGGTCGTGGATGAATGGCACAACAATGGGTCTCAGGATCTCGTCACGGTATCTCTGTGCATTCAAAATGCCATCAATAAAATGCACCTGTGTTCGTTGTCCATAACATACGCCTGCCCATACCATAACCCCACCGCCACCATGGGCCACTCGATCCACAACGTTGACATCAGCAAACCGTTCACCCACACGACGCCACACACGCTGTCTGCCATCTGCCCTGTACAGTGAAAACCGGGATTCATCCATGAAGAGAACACCTCTCCAAAGTGCCAGACGCCATCGAATGTGAGCATCTGCCCACTCAAGTCGGTTACGACGACGAACTGCAGTCAGGTTGAGACCCTGATGAGGACGACGAGCATGCAGATGAGCTTCCCTGAGACGGTTTCTGACAGTTTGTGCAGAAATTATTTGGTTATGCAAACCGATTGTTGCAGCAGCTGTCCGGGTGGCTGGTCTCAGACGATCTTGGAGGTGAAGATGCTGGATGTGGAGGTCCTGGGATGGTGTGGTTACATGTGGTCTGCGATTGTGAGGCCGATTGGATGTATTACCAAATTCTCTGAAACGCCTTTGGAGACGACTTATGGTAGAAAAATTAACATTCAATTCATGGGCAACAGCTCTGGTGGACATTCCTGCAGTCAGCATGCCAATTGCACACTCCCTCAAAACTTGCAACATCTGTGGCGTTGTGCTGTGTGATAAAACTGCACATTTTAGAGTGGCCTTTTATTGTGGCCAGCCTAAGGCACACCTGTGCAATAATCATGCTGTCTAATCAGTATATTGATATGCCATACCTGTGAGGTGGATGGATTATCTCGGCAAAGGAGAAGTGCTCACTAACACAGATTTAGACAGATTTATGAACATTTGAGAGAAATAGGCCTTTTGTGTACGTAGAAAAAGTCTTAGATCTTTGAGTTGAGCTCATGAAAAATGGGGGCAAAAACAAAAGTGTTGCGTTTATAATTTGGTTCAGTGTACATACACTTATACAGTATCTCACAAAAGTGAGTACACCCCTCACATTTTTGTAAATATTTTATTATATCTTTTCATGGGACAACACTGACGAAATGACACTTTGCTACAATGTAAAGTAGTGAGTGTACAGCTTGTATAACAGTGTAAATTTGCTGTCCCCTCAAAATAACTCAACACAGCCATTAATGTCTAAACCGCTGGCAACAAAAGTGAGTACACCCCTAAGTGAAAATGTCCAAATTGGGCCCAAAGTGACAATATTTTGTGTGGCCACCATTATTTTCCAGCACTGCCTTAACCCTGTTGGGCATGAAGTTCACCAGAACTTCACAGGTTGCCACTGGAGTCCTCTTCCACTCCTCCATGACGACATCACAGAGCTGGTGGATGTTAGAGACCTTGCGCTCCTCCACCTTCCATTTGAGGATGCCCCACAGATGCTCAATAGGGTTTAGGTCTGGTGACATGCTTGGCCAGTCCATCACCTTTACCCTCAGCTTCTTTAGCAAGGCAGTGGTCATCTTGGAGGTGTGTTTGGGGTCATTACAATGTTGGAATACTGCCCTGTGGCCCAGTTTCCGAAGGGAACTGCTTCAGTATGTCGCAGTGCATGTTGGCATTCATGGTTCCCTCAATGAACTGTAGCTCCCCAGTGCCGGCAGCACTCATGCAGCCCCAGACCATAACACTCCCACCACTATGCCTGACTGTAGGCAAGACACACTTATCTTTGTACTCCTCACCTGGTTGCCGCCACACACGCTTGACACCATCTGAACCAAATAAGTTTATCTTGGTCTCATCAGACCACAGGACATGGTTCCAGTAATCCATGTCCTTAGTCTGCTTGTCTTCAGCAAACTGTTTGTGGGCTTTCTTGTGCATCATCTTTAGAAGAGGCTTCCTTCTGGGACGACAGCCATGCAGACCAATTTGATGCAGTGTGCGGCGTATGGTCTGAGCACTGACAGGGTGACCCCCACCCCTTCAACCTCTGCAGCAATGCTGGCAGCACTCATACGTCTATTCTGCAAAGCCAACCTCTGGATATAATGCTGAGCACGTGCACTCAACTTCTTTGGTCGACCATGGCGAGGCCTGTTCTGAGTGGAACCTGTCCTGTTAAACCGCTGTATGGTCTTGGCCACCGTGCTGCAGCTCAGTTTCAGGGTGTTGGCAATCTTCTTATAGCCTAGGCCATCTTTATGTAGAGCAACAATTCTTTTTTTCAGATCCTCAGAGAGTTCTTTGCCATGAGGTGCCATGTTGAACTTCCAGTGACCAGTATGAGAGAGTGTGAGAGCGATAACATCAAACTTAACACACCTGCTCCCCATTCATACCTGAGACCTTGTAACACTAAAGAGTCACATGACCCCGGGGAGGGAAAATGGCTAATTGGGCCAAATTTGGACATTTTCACTTAGGGGTGTACTCATTTTTGTTGCCAGTGGTTTAGACATTAATGGCTGTGTGTTGAGTTATTTTGAGGGGACAGCAGCAAATTTACACTGTTATACAAGCTGTACACTCACTACTTTACATTGTAGCAAAGTGTCATTTCTTCAGTGTTGTCCAATGGAAAGATATAATAAAATATTTACAAAAATGTGAGGGGTGTACTCACTTTTTTGAGATACTGTATATACTATATAAGGCTTAAGCTCCTGATAGCGACAACCAGGTTTTGGGGCTAAATATTCAAAAATATCTTAAAATTACCATAGGAAATCCATGATAGCAGTGTTTTCTCCACCCCTGGTCTGTCATTGGTGTGGTTCCCAGTTGCAATTCAGTGTTAAACCTGTGATTCATTTTTTCTATTCATTCCTGTTTCCTTGTCTTATTGTGAAGTCTAATCATGCATTCTTATCCTTAAGTTCTGGTTTCTTGATCTTGTCTTCCCTGATCTCAGTATATGCAGTGCAATCAAAATTATTCAACCCCCATTGCAAATCAGGTTTATTGTAGAAATTTACAGACTTTCAGCTTTTTGCAATGAACAAATCATACAAAAGCAATTGAAATAGTTCAACGCAATGAATGCTTCAAGTGGTTTCCCCACATTCAACTGAAAATGCAACTTATAATGACTACTCCAGTTTCAAAATTATTCAACCCCTTCATGGCAAGCATCTTTAGTACTTAGTAGAGCACCCTTTTGCTGTTATGACCTGCTGCAAACAAGATGCATAGCCAGACACCAGCTTCTGGCAGCGTTCCTGAGGAATCTTAGCCCATTCCTCATGAACAATCGCCTCCAGTTCAGTAATATTCTTGGGTTTGTGTGCTGCAACCACCTTCTTCAAATCCCACCAGAGATTTTCTATGGGTTAGGGTTAGTCAGGTGACTGTGACGGCCCTGTAGAATCTTCCAGGACTTCTTCTGCAACCAAGCCTTGGTGGAATTTGAGGTATGCTTGGGATCATTGTCCTGTTTGAAGGTCCAATGATGCCCAAGCTTCAGCTTCCTCACAGATGGCATGACGTTTTTCTCCTAGGATTTCCTGATACTTCAATGAATCCATCTTCCACATGCTGCAGGTTTCCAGTGCCAGAGGATGCAAAGCAACCCCAGAGCATCAACGAGCCATCACCTTGCTTGACTGTGGACAGATTATTCTTTCTTCATTCTTCTTTCTCCAGACATACCAAAACTTCTGCGGCTTATATGGTTTTGAGCCGACTTTTCTTGTGCTTTTGGATCAGTAGTAGTGTACATCTTGGAGTTCTGGCATGGAAACCTCCTGCCTTCTCAGAAATCTGTTTGCAGCCGTTGATAGCCGTCCTTTTTCTGCCCTGTCCAGGTATTTCATGTATTTTCTGCCCCTAGCCAGTTTAGGTATTTCATGTGTTCCAGCTCAAGCACACCTGGTGCAACTAATGAAGCCCTTGATTAGTTGCATCAAGTGTGCTTGAGACAACACCTGTTTTGCATATTTGTGCTGTTGTGAGGGATTCTATTCAGGGGGTTGAATGATTTTGAGACTGTAGTCATTATAAGTTGCATTTTCAGTTGAATTTGGGGAAACCACTTGAAGCATTCATTGTGTTGAAATATTTCAATTGCTTGTGTTTGATTTGTTCATTGCAAATAGTACAGTATTTATTTCCTGACCATCGCTGTTTTTCTCTGGTCTGATTATGGATTGCTATGGATTATTGCTTTCTGCCTGTGTCCTTACCCCTGCTTCAGACTCTGATATTGATTACATGCTGAATTTATGCACTTGCATCCTGTCTCATTTACCCGCATATTACACTGGAATTCAGGATACCAACAATCCTTGCCAGATCTCCTCAATCACTAACTATAGTGATCAATGATGCACCACCATTGTGCATGGCAAAAACTTTTTATTCTCATCTGACCAGAACATATGTTTCCTTGTGGTTCCAATGACTTGTTAAAGCTCAGGAGCTGCAATTTGCATGTTGTTTTATGCTCCCAGGAGGGTTTGAAAGCTATTTGGCTTTGGATATTGTTTTGGAGATTAATGACAAGTGGATTTTACATATGTGCAGCCTCATATTTATACAGCAGGGAAACAGGAAATGATCAGAGGCAACAGGAGAATTTCTAGAGAGATAGAGACACACACACACACACACACACACACACACACACACACACATGCTCTTACACTCTTTATCCCATCCCTCATATCCCATAGTGTCTCCCTTTCCCAGACACACAAAACACATGCCTGTACAGATTCCTCTCAATGAACTGTTGAACCCCCTGCACTTCCCCACTTGGATGTGTCTGTGAGCAGACAAGCAAAGCCAGACTCCATTCTCCCATTCGGAGTGAGACTGGTAGCCTAAGCGCTTTCCTTCTGTTCACCCAGCTTCCTCGCTAAGTAAATTAGTTCCACAACATGGCACACATTTACAGCATGGCCAAGAGGCCAGAATGGAAGTTTAGACTGTTGGTAAAACGGGGAATATCTGAAGCTGGCACAAAGTACACAGTGAGAGTAAAGTCCCCTTCTCAGTGTTAAAGGAATAGGCCTTATTCATGCTCTCAATGAGCCTCATTTATCAGACTGGATACCAACAAATTTATTCGTAAAATCGTTCACAAGAGCATTTAATGTGGACAAGAAATGTGGACACAAAACATTTGTATCCTACAAAAGCTCCTTTGTTTGTGTAAATGTACGTATAAAGAGGCTCACTAATGCAAGTATCGACTGATCGGTTTCAAATTGTATAATTGGCTATGAATTTAAATAGTTTATTTCCATTAAGCTGTTTTTATATTATTTTCATTTTATATTAATGACTCAAAAGAAGGCAATCCAAAACTAAGACTAGCCATTCAGAAAGGACAGAAAAATGGCTTAAGTGAATGATTTAGTCTTACTCTTCCGCCGTTTAATCATTTTGTTGTTTTCCTTTTATGGATTTTTGTGGGTGTAAATCAACTGTGCCATGAATGTCAGTCCATACAAGATTTTGCAGAGTTTTGTTTTGTGATTTTTGGAGCCAAAAATGGCTGCTGTGGCTTTTTTCAAAATTTGTGATGCTTGCAGAGTTTTTGTGCTTTTTTGCAGAAAATTACTTGTATTGGCGAAATTGCAACTGCACTAAATTGTTTTGCACTGCCTTTCACAGTGATGTTTGTTGGTAAATGAGACCTTTTAACTGTACTCATTGCACGTGAATCGAAGAGGGCTTTGGCTGAATGCGAGTTGTGATGACATCACATAACGCGTCTTGGCCCAAATCTGCGGAAAATCTGCAGTAATTTTGAAAAATTGCAAGCTCTTCTGAATATTGCAGAATTTGTTTGATTTTGCATTCATTTCTGCGATTGCCAAAATTATGAACATATACATACGAGTACAGTGAAAATCAGCATTCCTGAAAGTTTACTGAATCTGGCAGGAATGTTTAGTTCAGTTTGGTCTATGAAAACATTTACACTCAACTTTGATTGATAATGAGGCCCGTTGTGTCTTACCCTCCAACCCGTACACCTCAACAATACACACTCTCCCTCGTCCTACAACTTACTTTCTATACGTTTGCATACTTCACATTATGTAATAAAATTTTGATTCAGGTACTGTATTTTAAGTGAACACGGAACCCAAACTGTATGTGTATGTTATCGTCAAAACCTGTAATGCTTTGCACTACTTTTCAGTATGAAATCTGTAAATTCTCAAAATCAACAGCATATCTGAAATGTAAATATGTAATTGAGGTATGCTACAATTCAAGAATACAGTCCAGATCCTCTGCTGTGTGGCCTTATTTACAAATACACCTAGTCATGAAGATAATGACTTTAAATAGTCAGATGGATGCACTGGTAGATGCCAAAAGCTCTTTTTATAGCATTCACAATTGTACATAAACAACGTAATAACCTTGGTTTATTAATCCTTGTAAGACCCCAGTGTACAGAGAAAATGGAGATGAACAGTAAATCCAGCTCCACTGTAGCATTAATATATACAGCTGCAATCAAAATTATTTAACCCCCATTGCAAATCAGGTTTATTGTCAAAATTTACAGACTTTCAGCTGTTTGCAATGAACAAATCAAACAAAAGCAATTGAAATAGTTCAACACAATGAACGCTTCAAGCGGTTTCCCCAAATTCAACTGAAAATGCAACTTATAATGACTTCTCCAGTCTCAAAATTATTCAACCCCCTGAATAAAATCCCTCACAACAGCACAAATATGCAAAACAGGTGTTGTCTCAAGCACACTTGATGCAACTAATCAAGGGCTTGAGCCGGAACACATGAAATACCTGAACTGGCTACGGGCAGAAAATACATGAAATACCTGGACAGGGCAGAAAAAGGAAGCTATAAACGGCTACGACCAGGTTTCTGAGAAGGAAGGTTGTGAAAAACCCTCGAGTGTCTGCAGAAGACCTGCAGAAAGACTTGGTGGCAACAGGCACTGAGGTTTCAGTGAGCAATGTAAGGCGCATACTAAACACAGAAGGTTTCCATGCCAGAACTCCAAGACATACACCACTACTCACCAAAAAGCAGAAGAAAAGTCGCCTCAAAATCATATAAATAAGCCACAGAAGTTTTGGGATTCTGTTCTGTGGAGCGATGAAACAAAACTGGAACTTTTTGGCATGATGGATCAGCGGTATATCTGGAGAAAGAAGAATGAAGAAAGAACACTCTGTCCACAGTCAAGCATGGTGGTGGCTCTGTGATGCTCTGGGGCTGCTCTGTATCCTCTGGCACTGGAAACCTGCAGCGTGTGGAAGGCAAGATGGATTCATTGATGTATCAGGAAATCCTAGGAGAAAACGTCATGCCGTCTGTGAGGAAGCTGAAGCTTGGGTGTCATTGGACCTTCCAACAGGACAATGATCCCAAGCATACCTCAAATTCCACCAAGGCTTGGTTGCAGGAGAAGTCTTGGATGATTCTACAGGGCCATCACAGTCACCTGACTTGAAACCCATAGAAAATCTTTGGTGGGATTTGAAGAAGGTGGTTGCAGCATGCAAACCCAAGAATATTACTGAACTGGAGGCCATTGCTCATGATTCCTCAGGAACACTGCCAGAAGCTGGTGTCTGGCTATGCAGCTCGTTTGCAGCAGGTCATAACAGCAAAAGAGTGCTCTACTAAGTACTAAAGATGCTTGCCATGAAGGGGTTGAATAATTTTGAAACTGGAGAAGACATTATAAGTTGCAATTTCAGTTGAATTTGGGGAAAACACTTGAAGCATTCGTTGTGTTGAACTATTTCAATTGCTTTTGTTTGATTTGTTCATTGCAAACAGCTGACAGTCTGTAAATTTCTACAATAAACCTGATTTGCAATGGGGGTTGAATAATTTTGATTGCAACTGTATATGTAGTACAAAATTCACACAGTTTTTACTTTAACATTCATAGAAATCAGCTTCAGCAAGCTGATTTTTTTTCAATATTGCATTGTTTAAAATGGGTACAAATCAGTTTTAACTGCTTGAAAAATCATTATATGAAACTGAGATACAGTTGAGGTCACAAGTTGAGAATAAGCTATTTCACATAACAGATGTTTAGCCACTGTTGAAAAGGGGTCAAATATGCAGAAGATGCTGGAAAAGCAAATAATGTGTAGGACCTGGAGGTTTTTTCTGAAGAACAGTGGGCAGGACAAACAAGGGACTCATGAACAGCTAGTACAAAACATAAAAACAGTCGTTGATCATCCAGGTAACAACACACAGTATTAAGAATCAAGCGTATGTAAACTTTTGAACTGGTTCATTTGTGTAAATTCAGTTATTATTGTGTCTTTTGAACTATATGTAAACATCTGTTATGTGAAATAGTTTATTCAGGGCAGAACTAAATAAAAAACAATATGCAATTTCTACCATCCTTCTTCTTCTTATTTTTTTTAAAAATTATTAACATTTTGCAGATTCTGCAAGGTGTATGTAGACTTATGACCTCAACTGTATGTCCTGCTTATATTCTATTCATTCAGTCCTATTCATTTTTCCCTAATTGTTGTGATGTTATATTTCGTACAAGTTTTAATGATGAACCTCTGATACTGATCTATTGCTTTGGAATTTATTCAGTCACTACTGCATTTAAAAAAAAACAAACAAAAAAAAACATTGTTGCACCAAACAGTTCAACGGTTGCCTTGAATTTCACACCAAATCCACAATGCATTTTCCTTTGCCTGGCACTTTTACCTTTCTCGCATTTGTAGGAGTGACAGCAGTTGCCTGGTGCTCCGGAAGCCTCGCTGATGATCACAGCTTTGTGGCCACTGGGACATTCTGGCTGGGGTGGGCATTGAGCACAGGTGCACTGGGGCGGTAATGTGGGGCAGCAGCCTGCAGGGGGCGTGTAGCTGCGGGTCAGCACAGAGTCAAGAGGGCACTCGGGCACGGCTAGAGTCGGGCATGTGATACCAGCACACTTCAGCTCCACTGAAACGCACAGGAGAGAGAACGAGCAGTTGACTAACAGTGTGACTAACAGTCATAAACACCTTCCAACTGTGAGCGGATGGCTATACAATGGATACACAGTGGATATAAAAAGTCTACACACCTGTTAAAATAGGTTTTTGTGATGTAAAAAATGATGTGAATGTCAGATTCCCCCCCCCCCCCCTTTAATGTGATACAGCAACCAACAAAATTCAAATGAAAAACAATTAGAAATATTTGGGGAAAAAAAAAAAAAAAAAACTCACAATAACTTGATAGCACTTGATTTGGCAATTTTATTCCACTCTTCCTTGCAAAAATTATCCAAATCTATTAAATTGCAAGGAGCTCTCCTGTGCACAGCCCTCTTCAACTCATTCCACAGGTTTTTTGATAATAATAATAATAATAATAATAATAATAATAATAATAATAATAATAATAATAATAATCTTTTAGTGATACCCTATACACTTGGAGTATATCTATTCACTGTAATGGATGATCAAAACCTCTTTATTAGACCCCCTTGGAGTGATTTCCAGAAAGAGAGGCAGAGATCATAAGAGACTTTCATGTTGGCAGCAGTGTGTGTATCATCAGATGTAACTCTGCCTCTCACTGACAACTTTACGTGATCCTGGCCACCTGAGCATTAGAACACTAAGACACGCACTGGAGATGCCTGTACTTCCTGTTCTTCCAGGAAGCTGTGTACAGTTTCCATAAACAAGCACACTGGCTTATTCAGTTACAGCACAAACCCATTCGTTCAAACATGCTGAATATTTCTTCAGCCATTTATTTTCTCAGCTCCTTCATGCCTTTTATTAATAGTTCAACAGCCTGCTGAAACAGTCCCTCTTTTTATCTTGGAGTGTATTCTGATCCTATTGTTTTTTTTAATAGTTCAGATTTGCCCATCCACTGCAAGGCCACTGCAGCCATGCTGATACCGAGTGGGGTACTCCGTGGTGTACTTTGGATGCCGCTCAGGAAAAAGAAAATTGGTGGATTATTTCTCCGTGTGTTGCTATTGAGGCAGTGGTTCTGTAATATTGTGGTAGAACAGAAGCTTCCTCACAGAGCTTGGGTTGCACAGCTCTTAAACAGAGTTTATTTAGGATTATTTTCTTAGTAGTGCTCAGTTATATGTGGAGTATAATTTTAAAATGGAGTATTTCGCATATATGTGAGAGGCACAGATTGACAGGCTGTCTGGTTTTTCATTTCATGCCTAAGCAGATTTGGAGATACACAATGAAGTAATGTGGGAAATGCTTGATTTGGAGTATTTAAAAAAGAATTTCAGCTAATTTTAGGATTAAATTTCTCCAGGTGCAGGTCATTTAAAATTTCAGGGCAGGAAAAAGCTGCACAACTTCTCCATGTTGTTTTAAACCACCAGTCATGCAGCACTGCCAGGTGAAGAGCTTGGCTAGGGGGGAAAATAATTCAGCATAACTATGTGACGAGGCAGATACCCTGCTGAGTCAGAACATCACTGTAGTGAGACTTCTTCCTCCTGGGAATGTTGCAGATGCATTTCCCAGGACTCCCAAAGGAATTAACTCACACATACATGAGACATGACTAATGCTAGCGTCAGAATGCTGTATTCTATCCATACTGCCAGCGTATGTGGGCCATCTCATTCTAGCAGTCTTCAAACATGCAAGGATATTTGTATTCACTCTGGCAAGAGTTGTTGATAGCTACAGAACGTCATGCTCATGTAAACAAACAATGCTAACGTGGCTATCAATGAATGAAAACTAGCATGGCAGCAACACTAGTTCTTAACTTCATTAGCATTGTTTATGTGAATCAGAGGAGCTCAAAATCAGATGAGATGACTGCCGACCTATGTGAACACAGTTTAATTAACAATAACATTTACGCCAGGAACAGAAATATCAAAGACAAACACAAGCATTAATTGCCTCATCAGTGTGAGGAAAAACAAGCCAATGATATTCTCCAAAATCTTTATGCCAGAATTCTCAGTCAGTGAAGATGATGGACAGCCTGACTGGATTGTTTAAAGGTACATAGTCAGTTTTTTAATTGAATGTATGTAAAATGTCAGCTAATGTGCACCTAACAATCCTAACAATTCTAACTAGCTAACACAAGTAGTGGCAGGCAGCTTAAAAACTAACGGGAGTTAATTACAAAGCAAAACAGAACAGTGAAGACCATTCTCAGAAATCAGTAAAGGACAAATTTCGCATGTTTACAGTGTTATAACTTGACTATCAAGAAGCAGAATGGCTTAGTAAGCAAACCACAGATCAGGATAAATGCTAACACTGGGACACATGGGAGACACGAGAGTAGCCAGCTCTGGCAAAAACCCACCTGTACCAAGAAGAGTGCTTGAGTAACATGATTTGACAATAGGTTCTCCTGGATAAGTGAAATCTAATGGTTTGTCATAAATTTCCAAGTGCAATAAATGGACAGCTGCTGAGGGAAAGGCATTACTGTAGCCTTGTGCTTATGCTTATCTTCTAGCTAGGTTTCTAAAATCAAACACAGCCACTATGATATAAACTAGCATATAGCCATGCTATTTGCTGTTAACAACTTGCAAAGATGTTACTGTAGCAATGAAAGAGGACTACAGATGTCAACTCCACCAAATGAATCTAGGTAATATCAAGTATTTGGTCTCCAATCAAGCAACGTTAGTATAATGATAGCTAGATCCCCTCCCTATTTTGGCTGCTCCCATTTTGGGGTCGCCACAGCAGATCACCCGTCCGCATATTGATTCATATTGATATTGAAGTTTGTTTGTTTTTTATGGCAAATGTCCTTGCTGACGCAACCCTCCCCATTTTCTGGGCTTGGGACCATCAATGAGAGTGCACTGGCTCATGCAACCCTCCAGTGGCTGGGGTTGGTTCCCTGACCAGGAATCAAACCCGAGCCAGGGAACCTAATGCTAGCTAGGTATTTATATTTAAGCTAATGCAGTATAATAAGAGTGAGGTACTTTGATCATCTATTTTTGATCATCACTTGATTTTGATTTTATGACAGTCCTTGGTAATGCTAACTCTAACTGAATTTGTTCAAGGCAAGTTCAAAGAGTAAAGAAAAATTGTTCCAATAGGTAGGTGAGCTAGAGCTCCAATCTTGACTAATATTGACTATTGCACTTTTAATGTAGCTTGTGCTGTGGTGTCTTCCAGAAACTGGCTTCGTTGTCAGGCTCTGAACCTGTTACCCCATTTCCAGGCTTGCAACTCGACTCCCACTGAGGATGTTGACTACACTCTGACATTTACGGAACTGTAAAAAGATACCCTCCATATACCCCCACACACCGCCACACACCCCATCCTCATCACCAGATTAGAAATAATAATAGAGCAAATTAGCAAAGTCATGATAGACTCAATGTCTCTGAGTCATGTCTGCTCAGAATACAAGTACTACCTCTGCTGTGGTGAGGGCTGCGTATAGGATTATAGGATTTCCTACTGTATATTATCATTCACACGCAAAGCGAGGATAACTACAAGGACCAAGACAGGTGGGACTTGGGAACTGGGTCATTACTGCAAAATGCCCCAGTGTAAAAATAAATAAATAAATTTATGCGGTACTTGTGCATTCTGAGATGCTTTTCTGCTCAGCATGGTTGAAAGTACAACAGCCTTGGGTATGTATATAATTTATGGATAATCAAAAACTGTAAATTGGTTCATAGGAGCACAATCAACCTCCTTAGGAGCAAAATTCCCTGTTGTCTGGTTCAGCATGACATCATTTTGAGTAGCTTAAACAAAAAAAGGGTTGCAAAATTGTGGTGAATGAGGAATAAAAGTCAGGCAGGAGAGCGTGGGTGTGTGTGTATGAGTACACACATGTTTTGTTCGTCTGGGCAGGGTAATATTTGGGTAGGAAATCTGACAGTTGAGATTGAGGCAGCAGCAGCCGTTGAATAAATAGTGAAGGAGTGTGAGGTATCTGTACAGCACTGTTTTCTTTAGCTGACTGTGAAACAGCAGTAGCCAAGCACAAAGCTCACATTGATCAACTTTCTCAATGCATACTAACATAGAGAAAAGGAAAAAGGCCTCTTGCATTAAGGTAGGCTGCAAGCCCCTATTTAACAGCCTTTGGGTCCTACACTTTGGTCAAATAAATAGTCAGAGGCCTAATTTGGGAGATTTCTCCAACTTTCCAATTGCATTCATCCAAGTTGGTCTGTTACAAATATGTTGAGAAGAGTTGAGAAATCTTTCTGGAAAATGTTAAGCAGAATAATCAAAGACATTTAGTATACATCATTGTAAGATGGTGGTATTACGTGAGTAAATTAAGTAATCATCATCTCGTGTGTAGACGTTTGTAGCCAAAGGCTATAGTCATTCAAATAGGATGGCTGTGATGGTGGTCCAAATTAATTCCATTAATACACCCATCGATATTAGGGATGCATAGATACCGATACTGGTATCAGTATCAGTTCGGCACCATGCTCATTTACTCCTTCTTGTACAAAAAAACCAATACACATCCGATACCAGTGACAATATGTGACATAAGCTCAGTGTACACTGTCATGCTAAATAGACATGCTGAACAGACGACAATAAATGTCCAGATGGCTGTCATTTCAACAGTTAATGATGGCAATCAAAGCAAAGCAGACTGTAAACTGTGCTCTGTGAAAAACATCATGAGGAGGTACTATAGCATCATCCTTAAATAAAGTAATCTGATAAAACATCTTAAACATAAAACTCAGCACGAGGAGTTCATTACTACACAGCAGCAACCAGCCCTGCAGCAAAGGCTGGCTGGGCAAGCAAAAATGTCTACAAACAACACTACATGAGTGAAAATAAAAGCTCTTACCCAGTACGTTGTTCTTGATGATCAGTCACTATCAATGAGGGATTCAATACTTTACTTACAGCTGTACAGAAGTGCTTTTCCAATGTGAAACAAACTTCGTTCTTCTTCACTGCAACCCTACTCGATCCAACTAGCTAAAGCACTTCATGAGCCTAGTAGACTAAGTGAATGAACATGCATACATGCTTCTCATGACCACTACTTAAACCAGGGGAAAAAAACAGAGCTAAATCCATTATTCTATGACACCCCTGATTGATTAATTATTAATTAACTAAAGTGGGTATTCATTTCAGTTATCCTTTGTACCTTTAATATTTATATTTCACCTGGAAATGTGGATATAGTATACCTATAAATGATTTCAGGTACATACAGTACTGAGCAAAGGTTTTAGGCACATGCAAAGAAATGCTGTAGAGCAAAGATGCCTTCAAAATAATGGAATTAAATGCTTCTACATTTTAAAAAAAATACCGTAAAGAGCAGTAAACAGTAGTAAATTTAACAAAGTCAATATTTGGTGTGACAAAAAAATAAAAATAAAAATAAAAATAGTAGTCTCTGGTACAATTTGTGATGGTTTATAAGGAAATGATCTGGTAAGTTTTATTGAGCATCTTGCAGAACCAGACACAGTTCTTCTGGACACTTTGACTTTCGCACTCGCTTCTTATTTTTGCAGCGAAACCCAGCAGCCTTCATTGTGTTTACTGTCTGAAAAGTGTCTCTTACGTAATATACTGCTTTCTTTAATGACATACAAACATTTTTCTGTAACATTTAATTTTGTGCTAGAAAACTAATGTTTGGGAATCTAAAATGTTTTTTGTACTGACTTGATAATGAAGACGTCGTAAAATAAATTATAAAGTTTGTACTAACAAAAATAGGGTGCCTAAAACTTTTGCACAGTACTGTACTTGTACTTGTGGGCACGGTGGCTTAGTGGTTAGCACCTCCGGGGTTGGGGGTAGCAGTGGTTTGCCTCCATTTCCCACCTCTGCCCTGTGTGCTTGGAGTTTGCATGTTCTCCCTGTGCTTTGGGGGTTTCCTCCGGGTACTCCGGTTTCCTCCGCCAGTCCAAAGACATGCACTGTAGGCTGATTGGCATCTCTAAATTGTCTTGAGTGTGTGTGCAATTGTGCCCTGCGATGGGTTGGCACCCCGTCCAGAGTGTCCCCTGCCTTGTGCCCCGAGTTCCCTGGGATAGGCTCCAGGCTCCCCGCAACCCTGTGTAGGATAAGCAGTATGGAAAATGGATGGATGGCTGGACATACTTGTACTTGAACTGGTAATTACCTTTCAAAGTAAAGTTTTGAAAGTTACACTACATTAAATTTCTAAGGAAAATAGACTTACTTAGTAATGGTACAAAACTTTTGCGCTTTTAGGGTACTACTCCAGTGACAAGGACAGTAGTACAGTTTAGTGCCTTTTTTCTGATTGTAAGGCACAATAGGAAACGTGGGGGAGGCAAGCAGGATGAATTTAACAGCAAAAGTATTTCAGGACCACTGTGTGTCCTGTGGGAGGATCTGGGATAATTAGCTAGTCAGTGACTATGGAAGCAATCTTTGAACCACAATAGTGGCTATTCTCTTGTGTTTAGCCAACAAAGAAACAAAGGCCTCTTTTGACATGCTTGATAAATTCAATGTAGCCAAATGGCCTCTAATTTGCTATTGGTAGAATGGGAAGATACTATAAAATGCTTAGCAACTGGTAGGTCCAGGCAACACACACACTCACACAGAAAAAGAGGAAACGGCACACGGAATGGGATAAGCTAGACATGGAAATTAGTTCATTACTGAAAAATAGCCCATTGTAGACAATGCATACACATCTGGCACATCCAACGCTCATTCATGAAAGAAAAACAGCTTTATAAATGTGCTTTTCTTTTTAGCAGAGGACACAAGGGCGGCAGTTTTCCTCCACGCTCTCTTTTCCCGCGCGTCTCCTGCAGGCAGAGGAGGCTGTGTTGACAAGCCGGGGTTTACTCATGGAAAAAAAGAAGTGCACAATGCAAGCACTGTTCGGAGACTGACTTTGGATACTAGTCAGTGAGGAACAAAGCTGCCTCAGTGTAGCTGCTCTTGCGTGGGCTTCATTTTATAGTTTGTACACGCAAAAAAACAGACACTCCGATATCAGATACCCAAGCCTGATTTTGCTTTAGATCTGCAGGTGATGTCAGAGGAGTGAACTCATGAAATAGGAATGTTTGACGGATGGTAAGCTACTTGAGAGACGTTATGGAGATGAATAAGCATGATAAAATGTTCTAGTCTGCGGTAGAGGTTTGGAAATTAGTGGAATCCATAAAGAGTAGGAACATGGGATGGGCTACTCCACCTCCTCCATAAATACAGCAGAGTATCCACTTTCTTGCTTAGTCAATATTTGAGAATAAAAATGTCAGTACACTGGACTGGAATAGAAGTTTCTGAGTGTAATTTGGCTTTTGTATGTGTGTGTGTGTGTGTGTGTGTGTGTGTGTGTGTGTGTGTGTGTGTTGTGTTTGGGTGCACAGTGTAGTACACCCTTCCCCTATTTGTCAGATATGAAGTGTGACCAAAGGCGACTCAAGCCTTTATGATGCTGAACACACGAAACAAAAGCGCTTTCCTGACAAAAGAAAAGTCTTCTGTGCTATTGTTGAAGTTTGAGATAAAGCTACTTAAGTTTCCTTAATTTAAGAGTTGAGTGCAAAAGATGCTAACATTTAGTAAGCAGCATCATCCGTTTAAAGATCTGTAATTTAACACATAAACTCAACAAGCCCATACTATGGGTAACAAAACAAGATGGAGAATCTTTCTTTAATATGCTCTTTTTAAATATATTAAATGTTAATGTTTTAGAGTAATGTTTTAAAATAGATCCACATTTACAGCATAGCTGTTATTTTCTCATATGTTTAGATTAATCTTTAAGGTGACATCTTGAAGGATCTATACGGTATTTCTTTTAGATATTAGATATAATTTAAACCAGGGTTTCTCAAACCTTTTGTAGCCACACAGACCTCATTAACTGTAAAATAAATTCCCCATCCTCTCTCAGAGATTTATTTCATGAACATTATTTAAATAATAAATAATGTGTACAGCAATTGTTTAGTCTATTTATTAGAACCAAAGAGCTTTCTGTTCCTGAATGTTCCAACAACATTAGCTCCAAGTTGACATTATTTATAGACCGAGACTTGCCACGGACTCCCTGTCTATGCTTCACAGACCCCTGGGGGTCCCTGGACCTCACTGTCTTAAGCCACTAAGATGTATTGAATACATTCACTAGGCAACAAACCACTCTACAAAAATACTCTGTGCTGGATTTGAATATAAGTGGTCATGGTTCTAATAACAGTTATTGTTAGGTTCTCTTTCTCTCTGTCTCTGTCTCACACTCTCCCGCTTTCTGTCAACAGATCAAAAAGAGCTCATGATGAGAAAATAAGCGGCTCTTTCAGCTACTTCATGCTCTATGGCATGAGAACAAGTTACAGAATGATGGTGAAAGGAGGGGAACAGTTAGTACACAATACAAACAAACCCACAGACACACTGTGACCTGTGCTTCAGCAGACAACACTCAGTGAAGGCCACATTGTGCTTTTGCCAGCCAACAGTGGTCTGGACAGCACAACAGCCACAGCACAAAGAGACGCCAATCATGCAGAACTAACACAGAGTGTAAATGGGAGATAGGGAATAAGAATATTTACAGGTGGGCCGAGGCTGAAGTAATCCATCTGGCAGTTCCACTTCACAGCATGGCATAACCATGACATGGCTTGAGTCATTAATATATTAGAAAAGAACTGAACAAAAAATGTGGACTGAGCCAGAGGTTTATAGACATGGAGATGATACAGGTGGATTATGCTTCCATTCTCCTGCGTTGAGATCTTAAAAAGTCCAAGAATGATCTGACAGTTGTGAGTTCAAACCCGTGCACCACCAAGCTGCCACTGTTGGGCCTTGAGCAAGGCCCTTAACCATCAACTGCTCAGATGTATAAATGAGATAAATGTAAGTCGCTCTGGATAAGGGCGTCTGCCAAATGCCGTAAATGTAAATGTAAATGTAAATCTGAAGTTATAACTACTGTGCATCATTCTGCTGTACAAAGCAATGCCATTATCTACTTGTGTCTAGTGACTAGGTGAAAATTGTCTGCCTTGGAATTCGACATTAGACTATAGCTAAATGTTTCATTGAATACTAAATGCTAGATTGCTGCAGTCTCACAAAAAAAAGGTCAGAGAAGAATAGCCAGACTGGTTCGAGCTGACAGGAAGGCTATGGTAGCTCAAATAACTACTCTTTACAACCATGCTGAGCAGAAAAGTATCTCAGAATGCACAACGTCCCAAAACCTGAGGTGGATAGGCTACAACAGCAGAAGAGCACACTGGGTTCCACTCCTGCGAGCCAAGAAGAGGAACTGAGACTGCAGTGGGCAGAGGATCACAGAAACCAGACAGTTGAAGATTGGAAAAATGTTGCCTGGTCTTTTCCAATCTTTTATTTGAGTTACTCTAAGACTTCCTCTCAGCTTGAACCAGTATGGCCTTTCATTTATTACATTTGTTATCATTATTTACATTTATTATCAATAATAAAGATTAAATAACTCTGGAGCTGAGGAGGAGCAGAAGAGGTTTGCCTTCACTATAGCTTTGGAGGCAGAACATCAAAAGATATAAAAGATAAGAGCTGCTTATGTGACTCGACTGCATGCACCTACGGTGGGAACATCACATTGTGATTGGCAATGGAACATGGGAAGTGAAATATTTTCGATTCAACATGTCATAAGTCTCCTTATATTAGCTCACTAATAAGACTCATTTTTCACTGCCACTGTTTGCTATTCTTGCTTACCCCCAACTGGAAACCTGACTGGTCAGGCGGTAAGGAAGTGCTTGATGTCACTTGGCATTTTTCTGAATGTTTTTTTTTTTTTTTCTGAAGCTGATGTTAAATGCAATGACGTGAAACATGATAATTTAAGATTTAAAAACTGGTATTAGGGTTGTTTTCTTTGGATACAGCTCCCTCCAACTGAAATCCAAAAGAAAATACAAACTTTAATAACTTAATTTGATTAGCATCAGGCATGCAGGCTAAATAAACAATTATTTACAATGATCCCTTGTGACTGAGCCAACTAGTATAGCCTACTGGGTGAGTTTGTTTCCATATGCAAGGGCGTATTGGAACACAGAAGCGTGTTTGTCAGCCAATCATGGCTGCGGTTCATTAACATGAATGATTAGAAGCGTTACACCCACTAAAATGGTCTGTGCAAGAGCGAGGGGCCTGGGAAAAGGATGCCAATATTTCAATAAGGTTCAAGGAATTCTGAAAAAATACAAATTTTTTGTTCCAGAAAGCTGAGTCAGAGCCAAAGCCAGCCACCCCTCAAGACCTACACTTCTTTGGCACAATGCCAAATACAATGATATCCCAGGATTGGTAAGTTTTTAGATATGCCTGCTGTTCATTACATATAAAAAGTAAAATTGTGAGCACATGCAACTTTAACTTCAGCATAACTCTTAGTAATTCGAAGATAAACACGTTTCCACCCATTGCTGGCTTCTTTACTCATCTGGAACCAAATACTGTTTACATGCTTACTAGAAAATTCACTTTAACTCCTTCAAACACACATTGAGAGACCAGTCATTGTAACATAAATCAGTCTTGTTATGACCAAGAGCTGTGTATTTGTCTCTAAAATCAGTGCAGTACAATGACACCTAAACAGCTAGCAACAAGATCAGCTTTGAGTGAAGAAGGCCAGGATTCACTGTGTATTTAGAAAACTTCTTTCTTTCTTGCATTTCTAAAGAGCATTTAACACAACTATAAGATGTTCACACTTTATACTGTCTATTGGGGGAAAAAAATCTGATTCCTGTGAATTTGCCAATCATACAAGCAAGGATAATTAGGGTGGTGAAAGTAATTTGGCATGACTTTCACATGCAAGTTAATCCCTAATGTACAGTGCCCTCCACTAATATTGGCACCCATGGTAAATATGAGCAAAGAAGGCTGTGAAAAATTGTCTTTATTGTTTAACCTTTTGATCTTTTGTTAAAAAAAATCACAAAAGTACTCTGCTCTCATGGATATCAAATAATTGCAAACAAAATACAGGTTTATAAAAAAATATTTGTTAAATATAGGTGTGCAACAATTATTGGCACCCTTTTAGTCAACACTTTGTGGTACCTCCCTTTGCCAAGATAACAGCTCTGAGTCTTCTCCTATAATGCCTGATGAGGTTGGAGAATACATGACAAGGGATCTGAGACCATTCCTCCATACAGAATCTCTCCAGATCCTTCAAATTTCGAGGTCCACGCTGGTGGACTCTCCTCTTCAGTTCACCCCACAGGTTTTCTATGGGTTTCAAGTCAGGGGACTGGGATGGCCAGGGCAGGACCTTGATTTGTGGTCAGTAAACCATTTTTGTGTTGATTTTGATGTATGTTTTGGATCATTGTCCTGCTGGAAGATCTAACACGACCCATTTTAAGCTTTCTAGCAGAGGCAGTCAGGTTTTCATTTATTATCTGTTGATATTTGATAGAGTCCATGATGCCATGTATCCTAACAAAATGTCCAGGTCCTCTGGCAGAAAAACAGCTATATTCATATACACATCACAGCTGTATATTGGTCATTGTTATGAAAGGCCAAATTCCCTTAGTCAGTGTGTTACCTCATATTTATACCCCTGTGAAACAGGAAGTTGAACATGGTTGAACAATTTCCTGTTCCTAGTCACCCAGGTGTACTAAAAAATATATGTAAAATATCACTGGGAATATACATCAAAAATATTTTTTCTCATATGAATACATAGGGGTGCACACCTATATTTAACAAAGATTTTTTATTTATTTATAAACCTGTGTTGTGTTTGCAACTGTTTGATATCCATGAGAGCAGAGTATTATTGTGAATTTTTATAACAAAAGATCAAAAGGTTAAACAATAAAGACAATTTTTCACAGCCTTCTTTGCTCATATTTGCCAAGGGTGCCAATATTAGTGGAATGGCACTGTATATATATACACTTTGCACACTACCACAAACACACACCACAAAATTAGGGATGTAATTATGCATACATTATTCAGAATGAACAGTTAATGTCTTCTAAACAGATACAAATAAAGATATAAATAAGAGGGGTACTATTAGGAAGGCTTAGTGGGGGCTTAGAAAGCCCACATTCATTAACATGCCATACATTTACAGCCATACATTCATCTTTAGTAACTGCCTGGTCAGGGTCAGGGTGGTGGCTTAAATTAGGCTACTAGTGAGAATTAGTTTACATTTTGGGAAATAGAACCAATTAAATTCGCCTGAAAATGTTGCAGGCAGGTACAAACAAAAATAATAATTGCACAAGTGGGATTTAGAAAACAGAATTAACAGACCATGAGGACAGCTCTGGCATTTCTATCTCTTGTTTCATATCCAGGGTTTCAATGGCAATAGATGCATTTCCGTCAGGTATGCATACAAAGTGACCTATACTGTAGATGTTCCCAAGGTTGGGCTGTAAAACAGAACTAAGAACTGTACATATTTAGTATACAAATATAAGATATTTTCTATTTAGTCCACGATACATTTTGCAGTTATTTTGATTATTTTTAGGAGAATACTTCACAGCTTTAAAAATGCATTTGTGCCTGGTTAGCCACCATTTGACATTCTTTTAAAATAATCTTTCTTCTGTTATAATCCAATTTGACGTAACGTGACTATCTGTGCACAGGTGGAAGCTCATGTCTGTTAATATCAAATCGAATATTAGCTAATCCTGGATTGGTGCAGTGAATAATGGAGCATGTGAATAGATTGATCACTGTTTTCCTATAGAGCTCTGGATTTCAAAAGCCTTTTCTTCAGAAGTGTTTTAATCTGAGCTCAGAGGGAAAAAATCTCAACATTCATATTTTTGCTTTATTAATAATTAAATAGATCTACTTTTCATCCTCCTTTTATTTTTGTTTGAACTTTTGAAAGTAAAACTTAAGGAAATAGTCTTATGTGTTATGACTAGGTGCCACTGGCTCCATTCACTGAGAAAAGTCAGTCTGTGCTCCAGTGAAATTCATTCCGATACAGTCCGCCCACATTTATTGTGTCATTGTCAAAGCACTGGGTTCGGCTATATAATTATACATTTAGGAGCTCACAGGAGGAGGAAAGGCAGAGAATCTGAGGAGGTTACAAAGAAGGTAATAGCCAAGCTAGGTCAACATAACGGCTACAAGACCATCCCCAAAGGGATTGATATGCCTGTGTTCACTGTTGCCAACATTATCAAGAATTTTAAAGCTCATGGGACTGTAGCCAAAATTCCTGGACATGGCTACAAGAGGAAAAAAAATGACCCAAGATTAAAGAGAAGAATTGTTCAAATGGTGGGGAAAGAGCACAGGAAAACTTCAAGACAGAGCCAAGCTGATCTTTAAACTCAAGGTGCTCAGTTTTGATTTGGGAAAATGGACTCTGTGGTAAAAGACCAGGCGGACCATACTTTTTACAGAGAAACACAAAAAAGCCTGACTGGTATTTGCCTAAATGCATGTTGAAAAGCTACAGTCATTTTAGGAGAATGTCCTTTGGACAGATGAGACTGGACAGGTGTCAGTCACATTGGTGTTCTGGAGTTGCTTTGCTGCCTCTGGCACTGGGTACCTTGCATCTGTGCAGTGCATGATGATGTCAGGAGACTATCAAGGAATTTTGGAGAAAAACATACAGCTTAGTATGCTCAGGTCTTTGTTCCAACAGGATAATTATCCAAATCATACATCATAAACACCAAAGAATGAATTAGAAGAAAACATTCAAGCAGCCTACAATGAGTCTGGATCTCGATCCCATTGAACATTTGAGGAAAGAGCTGAAATTCGCAGTTCAAGAAGTCGAGAAGTGCAGAAATCTCATTCAGAGCTACAAAAAGTGCTTGACTGCAGTCACCAAAGGCTGTGCTACAAAGTATTAGGTTAAGGGTACTAATCCATTTGCTTTTTTTTAAATTTAAAACAATAGGTTAAGTCATAAAGCAGAAGCAAAGATTCTGTTGTATTGCACTGTGGATATAACATATTTGACAGTTTCAATTAATTTTAAATCTATTATCTGTCAATTGCCTGAGGATGAAACCATTAGGGTTGAGCAATGTGTCGCATCACAAGGTCTCATCGATGACATAATAAGAATGATGTGGGCAAACTATTCTCCTCCAAAGACAAAAAACAAGGAAAAGGGATAACAGAGTAAATACTCTACCTTGTTCACGTTCATTACGTGATTCATTCTCAGTCACTGATGATGTCCACAAAGGCGGGCTGAAAAATATCAGCCTAAATCAAATCTAGGGGACTTGTCATTCTGTGTAATCACCTGACATGACTTCACTGTTAGGCTGCATGAATCTAATGTCTGGGCTAGAAAGAAATCAGCCACAGTGTTGCTTTTTTTCATACCATTCTGCTGTAAGGCATTTATTAACGGCAAATAATCTAATGTGGATGTGAAAACTGAAAATTGATATTGAGGTCTTTTTATCTTAGAACAACAGGGGTTATTAGCCCTGCTAGGCCATTTAAACCAGCTATCCCTGATTATTAGTTTATGATATAATTCTTGCAGCTCTCTTGAACAAAATGAATTCCAGATTTATTAAACAAACATTTTTGTATTTCAAAATACACAAACCAAGAGCTTTTCAATTCTCACATATTCAACCTACCACTCAAAGCTTAATAAGCTACATACATCCTTGTGGCATACTGCCAATTTCTCTTTACATCACAGGTTAAGATCAAGAACTAGGGGGAGAAAAGCTAAATGCACAAAAATAACTGATTGTCAGGAGCATAAAACACAGCCTAGCTATCTAAACAAATGATGATACAGAGGTCCATAAATCTGCCAAAGCTGCAGCAATGTCATCAAAACTGATGTCTGTCCATGCCCATTTGTCTCTGATCCACATTATACACGGACATTAATTTACAGTAAGAGCATATACTAAGCTATTCATAATGAACGTTGTGTGGCTTAGCCAAGCTCCAGTATGTCATAGAACTGTTTCCACTTTTCAAGCATAGTTTCCTTTCAGAAATGCTACAGAGGAAAGGGATTTGTCTATGTTTAAACCCATAGCTTGAGCCTTCATCACCTCATCATCCCCAACTATCAATCACTTGCTGCTTCCTGACCACATGCCCAGAATCCTGCCTATACACACACATGGCTCTTACTATGACAGCATGTGAACAGGCCCTGTACAGTTTGGAATAGTTCTTTCTGTTTTGAGGTTTTCTGTTTCATTGGTTGCATTGCCTCGTAAAGCCAGGCTTAACACTGGCACACTGGGGGACACATGCTGGGAGATGGAGATTTATTTTGGCTTTATGTCTTGCACTTCAGTCTGAACCAGAGTACACAATCAAACAATCAATTTCATCTGATGTGTGTCCTATTCAGAGTTGTAATTATAATCTAAACTGGTTAAGGTAGTCCTGTATCCATATTTATAACGTGCTCGAAATATGAAAATTAATATGAACAAGAAGGTTCGTATACATGATACATATTATGTTATACAGTACATGTTAATTGTATCCTGTAATGGATGATATCTTCATTACATAATCATTACCTCACACTCTGGTATCTTCAGTTTTATACGAATAAGGTCAGAAAAGTGCTTCTATGTAGCTTAACTTAGGGTTAATAATAGATTTTGGAATGAATTACCTGCGGCTAGTTGGCACTGGCTGCGGTTGGCATAGGTGAAGTGGGGGTGGCAGCTCTGGGATGCACACTCACAGCCTGAGGTGGTCAGGTTACAGCCAGAGAATAAACAGGCTGGATTTGAGGGACCCACAAACTTCTCCCTGTGCTTGTCCTTGTGCTCTTTCTCATGCCGTCTGGCTTCTGAGAAACATGACATTACACATTGCATGCACTTATGTTACCTTTGAATTACATGTACTTTATGTAGACCTGTGTACACAGACCATTTCATGTCACACTATGATATTGATGACACAATATTTTGTATAGAATAAAAATGGACTTGATTTGAAAGAGCACGAGAGAGAGAGAGAGAGAGAGAGAGAGAGCAAGAGCACTCATATAATTTGGAGATGCCAAATTTTTCTCTAGGAAATCTACTACTCTGCAATCTATTTCCACTAATCCAACACATCTGACCATATTATGCAAATGCCTTCTAAACACCTTGATTAAGCACATCTGGTGTGATTAGAGTTGGAATTAAACCAAGCCTGAGCAGAACTACACTTCCCTGCTGTGAGCAGTGATGTGAACCTTTCCCACCCCCAAACCATAAATGACACCATTTCAGCCAATATCATCAAACTGTTCTCCCATCACAATGATTCTCACCCGTCTTCATGGCCTGGGCACACGCCTCTGGATTTGGGTAGCTAAAGGAGATGAGGCAGGAGTGTTTGGACTCACAGACACACTCCCCACTCACAAGGTTACACCCACTTGATAGAGGGCACCGCTCGTCTTCCACACCAGTGTCTGGAGTGTCTGAGACGCCTGAGGAAAAGACGTCACCTCAGATTATTTTTGTCATTTTACATTTAGATAATTCAGTACAAATTTACAAGTTTATGCAGTGTTCAGCTGTTTGTGATTTATTTTCATGCTACAGAATTGCAGTCTTCTTGTTCACTCATGACCGAAACTTTGCACTTCTACTTCTATAAGACCATCATTTCCTCTGAATAATGCTGTGACCTTACTATTATAAGGTTCTAGGGCTAGAAGAATGCAATACTAAGGTCACAATGTGAAAGCCGCTTGCCCACTATAATATTCATTTGATAGAAATCTATTGTGGTGATGCAGAACTATAATCCATGCATGTAAGGGAAGAAGAAATCCCCCTTTTTCACACTACTTGATGTGTGAGGTAGACTAATCAAATGTACTTTTCACTAACTTCTCAGTTTACTATTATAGATGAGGTGGTCATGAAATCTATAAATCATCATCATCAAGTTAACTTTCAGAAAGCATACAGTAGACATCCACCTTCTGTTTAGGTAAGTAAACCTTGTGCAGAATTAATTAGTTTAGAGCATGGGTACACACATGCAAAGATCAAACCATATTTACGGTCTTTAAAGTGCTTTTGAAAGCATTTCCTAAAGCAAAAAAGTGTAAATCACAGACTTGTGCCCTGAAGTTCTGTCCTTAATAAACATGAAAAAAAAGAAAAAAAAACTTAAAATGGTAAACCTTGAGTGTTAAAGCAACTAATTCATGGACTGAAGGTGGTACACAGCCAGGCCTTTGGGACATATATTTACACATCTGGCTCCGAAACTTACCTGTGGATAAATGTGCATATACTGAGCAGGAGACTGCGGCTCTTTCAGACTGACGGGTTAGCAGGCCGAGTATAAGCAGGCTTTTCAACCTAACCCTCATCTGGCCTCCCCAGAACTTTCACTCTTGCTTCCTGTCACCTTAAATTGATCCATGCCTCCAACACTTTTCCATCCGGACCTTTCTTTGCTAGGACATTTTCCTATTTTTACACTTACAGCAGGGATATCACAAAGCAGGGGCTGTTTGAAATTCCCTAGTGTTTGGAATGGAAATACTAGATGTTGATTAAAACTTTGGACATCATGAATATAGTTTTTGCTCAATTATACTGCACTCAGGCTAGGGGCAGTAATCTAAATTGTGATCATAAAGATTCCCTTCTGATGCCAGCAATCCCTTCTAACTGTTAAAACGGTATGGTATGTGGGGAAACACAGTCCTAAGATAGAATTATAAGTGCACTTCTACCCAGTGGGTCTTGGCGACTTCATGTCTTGGCATCCAGGTCCTGAGATGAAGCAGTTGACCCCAGACGCCAGGCTTTGGCTGATAGCATTACTAAAGAGGAAGTATTTGAAATGTTAGATAATGCTAGTTTAAAGTGGACTGGACAGGCACTTCTCATTGCCAGCAGAAATGGACCATTTAATGTTTCCTAATTCAAATAGGTGAAGGGAAGGTATGCTAAGTGCTTAAATGTGAGTCAAAGCTTCAGGTTGAGGGTCTTGACGTGATGCATGATGATAATACAAAAAATTAATGATCGCAATATCACATTAATTTTTATATAGCAGGGGTATTTAACTAAAATCGGTGAAGGTCCAGTCACTTAAAATTCCTTGCTTAGAAATGGCCTGAATGTTGATAACAGTTACTGCTAAAGATTAGTTTATGGTTATAAACTAAAAGTTGATTCTATTTCCTAAAATATAAACAAATTCATCATTTAAACCACAAAGACTATGAGCAAGATAAAGCATTTATTGGAGATGAATATGGTAAATGAATGTGGTAAATGTGCCAGTAAATGCTGTAAAGCAACTTGTACATTCCCTTGTTAATGAACATGGCCTTTATTTGTCCCACATGCTTCATATCTGAGTGCCTGTATTAAACTAAAACTGCCCACTCCCGCAACTTTTTTGTCCCAGTGCACAACTCTAGGACACATCTGTTTTGAACTTGAAGTGGGGGGAATAGACGCATATATCTCTGCCCATTCATCTTTGAACATTCTGTTTTAGTCAAAACTTCCCTTTCTGACCTCTCTAGTTCTCTCTGGCCTGATCAGCTGCCTTCAGCTAAATAATTTCCATAAATGTACTGTATGTGATTAGATAAGCTGCAACAGAGGATCTGCTATTGCCAGTAGGTTACATTGTCTCTGCTACAGTATTTTTGAGTACTTGGTCTGTTGAAATTATTTTCTGGGTCCTCATGCAGACCGTGGTCCAACAACTGACAACCCGTGTTGTAAATATGCCACATCTCACATCCCATTTTGTCTTGATAAGTGTGATGAGACATTACAGAGACATTATGTCTGCTGCCATAATAAAAAAAACTGCTCTTTTTAAAAATCCCATACTGTATGTTTTGTTTATATTTCACTATTGCCACTACTGGCAATGAGTTCTGTGTAATCATATGCCATCCTCCTATTGGCAGATTTTAGACGAGTGTCGTAACAGCGGTCACACTCTGAGATCTTAAGCAGAAGTTACTGACACTGCCAGTGATGGCTCAGCAGTTAATGGTCTGGGTTACTGATCAGAAGGTCAGTGGTTCGAGCTACTGTTGGGCCCTTGATCAAGGCCCTTAACCCTCTCTGCTCCAGGGGCTCTGTATCATGGCTGATCCTGTGCTCTGACCCCAACTTCCTAACAAGCTGGGATATGTGAAGAAAAGACCATGATGTAATATATATGTGACAAATAAAGGATTCTTCTTCAAACTTTGTCGTCCGATGTCTTTGGTCGCAGCTGCCCTAAATCAGCCACCGGTGAGCATGTCACATTATGCGTTCTAAGAACACCAGTCACATCTCCCAACCAAAGGTTATCCTTTGGTATATGTGACTGTGCCTGTGACAGAGAATTGGGCGGAATGCATCATAGTGTAAAGCCGGCTTTAGCCAACCCACCTTGTGGCATGTTTTTGGAAGATGGGAGAAATCTTCCAAAGGAAGAAGAACCCACATAGGGAGAACATGCACAGAAACTCCACACAAACAGTAATTCAAGTGGAGGATTGAACCAGGGACCCTGGAGCTGTGAGGCAGGAACACTACACACTGTGCCACCATGCTGCCATGCATGAGACCCTGCTGCCATGCATGAGACCCTGCTGCCATGCATGAGACCCTGCTGCCATGCATGAGACCCTGCTGCCATGCATGAGACCCTGCTGCCATGCATGAGACCCTGCTGCCATGCATGAGACCCTGCTGCCATGCATGAGACCCTGCTGCCATGCATGAGACCATGCTATTGAAAATGACCATCTAGGTCCAAAAACCAAATAAGTGTGTTGAGTGACGGCAGATAACCAATATGACAAAATAATTATACTTTAAATCATAGTTAAACTGCATTAAGGACATTGGAATTGATAACATGCATAACAGAGTCAGGCCACTCTACACGTCACGTCTCTATTAGTCTCTTCGATTCATCAACAGAATAGAAATCACTTCATTTATTCAAGCAGCTCAAGTGAGATAATTAATGCATAATGAATCTTTTCATGCATAATGCATTAGCATGATTATACTTCAGCTGCTTGCAATCATTATACACCTCATCAAGCTTTCTCATCAGACTTTAAGATTTTACAGAATTAATGTCTCATATATATTGTGGAGTTAAAAGTTATTTCCTATAACTGACCCCATCCTACCCAACGTGTGCTCACACACACACAATGAAAACCTGGGGAATGAACAGCTACATCAGAAAAGCCTCTTCATATTCAAATCTATATGGATTCCCAAATCAGAGAGAGAGAAGTAAATAAGAGTGTGTTCAGACAGAGTGTGTTAATCCAGAAGCCCCATTGCCTGTCTCACTTCAATCACAGAAGTCATTAACTCTGAGACTAAATCAAAGCAGCTAATGTGCCAAAGGCACACCAGATCCAAGCCAGGATTAACCTTTAGCCTTCCCCTTGTAAATATGGCGCAATCACAGACCCTGTCCCTGAGGACAAAGAGCTGGAACTGCGTGGAATAGTCATTTAGCTCTGGGACCTTCTGGGAGGTTCTCACCTCTGCTTTCCCTCACGGTTGTGTGGTTGCATCCTGAGCAATCCACTTGGTCATGTCGGGAGAAAGTCCGACTGGAATTGTGGAATAGCTGTATTTTCCAAGGTTTAAATTAGGATTTAGGAGGTGGGGAGCCTGTTTCTTTCATGGATGCCAACAATATGGGAATGGCACCATTAAATGTATATTTAAGGAGTATCACAGATTTATGATTAAAAGAAGGTTGATATATCAATTTCCTTATGCTTTCAATTAACTAATTACAGTGGGCCAGCCAGATTTCACTGTTCCCTGCTTGTCAATTAAAAAAAAAAAAAAAAAAAAAAAAAAACCTACAAAAATGAACATTTCTTTTGATTATTATTCAGTACAGATACAGCTACATACATTAAAAGCCTATGTAATGTGAACACTAATATGAGCACATTTTGATTTAATAATAATAAATAAAAACACAGCTTTATCAATTGCCTTCACCAGAGGGAAAAAAAACAAAAACATTCAGCAATTTTAAAAGGAAATAATTTCTCCATTAAGAACTATTAAGAAATAGTATTAAATCATCATCATGATTTGACTGATATTTCAAATTATATATCAAAAAAGCTCATCCTGCCGTTTACATAAACATAGGTAAACCACTTTTACTCATCTCTGGCTATGCGACAATTTAAAAAAAAGGGAAAAAAAGAAAATAAATTGCACTTCTCCGTCAAGTTCACGAGGCACGTGCAAGCGATTAACGCGCGCGCGGCGTAGACTGAACCATTTATTTATTTATTTATTTATTGCCTCTGAGAGGAGGAGACATTTCTGGACTTATTTAGACATTTCTTAATTTATTACTCTAAAAATTTTTAAAGTAAAAAACAAACAAACAAAAAAAACAACAACACCATCCTATGGCCAGGTTTCTTGGCCTTCCTCCTCGGTGTACTGAATAGTTAGTTCCACTATTTGTCCAAACTCCGACACGCCTGCTTCTACAGGAGCTCGCGCCAGGTGTGTGTCTGACCGGCGGTGAACCTAATCATACCCTTCACACCCCCAACACTTTACTCAAAGGTGAAGGAAGCGATATTACTTGAGCTGTCCAAGTTAAACCATAAGTAGTATTGGATACTTATGAGTATCACAAAACGGAGGCATTTTTTATGCTGTAATGTTATTATGATAAACTTACAAAATGACAAACTCTTATCCTTTTCACACTCACCTTTGCAGACCCCTATATCAGGAATGGTAATTGCACCGGTGTGGTTAAGGGCGGTGCATGTGAGCCCCAGGGCGCAATAGCCCAGCTCCCAGTTCTCCCCGCCGCACAGCTCCATCTCGAGTCGTGCGCACTGATCACAGCAGCCGCAGGGGTCCCGCGCCAGCACGCGCCCTTCCTCACAGCCCTGTGCGGGGACCGTTGGGCACGCGCGCTGCGGGCACGGCGCACACACTTGATCCGCGGACGCACGCAGCAACACGCAAAAGTTCAACAGGACCAACATACTGTCACTGCGCATATTGACACGAGTCCGCGCGCGCACTGCTGTGAGAAAGAACCCTGAAATCAGGCACGAGTGACTCTCAGGTACAAGTGACACGGAGTAATGGAGTAACTTCTACACCTCCGCACCTCTACTAACACGACTTTCTCATGAAATTCCCAGCCTTCCTAAAGCAGAACGCGAATAAACAGATCACTGTGCGATTATTTGAACAGGGTGCCAGGTGTTCCCGAGTCCCGGACCCAATTAAAATCCTTGAATCAAGTCAGTTTTCTTCTAACGTGTCTTCTAAAGTTGTAGTTCTATGGACCACTTATGCGATCCGTAAAATGATGATGCTGAAGCTCCCCCCTGCGTCTGCTTGCACAGTACTGAGGATGCGAACTGAAACTCACGCTGACCTTAAAGGCATATAGGGGCCGGGGGCTCCGCCCTCCTCTGTGATTGACAAGGGCTCTGATCAATAACAAGCGGCGAGGAGAGGGCGTTTCTGTGCCAGCCAACCAGAGGTGGGTGCGCAAATTTATTGCATTGCGCAATGAAGCATCGTTAATTTGAATAAACTCTGTGGACTACTACACGAATTCCACTGAAAATCCTATATTATATGTTGATCCAAAGCACAGGCTACAAATATGGTCCAGGTATATACAAACTTTAATTGATGTAAGATTGTATTTAGCATATTTGGCAAAGTCTTGATAAAATACATAACCTGGCTGTGAAAGAACAAGAATACACAAAATACATAACCTTATGCATTAACTATTTATGCTAGCATTCAAGATATGCACTGGTAAGTACAGCAGCAGTTTGTAGAAGCTACAAGTCTATAGTACCCAGGAGAGAATTTCCCCTTATGCAAGGCTGATTCTAAGGCATAATCTGTGCATAAAAGTGTGAATCGTTACTGTACCCATGTAACACCACACTGAAAAAATTAATTGAATTTAATTCAAATGTGTACATTGCTTCACACTGTATTAACACAATTTGTTTTCTATAGCCAACATGATATGATCATGTATATTCAAAGGAATAAAATCAAACTCACCCAAACTCAAATCCAGGACCCTGGCACTGTAAGGCAGCAACGTTACCCACTGCGCTATCATGCCACACATGATTCAATCAGGCTAATTTAATACTATAGTTATTTCTTCCTGTCAGCACCAACATCCTTGTAATTGGATCACATTAATACTATGTAAATTGTTCGTAGTAGAATTTATTGATAGCTGCACATTTTAGAGGAATTCCATTTTAATTATGCATTTATTTTTCTTATGTAAAACAGTGTGTACTAGAATTTGGAGCAGCTATGTTCTGGGATTAGATCAGGGGATCCCAAACTAGTGGTTGCGACCCCACATGGCTTGCTTTATTTACTAATACAAATTTCCCCATCCATGTACAGGATGCAAACATTTGATCATCTTTGAAATAGTGCCTATTAATGAAGTTTTTTTTATATATATATATATATATATATATATATATATATATATATATATATATATATATATATATATATATATATATATATATATATATATATATATATATATATGATATACTTGAACAAAACCACAAGGAAAATTTGCTTTTTTCAATCATTCAATCATTCAATTATTTCAGTCAAATATTAATAGATGTGATATTCTTCTGTGGAAAAAGTGAAGCCTCAGAAGCTAGTATTGTCCCATTTAGCAGAAATAACTTCTTGTAGGCGTTTTGCATAATTGTCCACCAGGCTTGCTGGAATTTTTGACCACACTTCCATGCAATATTCTTTCAGTTGTCAGACATTTGAGGGTTTTCGTGCATGTACTGCCTACTTCAAATCCCCCCACAACATGGCCAGTCCACAACCCCCCATTTCTTCTTTTTGAACCATTCCTTGGTGGATTTGCTAGTGTGCTTAGGATCATTATCCCGTTGAAAGATACACTTTCGGTTCAACTTTCAGACAGATGGCCTCACATTATCTTCAAGCACTCTTTGATATGATGCAGAATTCATAGTTGAATCAATGAATTCAAGCTGTCCATCCCTGAGGCAGTGAAGCAACCCCAAACCATAACATTTCCACCACATTGCTACACAGTTGGTATGTCTCCTGAAAAGCTGTCTTTGGTCTGCGTCAAACATGTCTGCTGTTACCCTGGCCAAACAACTCTATCTTTGATCATCTGTCCAGAGCACATTATTCCAAAAGGCCTGTTCTTTGCCTGTATGCTCATTGGCAAACTGTAGTTTTTCCTGGCACACTTCCCATGCAAGTCACATTTGTGCAGTCTCTTTCTGATTGTAGAATCATGCACTTTGACACCAACAGTTGCAAGATTTACTAGCAGATCCTGTGATGAAATTTTGGGGTTCTTGGAGACTTCTTTTTTGCATCAGATGGTCTGCTCTTGGGATGAATATGCTGGGACAGCCAGTTCTGAACAAATTGGCAGTCATATAAAATTTGCGCAATTTGTAGATTATTTTCCTTACAGTGGAATGATGTATTTCAAATAATTTGAAGATCTTTTTAAATCCCCTGTCAGACTCTCAGACATCCACAACCTTTTTTTTTCTGAAGACCTTGCAGAACACTTTAGATCTTGGCATGATGACACCGCACACCTCAATAGTAAAGGGAACACCAGACACTAGATGTGAGAGGTTTAAATAAGACAGATTCCACCTGTACGCCATAAGCAATTCTAATCACTTGCACTGTTAAAGAAAGTCTGATCAAGGTGCTCACAAACAGTGTCTTGTAATATGTCGTTTAAGAAAAGCTAGAGCTTTGGAAAAGTCCTCAATGCCTTACAGTGGAATAAATATTTTGGTTTAATATGTTTGGATAGAATTTTTCAGGCAATTTCTTTTTCTTTTTGGGTGGGCCAGATTCTGGCAAATGATGACCCTCTGTAGACCCTGTGTGTGTGTGTGTGTGTGTGTGTGTGAGAGAGAGAGAGAGAGAGAGAGAGAGAGAGAGAGAGAGAGAGAGAGAGAGTGAGTGAGTATGCAGTAAATGGACTGTAAAGGTTTACTGTGTTTATATAGTTATAAATTCAAATGGCTTTATTGTAACCACTGCAGCAGATGTTTATTTTTAGTTTGTTTGCAGGTCGAAGGTGGGGTGGATGAGATACACTAGCACAATGAACACACAGTGTTAACTGCTTTCATGGTGTGTCAATAATTCCAAGGTCCTACAGATTCTCCACTCGAATTAATGACAGATTACAATGGTAAATTGAGGTAATTGAGTTACTGACTTGAATTTTCTGACACTGCTCGCTGCTGTACATTCATTCATTCATCTTCAGTAAGCACTTTATCCTCATCCGAAATCTATCCCTGGAACACCGGGCATGAGTTGGGAACACACAATGGATGGGAGTCTAGCCTGTCACAGGTCACCATGCTTCATACACACATTCACACCTAGAAACATTTTAGCCTATCCAATCCATCTACCAACTAGGTAGAGTTGGATAGACTAATACATTCAGTAGTTGCTGCTGTGGGGAGATTCTTTTGCTTTAATAGACTGTAAACTGTAAACGTGATATCTCTTGCCATTAATGGAGAGAGACTGTATGAGATCCCACTCATCTCAATCAGACTAGTTTCCAGATGCTACGGAGGCTGGAAATGAACATACAGCCGTGGCCAAAAGTTTTGAGAATGACAGAAATATTAATTCTCACAAAGTGTTTTTAGATCTTTTTGTCAGATGTTACTGTTACTGAAGTATAATCACAAGCATTTCATAAGTGTCAATGGCTTTTATTGACAATTACATGAAGTTTATGCAAAGAGTCAATATTTGCAGTGTTGACCCTTCTTTTTCAAGACCTCTGCAATTCGCCCTGGCATGCTGTCAATCAAATTCTGGGCCACATCCTGACTGATGGCAGCCCATTCTTGCATAATCAATGCTTGGAGTTTGTCAGAGTTTGTGGGTTTTTGTTTGTCCACCCGCCTCTTGAGGATTGACCACAAATTCTCAATGGGATTAAGGTCTGGGGAGTTTCCTGGCCATGGACCCAAAATGTCGATGTTTTGTTCCCCGAGCCACTTCGTTATCACTTTTGCCTTGTGGCAAGGTGCCCCATCATGCTGGAAAAGGCATTGTTCATCACCAAACTGTTCTTGGATGGTTGGTAGAAGTTGCTCTCTGAGGATGTTTTTGTACCATTCTTTATTCATGGCTGTGTTCTTAGGCAAAATTGTGAGTGAGCCCACTCCCTTGGCTGAGAAGAAACCCCACACATGAGTGGTCTCAGGATGCTTTACTGTTGGCATGACACAGGACTGATGGTAGCGCTCACCTTTTCTTCTCCGGACAAGCTTTTTTCCAGATGCCCCAAACAATCGGAAAGGGGATTCATCAGAGAAAATGACATTACCCCAGTCCTCAGCAGTCCAATCCCTGTACTTTTTGCAGAATAGCAGTCTGTCCCTGATGTTTTTCCTGGAGAGAAGTGGCTTCTTTGCTGCCCTTCTTGACACCAGGCCATCCTCCAAAAGTCTTCGCCTTACTGTGCGTGCAGACGCACTCACACCTGCCTGCTGCCATTCCTGAGCAAGCTCTGCACTGGTGGTGCCCCGATCCCACAGCTGAATTAACTTTAGGAGATGGTCCTGGCGCTTGCTGGACTTTCTTGGGTGCCCTGAAGCCTTCTTCACAACAGTTGAACCTCTCTCCTTGAAGGTCTTGATGATCCGATAAATGGTTGATTTAGGTGCAATCTTACTAGCAGCAATATCCTTGCCTGTGAATCCCTTTTTGTGCAAAGCAGTGATGGCTGCACGTGTTTCCTTGCAGGTAACCATAGTTAACAGAGGAAGAACAATAATTTCAAGCACCACCCTCCTTTTAAAGCTTCCAGTCTGTTATTCTAACTCAATCAGCATGACAGAGTGATCTCCAGCCTTGTCCTCGTTAACACTCTCACCTGTGTTAACGAGAGAATCACTGACATGATGTCAGCTGGTCCTTTTGTGGAAGGGCTGAAATGCAGTGGACATGTTTTTTTGGGATTAAGTTCATTTTCATGGCAAAGAGGGACTTTGAAATTAATTGCAATTCATCTGATCACTCTTCATAACATTCTGGAGTATATGCAAATTGCCATCATAAAAACTGAGGCAGCAGACTTTGTAAAAATTAATATTTGTGTCATTCTCAAAACTTTTGGCCACGGCTGTATCTTTAAAACCTTCCAAACACTGCTCTAGACATCACATCCTCTTACCATCATTAAGAAAGGAGTCTATCATCATTAATCTATATGGAGTCACATTCATTTAAGCAGTGATTTTAGCTGAGCCCCAATGTCCACATGAGTGCATTTTAATTTGGACTTCATTAAATAGTGTAACATGATACACACAGATATTTTTTATTTTGTACATTTATTGCACCAATTTGGTTAGTGTAGCCTTGATTGATGCTGGAAATGTAATTTGTGGCCTGTGTACATCTGTTAACTAAAGGACATGTTTAGGGCGTTATTTGCTGCTGTGCTAAAACTATGGAAAACATGACTAGCCAATTAGTCGACTACATTTTTGGTCAATAAGTAAAAATTAGAAGTCCTGCAAATCCCTACTACTGACATGTTTTTGGGAGGTAGGAGGAAACTGGAGAACCCAGAGAAAACCCACAACACAGGGAGAACATGTGAAGCTCTACACAACAGTAACCTGAGGTCAGGATCGAACCGGGGACCCTGTAGCTGTGAGGGCTGGCTAGAAATATGGAAACATAGAGAAATATGGTAGAAATATTGTTTTATTTTGGAGCTCAGTGCTTAGGTTCGGCTAATGAAGCAAACCACTGGCAGATTAAAAAAAAAGAGTTGTGCACCTCCCCTTTATATCATGTTAATGAACCTGGTCATTTTGTCATGTTCTGGGAGCAGGATTACCATGTTTCCTGAGTAATATTTGCATATTGCAGATATATGGTATACTGCAGAAACGGCACCACTGTTACCCTGTTTTCCCTGAAAAGACTGAGAAAAAGAAGAAACTCATCTACGGTACCCTTTCCTGTGCCCAAACATTTGTGGATAGTCTCAAGCCTTTTTGTCTTTTTTGTGCCAAAAAAGGAGGGGGGGGGGGGAATCAGCTTTTTTTCAGTTTGCCCAGATTAACTAGTTCATGTAATGCAGATGTGTGCTTCTGAGAACCACTGTGCTGTGTCCTTAAAACAGCACTTGAACACAACACTTTCAATGCTATAATTCATACAATGCTGTTCAGCTTTATGTGATGAATAGTGCCATGAATGCCTTACAAAAGTAGTACTTTCTGAACTATTTATCAACTTACTTGTCTTTTCTTGCCAGTAAAAAAAAATGCCTTATGTCTGTTCCCTTTCTCTTACTCATGACATCTCCAGTGTTAAATGAAATCTGAGTGCAAAAAAGGTCTCTGTTATTTACATGTGAAAAGGTCACTGCATTTTAAGTTTATTACCAACCTAAACTATACACAGATAAAACAGACATTCGTGAGTCATGACTAAAGAGTTGTGTCTTACATAATGGGTATAGTATTTTATAGTATATAGTATTGGTATCAAACAATTTAGAAACGTAGAACAAAAAGAATTTGTTTAAAAACACCACAGTTTTGTATGATACACCATGCACCTTACTGATACTATAGTAAAGGACGTATGTTTCATGCGCGAGCATAGGCGCTAGTGAGTGACGTATATGGTCTAAATGACATTTCTGTGGTCGTAAATTATTTGTTCAAATTCAGAGTCGTATGTTATTTTAATCAACAGTATTTTATCAGCTTGCTTCATTCACACTGGAGATTTAAATTGACCTCGAGACAATAGGTAAACTTCATCTTAATAATTTCACAATAAACGTCATTTTGTGCGGAAAATTTATGCTCAAGATGCAACTTTATTTAGATTATGACATTTATTTTCCAAGAAAAAGTGTTTCATTTACATTAACGGCATTTGGCAGACGCCCTTATCCAGAGCAACTTACATTTATCTCATTTATACATCTGAGCAGTTGTGGGTTAAGGGCCTTGCTCAGGGGCCCAACAGTGGCAGCTTGCCAGTGCTTGAGTTTGAACTCATGACCTTCCGATCAGCAGCCCAAAGTCTTAACCACTGAGCTACCACTGCGAAACACTTAACACTTATGGTATCTCAAACACTTACTTATCTCAAACACTTATCTCAAACACTTATGGTATCTCCCATGCTATCTCCATTGCATTCGGCTGATTGAGTGCATGATTGCATGGTATTTCCCGCATTTAGCTTACTGTGCGCGCTCATGCATTGACAAGATTATGACCCATTTTAGGGGTGGTCACATTTATATTGACATTTTTTTCCCAGATAGACTGAGCAATGTGAACTATTTTTCACTATTAAAGCTTAGTAGTATGTGAAAATTTCAAGACCTCCCCTAGATCTTGTTTTGACATCCTTCAGGGGGGATAAAGACCCCCCAAACCCTCCCAAAATTCGCAACCTGTTCATATCTACGTTATATTCATATTCTTTTAGGAGCCATTATCTGTTCAGTCCGAATAATGCATATTTATTCAGTTACATCCCTAATATGTATTACTCAAAATGATCATTTTCATAGAAGTTATAAACAAGGAAATATGTGAATTTTGTAACATGATAACATATTTGAGCCAAATACCAAACTATATAACCCAATAACAGTTTACCATTTAAAAAAATATTTTTTAGTGTAAAGGTACTTATTCCACTTTATTTATATTCACAGTTTTTATGACAGAGGTGAAATGAATAGCTTGTTTTTTTTTTTTAAACAAAGCTACAATTTCACCAGTAGGTGACAGTCCTATGTACAATAATAGTAATTAATATAGCATAGTAACATAGTAGTTCAGTTACAGTATTTCACAAAAGTGAGTACACCCCTCACATTTTTATAAATATTTAATTATATATTTTCATGGGACAACACTGAAGAAATGACACTTTGCTACAATGTAAAGTAGTGAGTGTACAGCTTGTATAACAGTGTAAATTTGCTGTCCCCTCAAAATAACTCAACACACAGCCATTAATGTCTAAACCGCTGGCAACAAAAGTGAGTACACCCCTAAGTGAAAATGTCCAAATTGGGCCCAATTAGCCATTTTCCCTCCCCGGTGTCATGTGACTCGTTAGTGTTACAAGGTCTCAGGTGTGAATGGGGAGCAGGTGTGTTAAGTTTGGTGTTATCGCTCTCACACTCTCTCATGCTGGTCACTGGAAGTTCAGCATGGCACCTCATGGCAAAGAACTCTCTGAGGATCTGAAAAAAAGAATTGTTGCTCTACATAAAGATGGCCTAGGCTATAAGAAGATTGCCAACACCCTGAAACTGAGCTGCAGCATGGTGGCCAAGACCATACAGCGGTTTAACAGGACAGGTTCCACTCAGAACAGGCCTCTCCAAGGTCGACCAAAGAAGTTGAGTGCACATGCTCAGCATCATATCCAGAGGTTGGCTTTGCAGAATAGATGTGTGAGTGCTGCCAGCATTGCTGCAGATGTTGAAGGGGTGGGGGGTCAGCCTGTCAGTGCTCAGACCATACGCCACACACTGCATCAAATTGATCTGCATGGCTGTCGTCCCAGAAGGAAGCCTCTTCTAAAGATGATGCACAAGAAAGCCCGCAAACAGTTTGCTGAAGACAAGCAGTCTAAGGACATGCATTACTGGAACCATGTCCTGTGGTCTGATGAGACCAAGATAAACTCATTTGGTTCAGATGGTGTCAAGCGTGTATGGTGGCAACCAGGTGAGGAGTACAAAGACAAGTGTGTCTTGCCTACAGTCAAGCATGGTGGTGGGTGTGTCATGGTCTGGGGCTGCATGAGTGCTGCTGGCACTGGGGTGTGTACTGTGACATGTACTGAAGCAGAGCATGATCCCCTCCCTTCGGAAACTGGGCCGCAGGGCAGTATTCCAACATGATAATGACCCCAAACACACCTCCAAGATGACCACTGCCTTGCTAAAGAAGCTGAGGGTAAAGGTGATGGACTGGCCAAGCATGTCTCCAGACCTAAACCCTGTTGAGCATCTGTGGGGCATCCTCAAATGGAAGGTGGGGGAGTGCAAGGTCTCTAACATCCACCAGCTCTGTGATGTCATGGAGGAGTGGAAGAGGACTCCAGTGGCAACCTGTGAAGCTCTGGTGAACTCCATGCCCAACAGGGTTAAGGCAGTGCTGGAAAATAATGGTGGCCACACAAAATATTGACACTTTGGGCCCAATTTGGACATTTTCACTTAGAGGTGTACTCACTTTTGTTGCCAGCGGTTTAGACATTAATGGCTGTGTGTTGAGTTATTTTGAGGGGACAGCAAATTTACACTGTTATACAAGCTGTACACTCACTACTTTACATTGTAGCAAAGTGTCATTTCTTCAGTGTTGTCCCATGAAAAGATATAATAAAATATTTACAAAAATGTGAGGGGTGTACTCACTTTTGTGAGATACTGTAACTGCACTACTATGTTACTATGCTATATTAATTACTATTATTGTACATAGGACTGTCACCTACTATTTAGGCCCAGTTAATGTTAAGTAGGACTGAACCAAATGAATAGAAACAGATTCCACACTGTTTGGTTCCTGTATATGTAATTCATTAAAAGGATCAAAACAATGTTGGTGCCAACCCAGCACTGAAAGGTTTTGGCCACATATTCTGAGCTAGCTGTGAAGCAACAGATTTCATCGTTATCCATATTCATAACATCTGCAGTCTGTAGCAGGATCCAAGACCAACACAATGTTTAAGAGATCATTAACATTACTAGACACATCCCAGACACAACCCTATTCTCTGTTTCTCTCTATTATATCTCTTTATTTCATTTGTAGTTATTTTATAAACATGCCATGTATCATAATGTCTTTTGAGCATTAGAGGCTTCTATAGTGTTAGAGATGCTACATAATTATATACATGTAACAATTTCAAAATTTACAAATTATTTGGTTGTTGCATGGAGGCACAGTGACCTCACAGCTCCAAGGTCAGGTCTGAGCTTGGGTTACTACCTATGTGGAGTTTCACATGTACTCCCCATGTTCATATTTCTTTCCTCTGAGTTTTCCGGTTTTCTCCCACCTCCCAAAAACATTCTGGCAGGCAGATTGTCTATGATAAATCGCCCCTAGAAGTGAATGAATGTGTGAGTGTGTGTGTGCATGATGAACTGCGAAGGACTGGCTTCATATCGAGGGTGTATTCCTGCCTTACGCCCAGTGTTCCCGGGAAATACTCTAGATCCATCCTGACCGTGACCAGGAAAAAAGATGAATGAAGGAATGTACAATTTGGAGTCTTAATTCTTGCATAAATATTGTACAGGCACTGATGAAAAATTGTGACCAGGTGTAAAGACTGTAAGCAAATCAGGAAATGTATCCAGTATCATAATGACAGTTCATGGAATCAGTCTAATGTTTTGCTCATACTGACCCTTAAAGCCCATCCAGCAGACTCTCCCAAAGTCATTCTCTCCTATGGGATCATTCGGTAGCTTTGGTTTGGTTGGCCAGGAAAAATTTTTCTCCTCCTTCCTCTTCTGTTTAATCCTTTTCAGTTCACAGTACTACTCACTGATTAACTGCTTCTTTCTGATTCATTTTCTGTCACTGTTAGACAAGAGTGTTCAAGATATACCGATGTACGGTGCCCTCCACTAATATTGGCACCCTTGGTAAATATGAGCAAAGAAGGCTGTGAAAAATTGTTGAAACAATTCACAAAATACTCTGCTCTCATGGATATCAAACAATTGCAAACAAAACGCAGGTTTATCAAAAAATATATATCTTTGTTAAATATAGGTGTGCAACAATTATTGGTGCCCTTTTAGTCAATACTTTGTGCTACCTCCCTTTGCCAAGATAACAGTTCTGAGTCTTCTCCTATAATCCTCTATAGGTTAGAGAATACATGGCAAGGGATCTGAGACCATTCCTCCATACAGAATCTCTCCAGATCCATCAAATTTCGAGGTCCACGCTGGTGGACTTTCCTCTTCAGTTCACCCCACAGGTTTTCTATGGGTTTCAAGTCAGGGGACTGGGATGGCCAGGGCAGGACCTTGATTTTGTGGTCAGTAAACCATTTTTATGTTGATTTTGATGTATGTTTTGGATTATTGTCCTGCTGGAAGATCCAACCATGGCCCATTTTAAGCTTAAGAGCCACCATCATATTTAACCGTGGGCATGAGGTACTTTTCCATATGGCTACCTCTCTGTGTGTGCCAAAACCACCTCTGGTGTTTATTGCCAAAAAGCTCTATTTTGGTTTCATCTGACCATAGAACCCATTTGAAGTTCCAGTAGTGTCTGGCAAACTGAAGATGCTTGAGTTTGTTTTTGGATGAGAGTAGAGGCTTTTTTTCTTGAAACCCTCCCAAACAACTTGTGGTGATGTAGGTGACTTCGGATTGTAGTTTTGGAGACTTTCTGACCCCAAGATGCAACTAACTTCTGTAATTCTCCAGCTGTGATCCTTGGAGATTTTTTGGCCACTCGAACCATCCTCTTCACAGTGTGTTGAGACAATATAGACACACGTCCAATTCCAGGTTGATTCATAACATTTCCAGTTGACCGGAACTTCTTAATTATTGCCCTGATGGTGGAAATGGGCATTTTCTTATAGCCACTTCCTATTTTGTGAAGCTCAACAACCTTTTGCTGCACATCACAGCTATATTCATTGGTCTTACCCATTGTTATGAATGACTAAGGGAATTTGGCCTATGGTTTACCTCATATTTATACCCTGTGAAACTGGAAGTCATGGTTGATTAATTTCCTGTTCCTAGTCCTTTTTTTTAGTGTACTAAAAAAAGTAAAATATCAATGGGAATATACTTCAAATATATTTTTCTCATATGAAAACATAGGGGTGCCAATAATTGTTGAACTCCTATATTTAACAAATATATTTTTTTGATAAACCTGTGTTGTGTTTGCAGTTGTTTGATATCCATGAAAGCAGAGTATTTTTGTGAATTGTCTGAAGAAAATATCAAAAGGTTAAATACTAATGGCAATTTTTCACAGCCTTCTTTGCTCATATTTACCAAGGGTGCCATTATTAGTGGAGGGCACTGTAAGTGTGACAGAGTTCAGCCTTGTTAATAGCACATGCTGACTGTCATGATCAAAGCCAAGTGAATGTGACCTCTGCATGCTTTGGAAAAACCTGTTCTCTTCACCTATAAAGCTGTGAACTTAATTGTGTTTTACAAGTCTTGGCATGTAAGCTCTGCCATAACTAAAGCATAGCCACTTCACCCTAACAGTCAAGTTTCTGGATATTTGTTTGGCAAAAGGAACATATAGGAGAATGTTGAGTATGACATTTGCTCAAACCATCATTGTGTGTGAGCACAGAAGAGTGGTGGGGCATGAAAAGCATCAAAGAGCAAACTATTGTACATTTCTCCACATGCAGGAATTGAAAGAAAGTGCCACAGGGAATCTTTGCTGAGCTTCAAGACTTGACAAGAAGTGGCACTGCTCTTTGACTCTCCAGCCCTCTGACCCTAAGGTGTTAACTCTTATCCAGATAGAATCAGTAGACACTTCTCTCTGGGTTTGGGTTTTAGACCCACGCTCTCTCTCTCCCTCTCTCTCTCTCTCTCTCTCTCTCTGTGTGTGTGTGTGTGTGTGTGTGTGTATGGCAAAAGTGACATTTTTACTGAAATTGATCTATGAGCTCATCAAGAGTTCAGGGAATCTGCTACTGTCTTTGCTGGAGAAATTCCTACAAGTGAGACTAGACATGAATATACAAACTCTGCAATAGTACAACCCCAATTCCAAAAAAGTTGGGATGTTGTGTAAAATGTCAATAAAAACAGAATGCAATGATTTGCAAATCTCATAAACCCATATGTTATTCACAATAGAACTTAGGAAACATATCAAATGTTTAAACTGAGGAAATGTACCATTTTAAGAAAAAAATAAAGTTATTTTTCATTAGATGGCCGCAACACGTCTCAAAAAAGTTGGGACGGGGCAACAAAAGGATGGAAAAGTAAGTGTTACTAAAAAGAAACTGCTGGAGGTTAATTGGCAACAGGTCAGTGACATGACTGGGTATAAAAAGAGTATCTTAGTCTTTCTTAGATTTTCAGAAGTAAAGATGGGCAGAGGTTCACCAATCTGTGAAAAACTGCGTCTACAATTTATAGGACAATTTCAGAATAATGTTCCTCAGTTCGTCAAATTGCGAAGACTTTGAATATCTCATCATCTACAGTACATAATATCATCAAAACATTCAGAGAATCTGGAGAAATCTCTGTGTGCAAGGTTCAAGAGTGAAAATCAATATTCAATATCTTCGGGCCCTCAGGCGGCACTGCATTAAAAACAGGCATGATTCTGTAATGGAAATCACTGCATGGGCTCAGGAACACCTCCAGAACTCATTGATTGTGAACACAGTTCGCCATGCCTTCTCTACATCACTGCAACAATCTTTTACTAAAGATGTCATGCAACTATCCTGTCCAAATGACATAATCGCTGATTATAACAACTCTATTTCTAACGCCCTTGACTTGCATGCCCCTCTTAAGTGTAGATATGTCCCCTCCACTCACTGCTCCCCCTGGTACACACAGGAACTGTATGCTCTTAAAGCTGCAGGATGACGCCTTGAGCGTCTTTACAACAAAACTGGTCTTACTGTTCACTTGGATGCGTATAACGATCATATACAAGCATACAAATCTGCACTAAATGTTTTTGTACTTTTCTGCTTTGATTAATAATGCCTCTTCTAGACCCAAAACACTCTTCTCTACTGTTAATAAACTCATAAATTCTCCTGCCCCCTCATTTCTGCTTCTTCTGAACTCTGTCAGTCATTTCTTAATTCCTTTCAAAATAAGCTTGATTGTATTTACAAACGCTTTCCTTCAACTGTCCCTCCAGACACGCTACAGGATTTTCTCATTCATAGCCAGATAGGTACCTTTACTGATTTCGTTCCCACTACCCCATCTGCTGTTTCTAAGTTAATTAGTAAATCTAATTCTACTTCCTTTCAGCTTGATCCTGCCCCAACTGCCTTACTTAAGCTTTGCCTGCCTGTTATCTCAGTGCCTATTTCCCACCTCATCAATAGAACATTTAGTACTGGATTTGTCCCTTCAGAACTCAAAACTGCTGCTGTCATTCCAGTTTTAAAAAAGCCTAGCTTGGACTCCTCAGATCTTAAAAACTACCGCCCTATTTCTAATCTACCTTTCTTGAATAAAGTAATGGAGAAAGTGGTTGCTCTCAGCTTAAGCTTAAGCTCTTACAATCTCTTTGAATGCTTTCAGTCTGGCTTCTGTCCACTTTACAGCACTGAGACACGGTTAAAACTGCTGAGTTTTAAATGATATTTTGATGGCTTCTGACTCAGGTGCCTTTTCTGATCCTCTTAGACATTAGTTCTGCTTTTGATACTATCTCACATAGTGTACTTACTTCTTGGCTTTCTGCTATTGGAATTTCTGGCATTGCTTTATTTCCATTTGTCAATTTAAATCTACCACTGTTTTTAGTTCTCAAGGTGTTCCTGAGGGTTCTGTACTTGGTCCAATGCTTTTTATCACCTACATGCTTCCCTTAGGTCACACTATTCACCACCATGGCCTTAATTTCCATTGCTTTACTGATGACACTCAACTCTACAGTGCCCTCCACTAATATTGGCACCCTTGGTAAATATGAGCAAAGAAGGCTTTGAAAAATTGTCATTATTATTTAACCTTTTGATATTTTCTTCAGACAAATCACAAAAATACTCTGCTTTCATGGATATCAAACAACTGCAAACACAACACAGGTTTATCAAAAATATATATTTGTTAAATGTAGGTGTGAACCCTTTTATTGGCACCCCTATGTTTTCATATGAGAAAAATATATTTGAAGTATATTCCCATTGATATTTTACATTTTTTTTAGCACACCGGGATGACTAGGAACAGGAAATTGTTCAACCATGACTTTCTGTTTCACAGGGGTGAAGATATGAGGTAACACATAGGCCAAATTCCCTTAGTCATTCATAACAATGGGTAAGACGAGGGGCATTAGCTGAACTATTAATCATCCGGGGCTGAGCTCAGATTCTTCTCCATGCATTTTTTCCCCAGCTCAGCTAGTAGCCTAAGTTTAGTTTTATGGAAGCTGTGGTAACTTAGCTTAACTTAACCTTGTATGACATGATCAGAAAAAGTTGAGGATTTATCATAAAACTTGCCTCTGGTGTTATCACTGTTTGTAGGACTACGAGACCGATAAAATATAAAACTTTTCTAACTAGGCTAGTTTGATGTTGATAGCCAAGGGGAGGCACAACTAAGCTATCACTGTATGGGTTTAGCTGCTACAGAGCCATGCAAAGTACATTACAGGTATCTTTCCTTATGCTCTGCTCACATCATGTTCACGTAACTTGGAACTCATATAGACATTTACACACCTTGTTTTCCTGCTCAGCATGAGAGGATGTTAATGTTTCAGTTTCAATCCCTTTACTGGTTAAAAAATATATATTCAGTGGGTATAGAAAAGAATCACCCCCCTTTAAAATAATAACATTTTGTTGCTTTTCAGCCTGAAATGAAGACGGACAGTTTTTGTTTTATCCAGCTGTATTTACTCAGTGCAACTTATAACATCCAAGTGAAAGATATAACACCAACATGTCAGAAAAATAAATAAATAAATGAAAAAAAAAAAAACAGGAAATAGGATCATCCCCCTCCTAAAAATGACCTGAAAACTCAATCAGGTGTAGCTAATCACCTTCTCAATGGCACACAAACCATTTGACTTTCAACTGTGATCAGCTGTGGTCATTTTGATTAGCTCAACATGAAAAGAACTTTCCTGGAGCATTTTGTAGTGCAACTGAACTGAAGCAAACAATCAACTATGGGTGGCAAGGCACTGTCAAAAGATCTCTGGGATAAAAGTTGTGGACAGGCACAAGTCAGGAGATGGATACAAAAAAAAAATTCAAAGGTGTTATCAATGTGTAGAAGCACAGTGAAGTGTATTATTAAGAAGTGGAACGTATTTGGTACTACACAGACCCTCCCTGGATCAGGACATCACTCCAAACTGGATGAAAGAGCCAGGAGGAAACTGATCAGAGAGGCTACCAAGAGGCCTACAGCAACTCTGAAGCAGTTGCAGGAATTTATGACAAAGAGTGGTCATTGTGTGCATGTGACAACAATATCGCAAATTCTCCACAAATGTGGCTTGTATGGGAGGGTTGCAAGAAAAAAGCCACACCTCAAGAAAGGCCACATGAATGCACCTTGAAGATTCTGAGGCCACATGGAAAAAGGTGTTATGGTCAGATGAGACTAAAATTGAATTATTGGGCCTCAACACCAAACGATATGTCTGGTGGAAATCCAATACAGCTCACCATCCAAATAACACCATTCCTACAGTAAAGCATGGAGGTGGTAATATCCTGTTATGGGGGTGTTTCTCTGCAGCAGGGACTGGAGCACTTGTCAGGATGGAAGGAAAATGGATGGGGCAAAATACCGTCAAATTCTGCCAGAAAGTTGTCAATGGGAATAAGATTTACCTTCCAACATGAAAATGACCCAAAGCACACAGCAAAACTGACCACACAGTGGTTGAAGGAGAAAAAGGTGAATGTCCTTGTATGGTCTAGTCAGAGCCCAGACTTAAACCCCAATGAAAATCTGTGGAATGACTTGAAGACTGCAGTCCACAAACGGTCACCATCAAATTTAACTGAACTTGAGCAGTTCTGCAATCTCTTCTCACATCTCTTCTCTGTGCTGTTTAAAAAGAACAGTGGGATTCATCCAATTTTGCTTCAGATGTGTGGTAATATATATATATATATATATATATATATATATATATATATATATATATATATATATATATATATATATATATATATATATATATATATGTAATGAAGTCACAGTTGCATGTTTGCATTTAGAGGAAACAAGAGTGTTATAATTGTGCTGGCTTCCCCCTACAGGGTGATTTCATAATCTGCTGAGTTAACAACAAACGTATATTTAAAAAAAAATCCATTACATTATGTCTCACCTGAGATCTGCTATTGACAAATCTTTCTGAAAAAAAGAAAAAGGTACCTCCAGTCCCCTCCAAAAGTCATGTCATTCACTGTAAATCATCACCAAGCACAGTGTGCTTTCACAGCAGTAACAGCAAAGCACAAAATTCATAAATCATTATGAACAGTAACAATGAAGTGTTTTTTCCTGTTCGAGAAGCTGGCAGTGTGTGTAGAATTAGCTGGATGATGATAAAGGTCAAAGTCATTTTACTCACACAGTTTCTGGTAAACAATTCCTTGAAACTAATCATGTTCTTGAACACATTTGGTTTTTACATACTTTTCCCATTTTGCTGCATAAAAGGAGGCAGTATGGGGATGCTATCCCCCTCTTCAGTATTCTGTATTTTTTTTGCTCCAAATATCCATATCTGTATTCGGATTTAAAACCAAAGTAGGCATTACCTTAACCAGAAGGGTTTTTTTCTTTTTTCTTTTGGAATTATATATGAACCCTACCACTCTGCCCCTGGACACAACTGGAAATGTCAGCAGTGTCTGCATGGTCTGTGAATTCTAGCTCTGATAGGTCCTCAACCTCGGCTAGAGCTCATAATTGGTCTCAAATAGAGATGTGAGCTGGACACATGTATTATTATTTTAGTTTATAGCTGCCCCCTGCCTATGATATTTTCTAATGAATTTCCCAAAATATAAACAAACTAGTAGCCTAATAGAAACTACTGTGATCCTAACCAGGCAGTTACTAAGGATGAATGAATGAACATTGTAAATGCATCAAGCAGAGACTCACATTCATGTTTATGAACGAGCTCTTTCTTTGTCTCGAGAGCTTCATATCTGACCACTTTCTCGCAACCACAAGTTTCATATCTGACCACTCACCTGCATGAAAGTAAAAATCTGCATTCCAGGGGATCCCAGTCCGATGCACACCTGTAGTCTCAACCAGATTTTTGGCAAGATTTCTATCTGGTTGTGCCTCCTATTAATATCTGTATTTGTAATTGTTTAGAACACATATCTTCATCTTCAAAAAAAAAGATTTGTATACAGTTACATCCCTAGTACAGTACTTGCAATAGCTTTGGATAGATCCAAGGAATTATATGTACATTAGGTGCAAAGAGCTAGTTAGGGAAGGACGGAAGGAAGGTATGTTAATTCTACTTTTTACAATGTGTCTAATGAAAGTTCTATAATTATGCATAATTTGTATCACACTTCACACACTGTAATTACCTTCACACCCCAATTATTAGCTAGGATTTACTTGGGTATGCTTGCCCATTAGTACTTCAAGGGGAAATTAACATTGAGGCATAGGCATGTTTTAGGTGTGTCACCATATTAGATTCCAATGGCAGATGGCAAACAATCCAGTAAATTGAACCTCCTACACCCAATTCCATAATGCCATGCCTGCTCCTGTCATTAAAACTTTGAATTACTTCTGGGTTGAGTGACAATATCATGCTCATTGTGGATGCTCTAGACAAACTGCTTTCTCCAGGTATAAACAGGGCAAATGAGCAGCTCAGGGCAAGTGCTGCATTCGTGTGAACGATCAGTAAAGTCTGCACTATGGGGTCAGTTTTCCAGACTCCAGACAGGAGGGAATCACCCCCAGGTAAGGTTGCAGTATTTATGGCCAAGCTTCCATCTGGTACTGGAATGTCAGTCTTCTCTATTTCCAAGGGCGGTAAATCCCACACCATAATTACAGTGTCATCAGCTCAAACTTAAAGGTGAAATTACCACCTTTGCTGAGGCCCGGGCGATGTATGCTTAAGGGTTTTGAAACAAATGCAAGTGTCAGGGTCTGAGGAAAAGAACAGCAATTAGGAAGTATGTAAACGTACATGTCGAACCTACAGTATGTGTCCTCCACAATACCTCAGTGGCTGTTGGTGCCACATACAAAAATGATTGAAATGGCTTGATACAGTCTTACCCTCAAAATCAATATACTGTATTATATCCATTTAGTTTGGTGCAATAGATTTTTAGAAAGCAAATAACAAGATGCAATAACAGTGTATTTTCTGTGGGTTTGGCTGCTTTCCAGTTGTAAAGGGCCTGACATCACTGGACACTATCATTGAGGATTTGACACCAGAGAGTCAATAGTTCAAGACTAATCACTAATTAGAGCAATAATAATAAGACTTTAGGGTCAAAGTGGATCCAGAGCCCATCCTGGATGGAGCACCAGTCCATCACAGATCAAACCCACATACATATTCACACACTCATTTACAGCTAGGAACAATGTAGAGTAGCTAATTCAGTTATTGGTATGTTTTTGCGAGAAAACTGGAGAACCTGGAGGAAATCCATGTGGATACTGGAAGAACATGCAAAACTCTGTACAGACAGTAACCCAAGCTCAGGATCTACAGCACCACTGCACCAGCCTGTTATCAGATAATGCAGATGATATTAATTTTAATATTTTTAAATACTTGATCATGGGAAAGACAATAAGTTACTTGGCTAACTAATACAAAGTGAGCAGAACATGAATGCCATTCTTACATCTTATACAGTGATTCAATTTCAAATAGAAAAACGACACCAATACATCAATACTGGACTGGTGCAAATAGTATTTCACAACAAGCTCTAATTAAAGTAGCAAAGACACTATGGCATCTTTTGCACATCTTTTAACCTGTGTATTACTATTATCAGTATACAGTAAGTGTAACAATGCATCTTCATGTTTTCTGTGTCTCACCTCTGCATAGTATTGTTGTAGATAATTAATTCTAGTAATTCTACAGTCCAGGAAGAAGGCTCCCTCTGCTGGTCCACATTCCTCAAGACACATGTGCCATCACTGTAAGAGCCCCAACCTGTATGTTTCCAGAGGTGGGTTGAGTAGCCAAAACTTTTTACTCAAGTACAAGTAAAACAAATCATAAAAATAATTAATCTAGTAACAGTAAAAGTAACAATGTTAATAGTTACTTGAGTAAGAGTAATAAAGTATCCAATGAGAAGACTACTCAAGTAGCAAGTTACTAGTTACTTCGGATCTGATTATAATGAAGGGAAAATATTGAATCTCAGACTACATAGAGAACTGTAAGTCACACCTCTCCTTGAAAGTCTGTCTGTTTTGTTTATATGATATAAAACCTGGGTTCAAGATGAAGCAGCATATCCCAGTCCTGTGACAGGTACAATAACACACAACCTGTCATTTTCAACACAAAATCTTTCACACCCCCCCCCCATAAATAAGCATTTTCCCAACAGTTGACTGTCTTTATTTTCACAACATGTTAACAACACAAACTTGTCAGCATCTGCATTTAAACAAGACAACAGAGAACAAAAGAACAGACTAAGAAACAGAACAGAAGAAAAAGCGTTAGCGTTTATGTTAGCATGTATGTGCGTGTGTGTCCTGCCTCCCTCGACACGCTCGCTTCTTCCCCCTCTCCGGGACTGAGCTGCTAAAAAAGTGAGCGGTTGTTGTGTCCACATTCAGACCACTGCAGAGTAGCATGAGACTTGCGACCTCATTATACATGATATAAACTACATATATCCATTAATATTTAACTGTAACAGAGGAACGCCACCGAATGTAGCAAAGTAAAAGTACATTTCTGTGATTATAAATGAACTTGAGTAAGCGTGTAAGTATGGCCAGTTAAACCTACTCTTAAAAGTAAATTGTTTTCCCAAAAGTTACCCAAGTAAATGTAACAAAGTAAATGTAGCACGTTACTACCCACCTTTGTATGTTTCTCATAATGATGTAAAAGGAATTAACTTTCAATTCAAAACAAAACAAAACAAAACATTTTTTAGTTACACATCATACATTTCACTAACACCTGTGACTACTGACAAGAACAGCATTAAGTAATAGTAACAGGTTTTACGCAGTTCTTATGTTTCACTTTTACACAGATACACTGAAAATACATGAATCAGTATACACCGATCAGCCATAACATTAAAACCACTTGCCTAATATTGTGTAGGTCCCCCTTGTGTTGCCTGAACAGCTCTGACCCATCAAGCCATGGACTCCACAAGACCTCTAAAGGTGTGCTGTGGTATCTGGCTCCAAGATGTTAGCAGCAGATCCTTTAAGTGTTGTAAGTTGCGAGGTGGGGCCTCCCTGTATCAGACTTGTTTGTCCAGCACATCCCACAGATGCTCTGAGATCTGGGAAATTTGTCAGAGTCACTCAGATCGCATTTTTCCTGCTTCCAACACATCATCTTCGAGAACTGACTGTTCACTTGCTGCCTAATATATCCCACCGCTTGACGGGTGCCATTGTAACAAGATAATGTTATTCACCTCACCTGTCAGTGGTTTTAATGTTATGGCTGATTGGTGTAAAATTTGAATGAATGTCACTGTAAGGTAGTTGTTAGAACAAACATTGCAGGTTGACTTGCCAAATATATAGTTAGCATTTTAAAAATTACGAGCACAATGCGTTTTGTCATTATTCACTATAATCCTTAAAGAGAATGCATGATAAATCACTGCTGTGATCTTCAATCACACTAATGCTTGTCAGGTTCAACCTAAATTACCAACCTAGAGAGCAGTAGAGGACAAATAAAAGCCACAGTTCAGTTTATATTTGACTTAAGTAATTATTTAGATAAATGCTATTAAAGCTTTTACCCGGCCATCTATGAGGCAACCCATGTTAGACTGGATTTGGTAAAGGTTACAAGATGAATTGGTTATCCCTGGCCAAGTTTCTCCAGAAAAATTAGGCAAGGTGCTAGATAAACCAGAGCTCTGCAGAAATCAACAACTGTATGACTAGTATACAATTACCTATAAACTGTTGTGACTGTAGCTATAACACAGGAGGGTGTGCTGTGGAGGTTTTTTCACTCTCTTTTTAAAAAAAAACAAAAAAAAAAAACCGGAGTCGTGCTCCAGCAGTGCCCCAGAAGTGGAGTATGGTACTCCAGTTTCTCGCAGTCCGTGCTCTCATGAGGTTCACAATGATGGTTGCATCTCATACAGTTTTGTTATAAATGTGAGGTAGGACAGTCTGAATGTTTTTGTACACTATGTATGAAACATAAGACAATAAACCCTGTTTCATTGTGTAGCTGTGGTTCTTTTATTCACTAGAAGAAAATAGAACTTGAAGTTTGTCACCAGATGCTCTGCATAATTTGCCATAATTTTGTGAAATGGTTTGGTCTGCTGCATTTAAGAGCTTCCATGCCCTTCATGGCTATTTATAGATATTTTGTTATATGTAGAGGATCTCTGGTTATTTCTTAAGTTTGTTTAGATGCCACATCTTAAAGTGAGGCACACAAAAAGAAACCAAGCCATATTGAATATTGCATTAGAATGAGATATGGTTCGATTATGGGTTATAGGTCGTGTGGATGTGTGTGTGTGTGTGTGTGTGTGTGTGTGTCCTGGGGAGGCCTTCTTAAATGCTTTGTCTCAGGCCTAGGTATTGTGCACAGCACTCTACCATGCTACTCACATGAAAGTGTCATTTCTCTGCTGGGAATGATCCACCACCCATATGACATCTGGCCAGGAGTGGTCCTGTGCCGGTTCCTTTCCACTGCACAGCTGCAGATGGGCTGTCACAAGATCAGTCTACAACGTCCACTTATATTGTAGATGTACATGATAGAATGTCAATAAATAGAAGTAAAAATGCAGGTGTACCTAATAAAACCACTAAGTGTATATTTCACTGGAAATATAAAAAGTTCAGTTGTCAGGTATGAGTTTGTGCTCCCAAAGCATCCAGCAAAAGGCTTCCTGTTTCTCCGCTTGCTCAAAATGCCAGCAAACAATGCTCGGAAAAGCAAACCAGCTCTGTGTCTAGACACCAGTCTAACAATGCTCACTCTGGCATGGCTAATGTAACTCCAGAGAGTGATAAATACTGGCATGCACTGCTCTAGCTGACAGAAGGAATGGGCGCTAGCTGTCATCGCGCACGCAAACAGGAAGCGGGAGGGCCAAGCCAAAATCAGGCCCAACTCACCGTCAACCTGGCCAAGGGAATCATCACTCATTTAATTAAAAACCAATTTATTTTCGTATACATGCTTAGTTTTAGCCCCAAGCTCTCACAAGGCTTCCGATGCTGGTTATATTATATTGTAATTACCTCACAGAGGATTAATGATTTTGGCAACAGATCTCCTGTTAACTGAGGCCATGATGCAATACAAAATCTGACCAGAAGGAGTCAGAATGAGACAGCCTTTTTCTCAGTATATTAATGAGGTAGATTTCTCTGGGAATTTGTATGACTAACACAAAGGTCTGTGTATATACTGCAGCAGTTCAGGTGGATTACCTACTCTTGGCAAAGCACGGTACAAAAATCTTAAAGTGTCATCACAGAAGCCATGAACTTTCTGTGCACAATGTAATACGAGATAGTACAAAATGTCTGAAGAATACAGTAAACCTTCAACTGTACATGACTCTTTAAAGTTATGTAATGTAATGTAGTTGTCTGGTCTCCTAATTCAGATCAAGTGTTCACCAGTACTAATAGTTATTATGGAGAATTTGTTGGTACCTCTCAGTCAGTTTGTTTGCAGTTTAAGTGAGAAATAATGCAGTAATCATTTTGCCAACCTAACACACTGACTTTTTTTCCTTCACTGATCTGAGACCACAGATCTTTAAATATTTTAGAGGCTATACAGATTTGTGCTGTGCCAATATATTTATTCACTCATCTTCAGTGACTACTTTATCCTCGTAAAGTAGTCCAATAAAGGGCACCGGGTACACACACTTTCACGCCTACAGGTGAATTAGCTTAGCCAATCCACCTATCAGAGGAAACCGGAGAACCACACAAACACGGAGAGAACATGCAAAACTGTACACAGACAGTAACCCAAGCTCAGGATCAATCTAGGAAACTGTGAGGCGGCAACACTACCCGCTGCGCCACGTTGTGCACTCAAAAGTTGTGAACAGAAGCTGGGAAGGTTTTACTGATGTAACAAATCAGGTTGTACTGAGGCCTACCTTTCTTTCTCCCACCTTAATTTTTACTTTCAAATGGAGTACTATGGGAACAGTGTAAACAAACCAGCATCTCTTGTTCTCTCACTCTCAGATTTTGTCCAAATGGGTTCAGAATGTATGTAAACACTATTAGTATACTAAAATACATAGAAGGCACCGTGGTCGTGCGCTAGGTAGCATTGCTGTGTCACAACTCCAGGGTCCCCAGTTCGATCCTTAGCTTGGGTTGCTGTCCATGTGCCAAAAACAAGCCTGTAGGTGAATTGGTGATCCTAATTTGTCCCTAGGAGTGAATGTGCATGTATGATGCAGTGAGTTAGTCTGCCATCGTATCCAGTGGGTATTTTCCACCTTGTGCCCAGCATTCCCTTGGGTAGTCTCCACATGCCATGTATAAAGCAGTTACTGAAGATGAATGATTAAAATGCATACAGTAGAGTGCCACAAGAGAGACATTCTGTGCCATCCTTTGGGCAAACTCTGATGTATTGACTTAAGAAATAGGTGGAGCAATTTATAGTTTTCTATAGCTGGGAAAAAATGACTTCCTGACTAGGTTATGATCCCAGAATCCATTTGGACTCTTTTGACAAAATTTGAATAGACTGAGTGAAAAGCATAGTCAATGATAACTGGTAAATTACTGCTATAATGTACCATTAAATGTATGGCTTCCTAATAATAACAATGTCTTCCATGCTGCCTATTTAAATTCAAATGGATACATAATGTTGCCTACTAAAAAAAACCCCAAATATAAATTATTAGTCATTAAGTGCCATGCATTTGACTCAAATCTAAGGCAATTAAATAAGAACCTATGTTTCAATACTATTCTCAACAGATGTCTCCTTTTGATGCAGACATGTGTACCATCTATGTCAGATGTTCTCAGACTCAGCCCTTTAAAACCCAGGGCTTGATAAATAGCTGATTAGCTGGATCAGGTGAGAGCTGTTCCCTCCCACAGTATTGTTGAGAGTTAGAAGATGTAACAATCATATTACCAGTGCAGTAAAGGTGTGTTTTTGTTCAACTTCCAGAATATATTCTATTCAAATTTATTTCTATACAGCTTTTAACAATAGACATTGTCACAAAGCAGTTTTACAGAAATCCGGATGTAGATTTACAGTACTGTGCAAAAGTTTTAGGCACCCTATTTTTTTTAGTACAAACTTTGTTCTAAATTTTTTCTACATATTCCCAAACATTAGTTTTCTAGCACAAAATTAAATGTTACAGGAAAATGTATGTCATTAAAGAAAGCAGCATATTATGTAAGAGACCATTTTTCAGACAAAAAACACAATGAAGACTGCTGGGTTTTGCTGCAAAAATAAGAAGCAAGTGTGAAGCAAGAAGCAAGAGTCTCCAGAAGAACTGTGGCTGGTTCTGCAAGATGCTCAATAAAACTTACCAGCTAATTTCCTTATAAGACTGCACACATTGTACCAGAGACTAAAATTTTTATTTATTTTTTTTTCCTCTTCATGATGCGCTATAGGAGACAGATCTGGACTGCTGGCAGACCAGTCGAGCACATGCACTTTGTGTCCACTGAAGCCAGGCTGTTGTAGCATGTGCAGAATGAGGCCTGGCATTGTCCTGCTGAAATAACCATGGACTTCCTGGGAAAAGACGTTGTGTTGATGGCAGCATATGTCTCTTTAAAATCCCAATATATACCTCCGCGTCAATTGTACCTTCACACGTATGCAAGTCACCCATGCCGTTGGCACTGATGCACCCCCATACTATCACAGATGCTGGCTTTTGCACCTTTCACTTATAAGAGTCTGGTTGGTCGTTTTCATCTTTGGCATGGAGAACTCGATGACCGTTTTTCCCGAAAACAAGCTGAAACATGGACTCAACTGAGCACAGCACATGTTTCCACTGCCTTTCAGTCCATCTGAGATGAGCTCGGGCCCAGAAAACTCTCCAGCGTTTCTGTATAGAGTTGATGTGTGGCTTCCTCCTTGCGTAATAGAGTTTCGTGTTGAATGACTGGATGCAGCGGCGGACTGTGTTAAGTGACAACGGTTTTCTGAAGTACTCCCAAGCCCATGTGGTTATATTTATCACCGTAGCATGACGATTTCTCAGGAAATGCCGCCTGAGGGCTTGAAGGTCACGCACATTCAACAGTGGTTTCCGGCCTTGCCCTTTACACAATGAGATATCTCCGGATTCCCTGAATCTTTTCACAATATTATGCACTGTAGATGGTGAAAGACCTAAATTCTTTGCAATCTTGCGATGAGCAATGTTCTTTTTGAACTGACTGAGTGAGCCATGACCCATCCTTGCTTGCAAAGATTGAGCTTTTGGTGGATGCTCCTTTTATGCCCAATCCTGATACCCTCCCCTGTTACCAATTAACCTGATCCTCCAAAATGGTGTTACTTGAATATTCTATAAACTTTTCTTATTTTCTTATTTTGCTTCTGTCCCAACTTTTTTTGAGTGTGTTGTATAATCCCTGCAGGAAAAGAGATTGAAAGAGAGTGGAGGGGGAAAAAAACATGATTTTTGCCTCATTTACAGGAAGATTTTTAAGATAAGATCTCAAGATGGAAATAAAATACAGTGGGTATAGAAAAGAATCACCCCTTTTAAAATAATCACATTTTGTTGCTTTGAAGCCTGAAAATGAAGACAGACACAGTTTTTGTTTTATCCAGCTGTATTTACTCAGTGCAACTTATAATATCCAAGTGAAAGATATAACACCAACATGTCAGAAAAAAATTTTAAAATTATAAAACAGAATCACTGAGTTGGAAAAAGGATCACCCCCTTGCTTTAATTTGCCTTAATTTTTTAATTACAACCTTTAGTCTGTTGGGATATGTCTCTACTAACTTTGCACAGCTAGACTTTGCAATATTTGCAAAACTATTGCAGAACTGCTCAAGTTCAGTTAAATTTGATGGTGACCGTTTGTGGACTGCAGTCTTCAAGTCATTCCACAGATTTTCAATGGGGTTTAAGTCTGGGCTCTGACTAGGCCATGCAAGGACATTCACCTTTTTCTCTTTCAACTCCTTGTGGTCAGTTTTGCTGTGTGCTTTGGGTCATTGTCATGTTGGAAGGTAAACCTTGTTCCTGCAACTTTCTGGCAGAGGGCAGCAGATTTTCCTCAAGAATTTGACGGTATTTTGCCCCATTCATTTTCCTTCTATCCCCTCTCTCTCTCTCTCTCTCTCTCTCTCTCTCTCGCTCTCGCTCTCTCCCTCTCTCTCTTGCACTCTCTCTGTTGCAGGATATGATTTTTCATAGGTCAGCCACAGGGCGTACAATCTGTCATTGTGCGTTTAGGCTTACACTGGCCCTTGCACACCGCATTAGTAGATTCATAGATTGTAGCATACACCCACGCACATGCACAGCCCTGCTATTTTCTTTCCAGAGTCCCTTCACACAATGAGCAGAATTATCCTCGTGAGCAGGCTCAATTTTCACTCCACCTCGGGCTCTCCGGTGCTTCCACAGACACGGTGAGAGGAAAACAAGAGGAGGGAGGGAGGGATTGAAAAAGAGAGACACACAATAACAATCTGTTTCCTGACGTGTTGAGACCCGTCTACTAATCTGCTGCACCTGCTTCTAAAAGCTAAGATTGACATGACTCAAGTTCCCCAAGAGCCGGTTGCATTTGTGTGCGAGTCAAATGTAGCTGGCGCTTAGCCAGCATTTACCATACTGACCTCCGTGACCATGTACTGATCCATCTTTCTCTGCTTCACACACACACACACACACATACACACACACATACACACACACACCTGCATATGCAACCTAATCCAGCACCAAGCACGTGCATGTACACACATTACATACAGTATATAGCACACACACACACACACACACACACACACACACACACACACACACACAGCTACCTCCTGAATTTGAGATTAAATGTGTAAAAACAAATTTGTGTGTAAATCTTTAGTTAAACACATAATTTATAAATGTTAATTGCACCTCATACTTTCAGTATTTAATTTTTTTAGATTCAGTTCTGAAACCATGGATGTTGTTTAGATTTAAAGAATCTTCTTATTTGTCTTAATAAATAATTTTCAATAAACCAATTAGCATTAATCATCACCCATTTTCTTTTTCTGACCAGCTATTTATGCAGTCCCTCCAGGATTTAGCAGAATCGCAGAAATTAAAGCAAAATCAAGCAAACGGCACAATATTTAGAGGAGCTTGCAATTTTTCAAAATTACTGCAGATTTTCCGCAGATTTGGGCCAAGACGCATCATGTGATGTCATCACAACACGCAGTCCCTCTTTGACTCACGTGCGTTGATGTGTACAGCTAAAACGTCTCATTTACCAACAAGCATCACTGTGAAAGACCATGCAAAATAATTTCGTGCAATTGCAATTTCATCAATTCAGTTCATTTTCTGGAAAACACACACACACACACACACACACACACACACACACACACACACACACACACACACACACACACACACAAAGAAAATGGAGCAAAATCAAACATTTTTGGCTGCAACAATCACAAAAAAACTCTGTGAAATCCTGTATGGACTGTTTATGTGCTCCTTCAGTGTGTGTGTGTGTGTGTGTGTGTGTGTGTGTGTGTGTGTGTGTGTGTGTAGTCATCAAGTGTAGTGGCTTGCTTATTACCCTCATTATGGAGGAAATGAAGTAACCAGTGTTGAGAACTGAACTAGTCCTTGGGGTTTCACTTGCCAGCAGATTATTATCTTCATGGGATTCAGGCTTTTGTGTGTGTGGTTTAACTTTTTTTCCATATCTTTGCGAACACTTTTAAATCAGACTGGCACAGTGGATAAAGTATTATTAAAAAGATGAATTATTATATGGGGCAGCCTGGTGGTGCATTGGGTATCATTGCTGCCTCACAGCTCTAGGTTCCCTGGCTCAGTCCTGAGCTCAGGTTACTGTCTATGTGGAGTTTCATATGTTCTCCCTGTGGGTTTCCTTTGGGTTCTTCGGTTTCCTCCCACCTCCCAAAACATGCCGGTTGGTGGACTGGCAACTCTAAATTGGATGTATTGAGGTCTATAGCTCTTTAGAGCTATCTAATTAGCAGCTGTTGAAGACATGCTGGGTGAAGGTGAAGTGGTCTACTTGTAGTTCTAAAGTGCTGTTGGGATTCAGTGCCCTAAGTTTTCCTGTCAAATAGAGAGAGAGAAAAAACTAGTGTTCCTTACAAAGTGCTCATTGCACTTCATCAAAGTGCACCAGAGTTTTACCCAAAGGTTATTTTTTAAAAACAAACAAATAAATAAATAAATAAATATTTATTTATTTATTTATCTGTTTGTTTATTTTTACTTGTTTACCTTCATGGGCATTTCTCAAAACACATAATTAGTCAAAGCACATTCTTCACACCACAATATACTACACTTATTATGGAGGAAATAAATTAACCATGAAGTTACTACCCCAGCCCAGCCCAGCCCAGCCCAGCCCAGCCACGCCCAGCCCAGCCACCACTTCTTTAGCGTCATTATAAACCAACTACTACACACTCAGAAAAAGGGGTACTAAACTGTACCTTTCATTGTTACTGAGCTTCATTCATAACTTCATTGTTATCTTTTAATATCTTAAAAAACATTTCAGGTACATAATTGTAACTAACTGTAATTTACTTTAATTGAAAAGCTTCAAAGGTACACAAACATGCTCAGTAATAGGAAAAAGATGCACACTAAAGGTACAAAAGGTTCTTGAGGGTACTACAGGGTACCCAGGTACAGTTTACTACTTTTTTTTTGAGATTCTATGCATCATTTAGTTTTTTTGTTATAATATGTTCTTGCTAATTATAAAATATGGACTATAAAATTAGTTTGTCTATTCTTGTCTGTGTTGTACAGTCCAGAACCAGCCTCTAAGAAGATTCCAGATGACGCCAGCGCCTGCAAAGATTTTGGATGATACCAATTGTCTAATCGTCACATCACAAGCTCTATGCGTGTTGCTCCTGGGGTAGCAGTGGACCTGACCTGTTCAGCTCTCCAGGCTGGCCTGGTCCGTCCTGGTGCCCTGCTTCTGGAGTTCTCCTCACTTGGAGGCCACTCGCTGTTGCTGAGGATGGCCCCATATGTACAGCCTGGGGATACACTTTGAAGCCGTGAAGATGGCATTGGACTGAAATTGATGCGGGCAGTCTTGGCGCGCTATCATGGGACTGCCGTTGTGGTGCCGGTTTTCGGGACTGAAATTGCCACAAACAAACGCACAAACAGACTTTGCTCTCGGGTCTCCATCGGTGGACAGTTCATGATTTCAGCAGAATAGACTTCATGTTTGAGACTGTGGGGAATTTCCTGTTTACACAGTTACACTTTTGTTTTATCATGTAGCACACAGTCATAGAAAAGATTTACTTATAATTACACTATCCAGTGTCACCCAGATGAAGATGGGTTCCCTTTTAAGTCTGTTTCCTCTCAAGGTTTCTTCCTCATGTCATCTCAGGGAGTTTTTCCTTGCCACCGTCGCCACTGCTTTCTCATTGGGATTAAATTTATCAATTTAATATTTGGATCCGAAATTTCTATATTTCTGTAAAGCTGCTTTGTGATGATGTTCATCGTTAAAAGCGCTATACAAATAAAATTGAATTGAACTGAATTGAACAGTATGTGTGTGTATTGTTTTAATTTTTCTCCTTTATAAAACATCGTTTGGCGTGACAAAGACATTATGCAAATAAAAGTTAATATAATCACCACACTAGTCTGGGAGGGCAAAGCCACCACATTAAATCTGGACAGATACAGCCTACAAGCTCTAAGCTCTAACTGCAATGCAAATTAAACAGTACAACCTTATTTATCTGCCCCAAAATCCTAACCAGACAATATTGCATCAGTGTTCTCGGAGTGCACTAATCACGTCACCATGTTCACTTCATGGATTAAAAAATCCTGGCTTCACTGGCTAATCCAACACAGCACAAATATAGCCAATTGACAATTTCTTATCCAGCTAATCGACCAACAGTCCCCTAATTATGGACATTAAATGCAGACTTGATTTTGCATTTTTGTCCTTATTACTTTACAATAAGGGCTGGCATTTACGGTGGATATAAAATGTCTACACACATCTGTTGAAATGGCAGGTTTTTGTGTTGTAAAAAATTAAATTGAGATAAATCATGTTCAGAATCAACCAATCACATTAAAACCCAGGTTAAATACTAATTAGTATACTCCTGCCATGAATTAAAGTGACCGATTACCCCAAAATAAAGTACAGCTGTTCCTATAGGATTGTCCTGACATATTCTTGGTAACATCCAACTGGAAAAGCCATGGGCCACAAAGAGCTTACAAAGCAGGTACGGGATCTCATTGTTGAAAAAATATCATTCGGTAGCGGGTTACCAAAAAAATTCCAAGGTATTGGATATACCATGGAACACTGTAAAGACAATAATCAACAAGTGGAGAAAATATGGTGGACAGTGACATTACTAAGAACAGGACATCCCTCTAAAATTGATGAGAAGATTGGGAGAAAACTGGTCATGGAGGCTGCCAAGAAGCCTACAGCAACATTAAAAGAATTGCAGCAATTTCTGGCAAGTACTGGTTGCTCCAAACATGTGACAACAATCTCCCGAATTCTTCATATCTCTGGGCTATGGGGTAGGGTGGCAAGACGGAAACCTTTTTTAATAAAACAAATAATTAACATATACATCCAATCTCCCAACACCATGTGGAATAATGTGATTACACTAAAGTTGAACTTTTTGGCCAGAATACCAAAAGATATGTTTGGCACAAAAAACAACACATGACCAAAAGAACACCATCCCCACGGGGAAGCATGGTGGTGGCAGCATCATACTTTGTGGCTGTTGCAGACCTAAATCCAATCAAATGACGCATAAAGCACTGACCAGACTGCTTTTAAATGCAGAATTAAGATTAATCAATCACAATGACTACGTTTAACAATTATAAACTTTTAAAGTAAAACTATAAACTTTTCTACACATTTTGCTGATCTCTGGCTGATCTATCTGCAATGCTTTAGTGAGACTCACAAACATCCAGTTGATTCTACCGAAGCTCCAGAACTCCAGGCATCAAACAACACATCCGGGATTTCATGCAGCACATGTCTCTGCAAAGCATTTTTGTTTTTTAATGGTCAGACCACTTGGGGACTTTTAGTAGTAATAAAATAAGTCCTTTTGAGAGGACATTCTTTAATGCCCCAGTTATTTCTTACTCTTGGAACATAGAATGTGCTTTATTGCCAAAATGTAAAACCATCATGTTAAAGGGCCTCAGGGACAAATTGACAAGAGGTGTGTTTATTTTGGGGCATAGCGACAGTCTCTCTCTCTCTCTCTCTCACACACACACACACACACACACACACACACACACACACACACACTTATAAGCATACACACACTCCCAAATTACATGGTATTTAATTGTAAGTATATAAATCTATCATTTGAGTCAAATATGAGTAAAATTAGCATTTATGTGTAGAAGAAGACATATAATTTTAATCCTGTGGTACAGCAAGTCTGATGAATATTAATTATACTTGATTTATTTGATTTAGTGCTGATTTTGGGCTGCATTCTGCTGGTTATTTTGTTTTATTCATATTTTTCCCGTAAAGATCTAAAAGTTAACTTGTGTGATCTCATTTAATGTTTACGAGTATAAAAACCAGTGTGTACTTTTGATTCTCTTGGTCCCCTAGTGTTAGTGAGGCTTCTGTGTGTTTTTATAAGTTTTTTCTTTTTCTTTTTATAAAAGCGAAGAGCTGGCAGAAAGAAGCAGTTTGCCAAGAAGATAAACATGTCAACTGACCATGAACTCAAAATGACAGGCTTGGCTATAATTAAGGTTTCATATCTCTCCCTCTGTCGTTTTTCTTCCTTCTCTCCTCTCTCTGCTCATTCCCTTCCTTTTGTATGTTTTTATTATTTCGCCCATAACCCCCCCACACCCCCGTCCCGTCTCTCGTGTTTAGCACACTCTCTTGTCTGTCAAGAGAAACTCTACACCTTCTCACACCCACCCACACACACACACACACACACACACACACACACACACACACACACACACACACACACATCAGTAAATTAGCCCTTTTCAGTGAAGGGAGAGGTGGGCCGCTGCGGGATTGTATTTGCTCAGCAGAATTTAATAGGAGTGGAGCATGCTTTTCTGCAGGGCCATTCTCCCATAGACACATCGATCTTCCAGTCGTGATGGAGACAATAGCAGACCAGCTCCTCAGAGACACAGGAGGCCTTGTTTGACGTTTGAAAGGACTAACCCCCCCCCCACCCCCCACCCCCTCTTTTGTGTGTGTGTGTGTGTGTGTGTGTGTGAGTGATTTTGTTCATGACTGTAAATGTGGTGCAATACAGACCCAAGCGACTGGTTCAACAAGTCTGAATTTCTACCTGTTGCTGCCTAAGGGGGACACCATCTACATCTGTGCTGCTAGGGTTTACTACTCTCATTTCGCAGCTTTGTTTGGTTTTGATTTATTTATTTTTTGTTAAGGACCATCTTTTATTCTATACCTAGTATGTTTATAATAGTTCAACCAAGGTACACACTAGAAAGAATAGCGATTAACCTCAACATTTGTGTGATTCAAATAGCTCTTGAATGCTTGACACAGTAATCTGGTGGTGTCCCTGTTGGCACTCAGGGTGTGTTCTACTTGGGTGTGTGTGAATGTGTGCGTGTGTGTGTGTGTGTGTGTGTGTGTGTGTGTGTGTGTGTGCTCTGTTTTGGACTCATTATAACTGCATGCTGGGGAAGGCTCTCTGCAGAGTGTGTGCCTCAGTGTTTTGGTGCACACCCCTCCCTCTCTTTACCCTCCTGGGATTTTGTGGCTGCCCAGACCAAGAGTTCTCTTTCAATACCCCCCCCCCCAACCCCCCCCCCGTTCAAACACTCAACCAAGAACACCTGCATCCTTCCCCCCTCCCTTCTTCTCTCTCTCTCTCTCTCTCTCTCTCTCTCTCTCTCTCTCTCTCTCTTCTTCTTCTTCTTCTTCTTCTTCTTCCCCCTCTGAGAGAAACTCTTGTGGTGTCTGGCATTGTGCCCACTGCATGCGCTGACACTCACCCAAACTGCTCGCGTGAGAGCCAACATCTCTCCAGGGATGGTTCTTGTTTATGCGCCCATGCGTGTTTGTGTGCGTCCGTGAGTGAGAGAGAGCGAGGGAGCGATGGTGTGTTTTTGTGTGTGAATTAGTTCTCAGTTCACTACTCCTACAGGGCTGCTTCTTTAAGACCCAAGTCCTTAGAATAACATAAAGCATAATCACAAAGCTTTATGGGAACACAACATATACCAAGATTGAAGAGTTTTTGCCCTTTGTCATTTCTCTCCAAGCAAATGTGACTACACTGATCCATTCCCAAAGCACCAGGCATAAATATACAATATATCACAGGCATTACTTTTACAAATTTGTATGCAAAGTAAAGGGAAAAGTCATTTAAGTGATATTTAAACCTATATCCAGGGAGCCATGGTGGCTTAGTGGTTAGCACGTTTGCCTCACACCTCCAGGGTTGTGGGCTTGAATCCCTGTGTGTGCAGAGCTTGCATGTTCTCCCCATGCTTTGGTTTCCTCCCGGTAATAATAGTTTCCTCCTCCAGCCCAAAGACATGTGTTGTAGGCTGACTGGCATTTCCCAATTGTCCATAGTGTGTGTGCAATTATGCCCTGCAATGAGTTAGCACCCTGTCCAGGGTGTCCCCCGCTCTGTGCTCTGAGTTCCCTGGGATAGACTCCAGGCTCCCCTTGACCCTGTGTAGGATAAGCGGAACAGAAAATGGAGGGATGGATGTAAACCAATATCCATGTTTCTGACAAATATCTTAAAACATTACTAAGACCGTAGAAAACAACATTTTTGCCTGTCTCAGCCCACTATCACTATACTTTACCTTAAAATGTAATCATTAATTATAATTATAATTTCAAAAATATTATTTTTACATGAAGTCATTTAATATCTCCTGCTTGAAACATCATTTTCTATGATTCACTTGTTATAGTTTATAATAAATGTACAACATTCACTCAAAACTGTCACACAAACACATTCACCCCTATGAAATATGTAGTATATTCCACAAGTCACAGGTTCAGGAAATTCGCAAATGAGCAAAATGCAGCCATGCTCAGCAAAGAAACCTTGTAAAAATGACATATTGTTGCCTGAGATGGGTTAAAAAACACATTTTTTTGATTGATTAAAAACATTTTCCCCTCACATTCCAGGTTGAAAATGATTAAAGTTTAATTTTTAGAGATACAAGAGCCAAATGAACTTTAAAACAAATTTCTAATATGTGTCTCCAATTGTAATCTCAAGCCCTCATTTTCTGAAGCTTTTTTCCACCACTCACCTCACCTCACTTGAGCTCACCTCACGACCATAGGAGATGTCCAAATGTGATTTCCATCTTTGCCTGAACTCATGCCAGGGTCATTTGGGTTTCATGATTATTATTCCGTGTCATTTCTCTCTCTCACTCTTTCTTTCTCTGTGTGTGATTGAAAGCACATCTCTCCAGGCTGTGTCATGCCAGCAGGCTGCTTGGCTTCAGCTCTGCCACCTCTACCCCTGGCGCTCACCCAGTGCCTATGGCGTGGTCCCAAACACATGGTTCTAATGGACTAATGGACGGCTCAAGATTCTTTTTCCTACTTCATTCTCCTCTGCAGCATTTGAGGCTCTCTTCTTTGAAAATAATGGTGCTGTGGCTGTGGAGATTCATATTTACGGAGTCATATGCTGGTCTTCTTCCTTTGTATGTTGGTACAAATGCATGCACGCGCACACACACACACGCACACACACACACACACACACACACCTGCCATAACAATGGAATGCTTTATATTCCTTGGTGATGGCTAAACAGCTACAACTATTGAGGTCTTTGTATGTTAAACAGTTAATGTTTTCCTCTTGATTCTGTGATAAAAGTTAAATAATAATAATAATAATAATAATAATAATAATAATAATAATAATAATAATAAATAAATAAATAAATAAATAAATAAATAAATAAAAATGCAATTTACATTAGACAGACACAGCCAACTTTGTGGATGTGATCATGCAGTGACCATTTACCATCTCACAGGTGTGCTATAATTTCTGTGCTAGCAAGACAAAAGTAAAAGTTACAGTAGTTTAAATAAGTGAATTACACAACATGAGTAGTATAGCTTAAGACGTCGGCACGGTGGCTTAGTGGTTAGTCCGTTTGCTTTGCCCCTCTGGGGTTGAGGGTTTGAATCGTCCTTGTGTGTGCGGAGCTTGCATGTTCTCCCTGTGCTTCAGGGGTTTCCTCCAGGTACTCTGGTTTAGTAGATGGAAGGATAACTTAAGTGCAAAGACATGCAGTAGGCTACTCATTCATTGTAAGTGTCTATTTTTTTTTTTTTTGCTGCTCTCAGCAACTCTCTAACTTTAACGTGATTATGGTTAATCATTAGAACCTGAGCTTCTACCTTGCTAATGTAAAACACTGTTGTAGATATTACACTTGAATGAATCTTTATTTTTATTGGAATACTTTGAGTAGTTACAGACCTTGAACTATTTGCTGAGCATTACTCATTCTGGGCCAGCACATTGGTGTAGTGATTGAGGGTCACTGGTTCAATCCTAAGCTAAAGTTACTGTCTGTGCAGAGTTCTGTACGTTCTCCTTGGGTCTGTGTGGGCATCCACAGGTTCTCTGGTGTCCTTTCAGTCTACAATATGCCAGTGGGTTGACTACTCTATGGATACTCACCATAGGTGTGAATGAATGTGTGAATGTGTGTGCGCGCAGAGTACTGGTGTCTCACTGTTTCTGGGACAGAACTCTATGAAAATTGTATGCATGCTTGGGGAAAGCAAGCCAGTGTCTGGTTTTGGTTTTAGCATCTCAACAGCTGACCAGAATGCTATTTCTTCAACATTTTTACACATTAATTTTCAATCAGAGGTATGTTCAAAGTTCTTAAAAAGTTTACCCATTTCCCTTTTTAAATAAAAACAACAACAACGAATAAACACTTAATAAAATAATGGAACTTTTAGTCTGATGTTTTAACCGAATATACATACCTTCATATTTTTTGTTTGGGTTTTTGTTTTGTTTGTTAGAAGGCTTGCCAGAATGGTTCACAGGGTATCTGGGTGCAACAAAAAAAAAGTTGTGCAAGTGGGAGTGTTTCACTTAATGAAGAGTCAGATATGAAGCTTGCAGGACAAAGAAAAACCACATTCATTAACATGTATGTAAATTCTGCATTTACTGTACAGCAATGCATTTACAATATGAGCACATTCATCCTTAGTAACTGCCTGGTCAGAGTTTAAATTAGGCTACTAGTTTGTTTACATTTTGGGAAATAGAACCAACCTTTTTTTTTATTTTTATTTTTTTTATTTTTTAGAAAATATCACAGGTGTTGTACTAAAAAACTGCATCAGCCAGATGTAAAAGAAAAGAAAAGAAAAAAAATCCTTTCAATTTAGGCCACACCCACTTTGAGTTGAGATCCAAATACACAAACAGATATTTATATATGGAGCACTAAACAGATACAGATACCGATACAGGTAATTACACCCATCTTTGCTCACACCCTTATTTGTCAGAGCTCTGTTCTCTTATTTTGGATCTTGTGGTCTTGCAGAGCGTGCACTTTGCGTGCCACCGAATGTTATATTATGATCATTCAGTCCCCAAGGAGTTAGAGCCATGATTCACTTCTGCCTTGGAGCACGAGTACTTTTTCCATTGCACATCTTTCCCCTTTTAGAGAAAGACAGAGAGACAGAAGATGTATGGTTCTCATTAGTCCATTACCAAAAAGCAATCACTCGTCAATCTCACACACACACACACACACACACACACACACACACACACACACACACACACACACACACACACACACCCTGACTGACCACTAGCATTATCACTGGGCTGAGTTATATGAAGTTGTTTCCAGCAGAGTGAGGCTCAAGGGAGTTTAATAAAAACTGTTTGAACTGTAGATGTTAGCCAGGCTCAGTGTTATCACTCTCACTGAATCTGCAGCTTGATCACAGCCATCTCTCTCACACTTACTATATACTCAGTCCTAAAGTCTGGAGTTTTTCAGTAGAGGTACTGCACACTTCTCCCCACTACATTCAGTAGGCTGAGAAAATGGATTTGCATGGATGAAGCACTAAAGAACTTATATTTGTGTTTCAATTCTCTAGAAACACTGAATTAAAACTAGATTAAATTCATATTAGGAGACAACCCATTAATAAAGTCGCATGCCTGGAAATATTGGATTGTTTAATCTTCCTGTACTGTTTAATGCACAGTAACTGAAGGGCTCAGCTATCAAAAATGGAGAACCATTTGTTGTTGATCCATTTCACCACTCTAACACACTTTAGCATGACTAACTAGCAAGTCTTAGATCATGCAGTCAAACTCCTTAAAAAAAAGGAACAATGGGCACGAAGCAGGAATACACCCTGGATGAGACACCAGTCCATCTCAGGGCACCATGCACCATTCACATAAATTGGCTAATGCAAATGCACCTACTGGCATTTTTTTGGGAGGTGGGAGGAAACCGAAGAACCCAAAGAAAACCCAATTAACATTTTCCTGGACTTTTCTCTATCAAAAATGCTTTGGGGCTGATTGGTGGCTTTTGTAATAATTGATGGCATCATCAATTCTGTACCAACAATATTTTAGCCAAAAACCTGATTGTCTCTGCTAGGAGGTTCAGACTTCATCAAAAATGGAGCTTTAAACAACATAATGATGACAAACATACATCCAAATACAGAAATGGTTGCAGCACACAAAATGAATGGTAAGAATATGAATGAGGTTGAAATGTTCTGCATGAAGGATTGTCTAAGAGCTCTCTACATTAAAGGACACCTATTATGCAAAATTCACTTTTACATGGTGTTTAAACTTAAATGTGTGTCGGCAGTGTGTGTACACAACCACCCTATAACGGTAAAAATCCACCCACTACTTTTTTTATATTCCCCATAAATCATAAACAGTGTCTCAAAATGAGTCGTTCACGTTTTCTATCCAATGTGACGTCACATTGGAACAGGCCCCGCCCACGACTGGTGACGGACTCTGCCCTATTAGCATAGATCCTCCCCTGAGTGAGCTGCACACAGTCCGCCATGTTCTCCATGCTGGAGCAGCTATAGTGATAAGAAGAATGTCTCAGCTTCGTAAGTGTTCTGTTGTTGGCTGTAAGAATGAACATAAGTCTTCATGTATTCCCGGCATCAGAGCCACTGAAGACACAGTGGAGTAGTTTTATTTTTGAAGGAAATGTGCCCCCCAAAATAGCTTAATTCGTACATGTTTGTTCAAATCATTTTACACCAGACTGCTCTGTGAACGAGGGTCAGTACAAAGCAGGATTTGCTGAAAAGTTGATTCTCAAGGATGGATCAATACCAGCTGTTCATGATCCAGCTTCATATCCAGAAAACATAAGTATCGCAGTTTATATTTTGTGAATGTTTGCAAATCGCCTTTCTGAATGTGCTTGTTAGCAAATTCAACGGCTAATGTGGCTAAAGTTACCATTGTCTCTGATTGTATTCACAGAGACCAGAGCTATATCATCATTTTTATTTTTAACCCGAAAATGCTTACTGTCTGTATAATTCATGCATATAGCGCTGAACACCGGTATTTACGGTGTCAGTCATACTGGTTCTCCTGATTTGTTGTTGCTGTAGTATCTGAAGCACGAGCTGTAAAGGCACCGCCCTCTTCTGGAAAGGGGGCGGGGAGCAGCAGCTCATTTGCATTTAAAGAGACACACACACACACACACACACACACACACACACACACACACACACACACGAAAACAGCCTGTTTTTGTTTCCACCCAAAAAAGGGGCATTTACAGCGTGTTATAATAAATGACCCGTGTGGTATTTTGAGCTGAAAATTCACAGACACATTCTGGGGACACCTGAGACTTATATTACATCTTGTAAAAAGGCGCATAATAGGTCTCCTTTAAGCTTGTTAAACATTACAGGAAGATACTCAGTGTTATCTCCAGGAAAGTGTATGCTTTTTTTTTTCTTTTTCTTTTTTTTTAGTAAGGAAGGCAAGGATTTCTAGACATTCAGGACATTTCAGAATACCACAGGATGCTAACTTTTTTCCTCAGGCACTTTTTCCTCACATTTCTCTAAACAGTATGTCTGCTCTCAAATAAAAGATTTCAAAAACAGATTTCTCTTAAACAGATTTCTCTTAACTTTAGAGACAATTTTCTTATATCGTCCTCATATACCCTCTTGTGAGCAAAATAAAACACTCAAACATCCAAAACATCAACTCTCTTCTCAAAAAGAATTATCAATCATGAATGATCAATACTTTTATATTAATTATTTTAATGTAATGTGCTGTTAATATAGACAAAAATAACTTCCAAGATTAGTTATGGCCATAAACAGTTGAGCGTCCATCCATTTTCCTACACTGTCTGTAGTGTGCAAATGTGGAGTCTATTCCAGGGGACTCAGGGCACAAGGTGGGGGACACCCTGAATGGGGTGCCAACCCATCACAGGACACATTTGCACACTACAGACAATTGTAAATGCCAATCAACCTACCATGCATGTCTCTGGATTGGGGGAGGAAACCAGAGTACCTGAAAGAAACCCCCAAAGCACAAGGAGAACCCACAAACTCCACACACATAGGGCAGAGGCAGGATTCAAACCCCCAACCCTGGAGGTTTGAGGCAAATGTGCTAACCACTAAGCCACCATGCCCCCTAAACAGTTGAGCAATAAAGGTAATTGAGTTTTTTTTTTTTTTAAATCCTATCTCTTTCATGTAAAGACTAGGGATGTTACCCTATATTCGGAATGAAAAGATAACTTTTTCTAACCTGAGACAGATATGAATAGGAGGCACACTGTCAGTGGTTCCCAACAGTAGCTTGACCTAAACGCTGCTTTACTGAGCTCCAATATAAAACCACATTTCTGACATATTTGTAGACAAACTGGCCCAAAATTCACAGTAGAAAATATGATTTAATTTACAGACCTCCTGCTCCAGGGTTGGAAATTCAGGCCGGGAGTCTCACAACCATTAACTGACCCATTTATTAGGACCAATAACATTGCAAGACTTGCAGGTTCATAATTTATTAACCAATTGTGTTTGACTAAATGGGCCATAATTTCTTGGAAGTGCGGGTTTTGCCAGCACCTTGGCAACATCACAGGCAAAAAAAGTGTGCAGGCCTAAATCAGTCCCAAAACAGGCCACCTGGATGTCTCATGATGGCCCATCCAGGCCAGTGCTGCCCCATATAGCCCATGCACACTTCATGATGTGGACAGCGCACCATATCTCATTTTAAATCTATTAAATGAAATCATCTCGAAAAACCTACAGGTATTATAATGAAAAATAAATAAACATAATTATTAGCTGCTATTGTTTTCAACTATAATCAATAGTTCCCTAATTTGGGAAAGACATCATTGTTGTGAAAGATAGTTCCCATGAGGATATTACAGATTGCTAAAGAAGAAATATTAACTGTATGGAGGAAGTTTATAAAGTGCCTTCTGAAAGAAATTTGTAAAAAAAATTTAAAAAAAAAAAGATGGTAATGTACCAGTGGTACATCATTTATATATAAAGCTTGGATATTAATGCTTCCTTCTATAAATGAATAAAATGAGTAACACTGAGTGACAGTTTGAGTAAGGATGCTAGAGAGGTTTATTTTTAACACAATATTTGTTTTCTAAACATCTCGAAATTATTACCACTCATCCAAAAAATATTTCAGGAGCTCTCCTCTGGTGAGAATAAAAGCACTCGGCACTGAATCTCTCGCTGTAATGTCTAACAAGGTAGCAGACAAATGTAGAGGATCACTGAATGCTCTTCTAAGTGGAAAATTACCAGATCCTTTACATTCTTGAGTTTGTGCTTCCCTGTGTGGACTGACATGGACTGCACTATTCAATACAGAACTTTTTTTTTTTAAACTAGGAAATCGAGATGGCCGTTACCCGGAAAAAACATTGATCTTGTGGGACATAATAGCCATTTCTGTCTTCATTTGGATGCATGCTTGTGGTCATTTTCTTGTTAAAGGATTAGTAACCTCATAGCAGAGGTAACCTTGTACTCTGTGACCTTGTACACAGTGTGTAATGTTTATTTTGAAGAGTAGCAATAGCTAGTTAAATGGGAAATGGGAATGTTTTACTTGACATGTGAAATATCTCCACTTTTTCTTTCTCACATACAGGTGCATCTCAATAAATTAGAATGTCGTGGAAAAGTTCATTTATTTCAGTAATTCAACTCAAATTGTGAAACTCGTGTATTAAATAAATTCAATGCACACAGACTGAAGTAGTTTAAGTCTTTGGTTCTTTTAATTGTGATGATTTTGGCTCACATTTAACAAAAACCCACCAATTCACTATCTCAACAAATTAGAATATTTCATAAGACCAATAAAAAAACATTTTTAGTGAATTGTTGGCCTTCTGGAAAGTATGTTCATTTACTGTACATGTACTCAATACTTGGTAGGGGCTCCTTTTGCTTTAATTACTGCCTCAATTTGGTGTGGCATGGAGGTGATCAGTTTGTGGCACTGCTGAGGTGGTATGGAAGCCCAGGTTTCTTTGACAGTGGCCTTCAGCTCATCTGCATTTTTTGGTCTCTTGTTTCTCATTTTCCTCTTGACAATACGCCATAGATTCTCTATGGGGTTCAGGTCTGGTGAGTTTGCTGGCCAGTCAAGCACACCAACACCATGGTCATTTAACCAACTTTTGGTGCTTTTGGCAGTGTGGGCAGGTGCCAAATCCTGCTGGAAAATGAAATCAGCATCTTCAAAAAGCTGGTCAGCTGAAGGAAGCATGAAGTGCTCCAACATTTCTTGGTAAACGGGTGCAGTGACTTTGGTTTTCAAAAAACACAATGGACCAACACCAGCAGATGACATTGCACCCCAAATCATCACAGACTGTGGAAACTTAACACTGGACTTCAAGCAACTTGGGCTATGAGCTTCTCCACCCTTCCTCCAGACTCTAGGACCTTGGTTTCCAAATGAAATACAAAACTTGCTCTCATCTGAAAAGAGGACTTTGGACCACTGGGCAACAGTCCAGTTCTTCTTCTCCTTAGCCCAGGTAAGACGCCTCTGACGTTGTCTGTGGTTCAGGAGTGGCTTAACAAGAGGAATACGACAACTGTAGCCAAATTCCTTGACACGTCTGTTTGTGGTGGCTCTTGATGCCTTGACCCCAGCCTCAGTCCATTCCTTGTGAAGTTCACTCAAATTCTTGAATCGATTTTGCTTGACAATCCTCATAAGGCTGCGGTTCTCTCGGTTGGTTGTGCATCTTTTTCTTCCACACTTTTTCCTTCCACTCAACTTTCTGTTAACATGCTTGGATACAGCACTCTGTGAACAGCCAGCTTCTTTGGCAATGAATGTTTGTGGCTTACCTAGTGAACCAAACTGAGAGACCATTTTGAAGGCTCAGGAAACCTTTGCAGGTGTTTTGAGTTGATTAGCTGATTGGCAGGTCACCATATTCTAATTTGTTGAGATAGTGAATTGGTGGGTTTTTGTTAAATGTAAACCAAAATCATCACAATTAAAAGAACCAAAGACTTAAACTACTTCAGTCTGTGTGCATTGAATTTATTTAATACACGAGTTTCACAATTTGAGTTGAATTACTGAAATAAATGAACTTTTCCACGACATTCTAATTTATTGAGATGCACCTGTACTGTATTACCAATCAGAAATGCTGTGCAAAATATTGTCTCAGTATCTATACTGAAAGCAACTGTCCAGTTGAGGGGGCTAAATAAGTTAAACAGTAGTGTTGCTTTATTTATTTATTTATTTATTTTTTAGAATTTGTAAATAGCTGACGATTCAAGGTCGTGCTGTAATTTCTGCAGCAAGTGCTCTGAGCTGCAGGATTATATCTCCGTACTCGTACTTAAAGTCTGTGCAGAGACTCTGATTTAACATGTCAGAGATGGATTTGACGTTCCTAATTATTTTTCCTGGATCCCCTTGGCGCAGAAAATGTAAACTGTGATGTTAGTGAAGAACTAACAGACACAAGAAAAGATCAATAAAACATGCAGAGTCATTGGGTTTTTTCCCCTCCGTGTGGTCTTTCCATATAAAAACATTGTTGCCGAACATTTACCAAGTGTGTTTTCTTACTTACAAGAAGTTTTTTTTTAAAATGCTTCTTGCACACATTTCCCAATAAAATAAGAGTAGCTGAAAGCTATGTTTCCAGATAAAGCTTTTGACACTGTGACGTGAGCTTTGGGAAGTGAGAAAATGCTTAATCAAAAACAACTCAGAGAAACAAGAAAACAAGACACCCAGATATTTTTGGACATAGAAGCAACCACAACATCAGTTAAACTCTTTAAATTATTTATTTATACTTCCCTGAAAATGACTAGATAAATATATAGTTATCCCGGGCATGAGTGCAAAACAAATGGTGCAGGATAACACAAGATTCAAATTAAGATGACAAACAGGCATGTATCTGAGGCTGCCTCTGTTTACAGGGGAATCAGTAAGTTGTACAATTGAAGTAGGCTTACAATGCATACCTCCAGGGTTAGACGTTTTTGGAACGATGACACACAGGCAAACACATTTATCCTCCACTTTTTATACACACACTCACACACAACAGCATACACTGGTCTACTGTTCTGCTTCCCTTTTTACTCACTGTTTTCCCATCACACATCCATCTCTCTCTCTCTTTCTCTCTCCCTTTCCTATCAGCAGGGCCTGGGGCAACGTTCAACCTTAAACTCACAATGGAGATAAGAATTAGGATTCCTTAAACCATCATGACTTCAGGCCAACTAAGTGACTCTACACCATTGGCACAGTGCCACCACTCACAGTGTGTGTGTGTGTGTGTGTGTGTGTGTGTGTGTGTGTGTGTGTATATGTGTGTGTGTGTGTGCGTGCTACCTCCTAACACTGTGACCACTGCTGGCAGTAGCAACAATGCACTTCCTCTCTCTACATCCCCTTTTGCATGATCCTGTTACCTCTGAAATGATACTACCTGACATGTATTTCCCTGAGGTGGTGAACCTGGCAAACAGCATGAAAGATAACCTTGAGATACACGACTGAATAAAATGCATGAAACTAAAGCTGCTAAAGTTGCTATGGCATAGCCAGAGGAAGTAAAAACGCTTATTAATCGGTAATCTGAACATGCTGCTTCTTTCCCAGCTTAAATCAGTTTTAACTTTTGAACTAGTCATGGTAGCAGTCCCTAATATCCATGTATTTAAAAAAAATCAATCAATCAATCAATCAATCAATCAATCAATACTTGACTAATTGTGACTTCTGAAAAGATGTACAAAGCAAAAATGTACATAAAAAAATAAAATACCCCAAAACCTATGTGCTCAGACACTGAGTGGTGATGACAGTTAGCTGCCAAGGAAACCACACTTAGTCCTAACATTAGTTTTAGCTAACTTTAATTTCATAAAGCTTCTTCAGTTTTTCATACATAATCTGTCTGTTTAGGATTTCACAATTTGTTTTTGATTGTTGCAGCCAAAAATGCTTGACTTTGCCGTGGCTTTTTTTCAAAATTTGCGATGCAACTTTTTTTTTTTTTTTTTTTTTTGAGGAAATCTACTTGAATTGGCAAAATTCCAATTGCACAAAATTGTTTTGCACGGTCTTTCACAGTGATGTTTGTTGGTAAATGAGACCTTTTAGCTGTACTCATGTTCGACACACGTGAATCAAATAGGGCTTGATGCTGAATGCGCGTTGTGATGACGTCACATGACGCATCTTGGCCCAAATCTGCAGAAAATCTGTGGTAAATTTGAAAAATTGCACGCTCCTCAGAATATTGCAGCGTTCGCTTGATCTTGCGTTAATTTCTGCAATCTCAAAATCGTGAAATCCTGGAAGGACTGGATAATACTCAAAATTACTGCAACATAGAGCAACATCAATTGCAAAATATTAGATAGTTTCCATTTTGAAAACAGACCCATTTGTTGTCATCATGCCAAAATAAAATTTTGGACATGACAGAAAGAACAGCACTCAGAAGTCATGTACGCTTTTTAAAAAAGCCCTTTGTAAACTTGCAGAGTTGGGATGTTGGGATGTAATCGAATACAAATACATTATTCTGGGTGAACAGATAATATATTTTAAATGGATAAAAAATACAGATACAAATAGGAGGTACACTATTATTTTCTTTATTCTTGCCAGAAATGTTCACAGGGCACCTGAGCAACAAGGATTGCAACAAAAAAGTAACGTGAGCCAGAGGTTTTAACTTTAATGCAGGTGCAAGCAAGTCACCAGATACACCATATGGTCAAAAGTATGTGGACACCTGACCATCACACCCTTATGCTGGCCTTCCCCAAACTATTGCCACATAGCTGGAAGTACAGAATTGTCTAGAATGTCACAAAGTGTGGTTTATAAAGACATGGTTTGCCAAGGTTCATGTGGAAGAAGTTGAGTGGCCTGGCCCATTGATCACTTTTGGGATGAACTGGACTTCTAGCAGTCCAACATTCTGACATCCCTATGCTTCACTAATGTTCTTGAGGCTAAATGGGCACACATTCTCTCGCCACGCTCCAATTAAATCTGGAATTACATTTACGGCATTTGGCAGACACCCTTATCCAGAGCAACTTACAATTATCTCATTTTTTTTATACAACTGAGCACTTGAGGGTTAAGGGCCTTGCTTAAGGGCCCAGCAGTGGCAGCTTGGCAGTGCTAGGATTTGAACTCATGACCTTCAGAGCAGAAGTTCAACATCCTAACCACTGAGCTACCACTGAGCTGATGCAAAAGCACATGTGGGTGTGATTGAGCTGTTGTAGGATGTTGTGGGATGATTGAGCTGGAATGGGATGTTGAAAAAGCACATGTGGGTGTGATTGAGCAGGTATCCACATACTTTTAGCCATATAGTGTATGAAAATATTGCAGGCATATTGCAGGCAGGTGAAAAAAACTATGTACTATGTATTTATTAAAAAAAAAAATCTCTAGTTGAGACCAACTGTGAATTTGAGCAATGTAACTGAGGTTGAGGAACATACCATGCTGACAGTGCTGCATTTATACATCTGGGTCAGCAACCACCCCCAACACAACCTACCCCTAACCCCACCACCCTACCAAAACAGTGTTTCCAGGGCCAAAAAACAAACAAACAAACAAAAAAAACTTTTAGGTCATGTCCTCTTTGGGTTTAGATTTGAATACAGATCCAGATCCAGATATTTTGAATACTAATACTAAACAGATACAGATAATGTCACTGTATTAAACCCCTATTATACACGCAAGCCAAACTGTGCCTGCCCTCCAGTCATAATTATAGCTTTTATGCAGGTTTTGCAAAGCTGTCTATGAGGTATCAAAAAGGACACAAATAATTCTGAGACAAAATGGGCAGGGACTCAGGCATATGCAGCCCACTTCCTGTCCACACCAGTGTTTACATCTTGTTTCTGTTCAGCTGGTGCAAATTTGCAGTACTTACTGCTTGGCTCTCTAGCTCTCTCTCTCTCTCTCTTTTTGTTTTATTCTTGGATTCTTTTCTGTCTCACTTGTAAGCTGTTTTGCATAAAAGTGCAAATGAATAAATGTAAATGTAACATTTCAACTGCGGTCATGTGCGTTGGATGGAAGCACACACACACACACACACACACACACACACACACACACACACACACACCCTGTCATCCTTGCCCCTGTGTTAATCTCTTTTTTTTTTTTAATCAACAATGAAGCATGTGACTTGTAGTTTATCATACGACACTGAGACATGTGGGCTCAGGGACATGTCCATAGTGTCTGTTCATTCCCCAAAATGCTCACTATAGTCACCTATTGTGCTCCCTCCATATTGGAGAATGAATGACGGATAACAAGCATATAGTCCCACAATGTCCACCATTTGATGCCTAGTCTGGCCTGGCTGTCTCTCATGTGACCTGCTTGGCATGCACATGATTGGACGATGAAGGGGCTCATTGTTTTTTTCACACAACTGACATCCCCTGTCCCCCAGCAGCATTCACACTGACCAAGTCTTGCTGTCAGGCACAATCTCATTTTGCCTTGTAGTTCAGCTTCTTTTATTCAAGAAATGAAAACACACACACACACACACACACACTGAGGTTATACAGCTAATCAACTCCAAGTGTTCATGCGACATCGTGGCTCTTTGGTAAAGTGCATGTTGAATTCTTGAAGGAATACGCTTGTTATCTCGAAGCAACCCCCCCCCCCCCCCCCCCAAAAAAAAAGAATAACAATAAAAAAAAAAAACAAACAACAAACAAAACAAAAAAAAAACACAAGGCAATACCATGCCTGTAAACAAAATAGGGAAAATGACAGCAATCAGATATGTACCGTGCATGTCTGGCTATTTGTTGTTGTATTTTTGTAGAAGTGGCAGGCGTGGAGATTGGAGACCCAGGTCAAGCTCCTGACCCAGTGCACTGAGCAGCTTTGGGGTTCAAAGGTCAAGCAGCTTGGGCTGTTTGACTTAAAACTCATTCCACAAAAAAAAAAAAAGAAAACTGTCACAAAGCAAACATCATGAGAAAAGATTTATGAATATCTTACAGCTGGTAAAGACTGGCCTTCAGGATGATGACTTTTTTGAGGTCTAACTACCCATAAATCCTCTTTTAAGAGTATCATTTATGTGGTATTAAACCATAAAATGGAGGCATTTAGAAGCCTAGATCATGGTGTCTGTGGCCATAAAAGGTGGTTTGAAACTGAAAATTTGGGTAAGTATATGCCATCTGTGTGAGAATATACAATCATGGCCAAATTACGCCTCTGAAATGGGGACATTAATCATCACACATAGGACAAAACAAGTGAAAAAGAAGTTCTTCACCAGCACATGCTTGCAGCTGTCTCAGATCTTTTCGCTTTACTGGCAGAGGAGACACAGCTGTGCGTATTTGCTTTGCTCAAACCACAGAGCTCAAAGACTGAGAGGATGTGCACCTGTGAACGCATCCTCTCCTTTGACCTGAACCGCAAACCACAAGGGTACCAAAGAATCTTCTCCCAGGAACCAAACTACAGTACAGTTCTGCTCATAGACAATATTCTCCTTCCACTTGAAACTTCATTATCAGATGGTTTGTGTTCAGTTTTTAGACTTGGAACATAATGTTAGATGGGTGGTGTTTCTGTACACTTTTGCAGCATTAGCAATGGTTTCATTTCCTTACATCAAACAATCTCTACTTTATTTTCTAACACCATGAGATTTCCATCTATGTGCATCTATTCTATGTTTCTCTGCTGTTTCACTGAGGCTCATTGAGGCTAATGCAACCTTGTATAAATATATTTAAAGCATAAACTGATCTAGGCTTTTATTAGCTCTGCTTCTTCTTTCCATGAAAAACAGCTTACTTAGAAATGCATGAGCTTTCATCAAGGGCAGAAATGTATTATTTAATACAAATGTTTTATTTTCCTGCTCTTGTGACTAACATCTCTCCAGCTGTATCACAAGCTTCTGGCCTTGTTCAAACATGCACTCTAGGCAGCAATGTTTAATCTTTTCACTGTACTTGAGTGCCTGGTTCACTGTAACAGTAATTTTTTCAGTATAATTAAATCAGAGAACTTTAACTTGAGGTTCCTGTATTAAATATTGGAATTTGCTACATTTTTGATCGCGTTACAGCATAAAAACAGTCAATCAATTTCAAGACCAAATCAAAATAAAGCAGTTTCCTGTCAAATGTTTATACATCAGGTGCCAAACAACAACAGCAATGACACAGTGAGATAGATGAGATGACACATGTCCCTGGCCCAATTTATCAGGTATCATCATTTTTAAATGCTTGAAATAAACAGCGTGATAACGATCTGCAAATTATGCAAGCCAAAACCCATGGAGATATCAGCATTTCACAGCTCACCATCCATACCTACAGGTATCCCATTAGCTAGCTGAATAAGCTAAACTAGCTAGCCAGATCTTCCAATGTTTTCTGGTATGAAAACTTTGTTATTTAACTCCAATATTCAGTAGAGCTTGCTTGTTGTGTTAAATAAATCTAAGTAACACTCGGGATAATGTGTAAAGACAATCTTTGCTATATAGATAAATATGTAGCTAAAATATGCATGAATTGTGTGATTTGAGCTAGCTAATAAACCTAGCAAACTACTGAAACCCCAACAGCAATTGGCTATGTTAGCTAGCCAGCTAATGTTACCTTCCTTTATATATCGTTGATAATGGAGGTGGTGTTCACTTCACCTGTCAGCGGTTTTAATGTTATGGCTTTATGACCCCTTTAATCAGCCTGTGGGATTGCACTCTTTTGATTTTGAGGAAAACACAGACAGGCCAGTCTGTGTAGGTAGTTGTCCTATGTTGTGTTGACAGTGTGTTTTGGGTCACTGTCTTGCTGCATGATGAAGTTCCTCCCAATTAGATCGGATGCATTTCTCTGTAAATTGGCAGATAGAATGTTTCTGTAGACTTCTGAATTCATTCCTCTGCTATTATCATGAGTCATGCTGTAACCAATAAAGATTAGTGAGGTCGTTCCAGAAGCAGCCATGCAAGCCCAATCCATGACACTACCTCCACCGTGCTTGATGTTTTGTATCCTGAGCAGATCCTTTATTTCTCCACACTTTGCCCTTTCCAAAATTTTGGTAGAGGTTAATCTTGGTTTCAGAACTTCTGTGGCTCATCTTTGTATTTCTTTGCAAATTCCATTCTGGCTTTCTGATTCTTACTGCTGATGAGTGATTTGTGGTATGGCCTCTATAGTTCTGCTCTCGAAGTCTTCTTCAGATGGTGGATTGTGATACCTTCACCCCTGCCCTGTGGAGGTTGTTGGTGATGTAAATGATTGTTGTTTATGGGTTTTTCTTCAAAGCTCTCACAGTGTTTCTGTCATCAACTGCTGTTGTTTTTCTTGGCTGACCTGTTCCATGTCTGGTTGTTAGTACACAATTGGTTTCACAATTGTTGTATTTGCTATGCCCAGTGCTTGTGTCTTTTCTCAGCTTTAAAATGTTTTATCCGCCATAGACAGCTTTCTGGTCTTCATGTTGGTTTATCCTTTTTAACAACAAATGCAGTCTTCACAGGTGAAACCGGGGCTCATTCAGAGCTATTAACTGTTTAAACAATAAATCTAACAGGGCACATCTGGGCAACAAGAAACACCCGTCAGTCACATGTTAAAATATTTTTGATCGCTTGAAAAATGGGTGGGTTCAAACAAAAGGTGTCATGTTCTAAGTTGTTTAACACCATCTATCTATCTAGATGTACATATCAGGAAATGAAAGCTGAAGTTCTGAGCTATTGTCTTATATTCATCTTTGGGTTGTAAACCCAAATGTCTTCAGTGTATAGCAAAAACAAAAGAATTGGCCTTGCTATCCCAGTACTTTCAGAGGGCACTGTATGTCACCCGATTAGAGATATAGTCCAGCTGGTTCTGTGATGATGTAGTCTGTCTTCAATGCACACACAATGTTCAAGACTATAATGTCTGGCTTTATGGATTTGATTCTCCACAAATATCACCTCTTGTACCCCAAATAGTGATGGCACTTTTGCTCAGTTAATGACTGACTGGACTGATTAACATTAATGAAATGTGAATGTACAGCGGATGCTAAGAACTGTAAGCACAAGATGGTGGTATACATCTAAAATATGTCTCAGCAATTTGTGAATAAACGCTGCAAATAGTGCCATGAAACCCCTGACCCCACACTTATTTTAACAAATTCCAGTTTAATTATTTTATATTGTTAGTTTTTCTACCTCAAATGAAAAGCCAAATTGTGAAAATTGGAGATGAATATACAGGAATTCTGATGCTTCTCAGATTCTGCTGTTTTACTGTGATTGTAACAGTGATGTGCTTACCCTGTCTTGTTACTCCTTTCATGTCCTATGATTCAATAAATGCTTAACCTTCTCAACCCAATATAACATTTTTAAACAGTTAACAGTTTCCCAAAAGGAAAAGTGGTCTTCACTTATTTTGGCTTCTGTCTCTCTACTGACATCCTGGTTTCAATTTCTTAACACCTGCATCAACCACAGTTGTGCAATGTGGCATAAACTGTTTCCTCTTCTGACATGATAATAAGCCTCACAGGGCCTCGAGTAGACAGAATGAACTTAGAAAGACAATAACACAATAAACAGAGAAAGGTTTTACAAGTGATTATGTGAATGATATGTAATAACAAACTTCACATGTAAACAAGTAAACACACATGAGGCATCATGCGAACATGTGATTATTCATGTGAGGAAAAACACGTCTGAAAAAAGTCAAACTACATGCCCTGCATGTGAAAAGAAATTAATTGTGTGAAAAGTCTATTACATTTCAAAATAAAACATATGCACTATGTGTGAAAGGGTGCCGCCAATCTTTGAGGATCATACTAGGGCCATTCCCAGCTAAAAAGGAATCTCATATCCACTATTCCCTCTAACATTCCTCCTCCTGATATTGTATGTGAGACAAATGAAAGACATAACACATACTATATTGTAGATGTACATATATTTGAATGTATGCAAATTTCCTGTTGTGTCATGGTGGAGACTGAATTTCTGGCGAATTTTCTGCACAACTGAACATAACTGGAGGTGATAGATGGCAAAAATGCAACAGTTTGAGGAAAGCTTACATATGGCTGTGATGGTCAGGTGTTGACATATTTTTAGCTATATAGTGTAGCTATGAGGCAGCATGACAGGGAGGTTATACTGCACTGTCGCTTGTTGAAGATTAGTATATAGTTGAGTGTACAGTTGAAGCTAAATGGTACATACACCTCAGCTAAAGACCAAAAGCTAAAGTCTCAGTTTTTAACAGCTCCACACATTTCACTTTGGTCACATCTGAGGTCATTTTAAAATCAGTTAGAGACAGATTTATTTCAGCTTAAATTCACTATATCAGACTTCCAATGTTCAAAGTTTACAAACACCAAATTGACTGTCTCTTTACAGAGAAATTGATGAATGACTTTTAGAAGCTTCTGATTGGCCAATTGGGTACTACCTTTAGATCCAGTGCATTTTCGGTCTTGATACCATTGAAAAATTCAAGCAACTTGGCCAAGAAAAAAAATTGCAGAGCTCCACCAGTCTGGTTCCTCCTTAGGAGCAACTTCCAAGCAACTAAAGATACCACAAACATCTGAGCATCTGCACAAACAACTGTATGCAAATATAAAAATTTTGGGACCACACAGACACTGCATCATTCAGGAAAGAGGCACAAATATATGCTGCATTCTGTTTACCTTGGAATGACGCCATTTTCGACCTCATTTGACCACATTTGACATATGAAGTGGAAAAAAACATGGTCACCTGCATGTTTGTCTTCTGTTAGCCATAAGCTTGCCAGTTAACTGTGATGTATATTTTCCTCTTTAAATAGCGATCTGTCTAGCCAGTGTTATAGATTTAACAAACAACTATGTCTTTATGTTGACAGATATAAAGCAAATACTTGTATATCCAGCAAAACTCGTTTAACAGTAATAAGTGCTACTTTGTTTACTGCTGACACTGTGAGTAGCTGAGTAGATGTTGATTTGCACCATGGTGAACACAGCATAACTCCTAGAGATGAACAGACTTTGGTCTGAAAAGTTCAGTTGAGCCTCAAGACAGCAACAAAAGAATTGGTGAAAGGGCTGGAGGCATCAAGTACCAAACATGTACATCCACCATTAAGAGAGTCCTACACCACCATAACCTGACATGCTGTCACACAAGGAAGAAGCCACTACTCTAAAGCTGGCATAAAAAAGCCAGACTGAAGTTTGCAGATGATCACTAGCCTTTCGGAGGAGTGTTCTCTGCTCAGATGCAACAAAAATGGAACTGTCTGGCAATAATGTTCAGCAGTATGTATGTGGACATCACAAAACCCTGACCTGAATCCCCTGAAAATTTATGGACTGAACTGAAAAAGCATGTCTGAGTAAGAAGGCTCACAAACCTTACTGAGTTACACCAGTTCTGTCAGGAGGAATGAGCAAGTATTGTGAGAAGCTTGTGGAAGTCTACACCAAGCGTTTGATTCAAGTTCAAGCAATTGAAAGGCAATGCCACCAAATAATAACAAAGTGTATGTCAATTTTTTGACCCACCGAAAATCTGATAAGGTATTAAAATCTGAAATAAATCTGTCTTTTAACTATTATTCTGAAATTTGAAATGACCTCTTATGGAAATAAAGTAGATACCCTAATTGACTTAACACAGAAAATGTGTGGTAACATGACATGTGTGGCGTTGTGAAATTTTTTTTTTAGCTTAGGTGTATGTAAACCTTTGGCCTCAAGTGGATTACGCCAGTTGACTATCAGTATAAATGAAAATGTATCTTCTTAATGAAGCACAGACACATAACACTGATGCAGTCAGCCCGTTCCCTATTCAGTGCTCCAAATGGCCGCAATTATACAATGTGAGCCTACATGAAATGCAAAGATAACCAGGCAGCACTTGTGTTGCCAGGTCAGCGATAAAACCACTGGAAACACAGAATTGAGCATCAAGTTATAATCAGTCAAATAAATTTTAAGTTTGAAAATGTTATCAAAATGTATGGATTACAACTGAAAATTGAATGTAAAAGTTATGATTGTGTAGTACGCTTAGTCATGTATTGTACTTAATAAAGTGACCATTCAATATACAGTATCTCACAAAAGTAAGTACACCCCTCACATTTGTGTAAATATTTTATTATATCTTTTCATGGGACAACACTGACGAAATGACACTTTGCTAATTGGGCCCAATTTGGACATTTTCACTTAGGGGTGTACTCACTTTTGTTGCCAGCGGTTTAGACATTAATGGCTGTGTGTTGAGTTATTTTGAGGGGACAGCAAATTTACACTGTTATACAAGCTGTACACTCACTACTTTACATTGTAGCAAAGTGTCATTTCTTCAGTGTTGTCCCATGAAAAGATATAATAAAATATTTACAGAAATGTGAGGGGTGTACTCACTTTTGTGAGATACTGTGTATAATAGCAAATTCTACAGCTGTGCATACAGATGACCAAATTTACTATCACTTTAACTACTTAATTTAATAATGACTGACTCATTTAGTGATAATTTGTTGAACCTTTTGATGAAGATCTAGGAGTCTTGTGTCCTTTTGTGTAATAAGTGCTCCAGAGAGCTCAGCGCTTGAGGACATTCTGAGCGTAGGTAAAGTCCTTCACAACACCACATTTACATGTTTCAGATTAACATTAATAAAAAACCTATCAGACTATAGTACAGTGTTTTTGCTTGTTCCATCCCACTATAACTACTTTAAGTACTTACTATAACTACTTTAAGGTAAGTACTTTACCTTAAAATACAATCATTAAAATACTAAAAATTCTCCTATTTTTGCATGGGAAGAAGAAAAACAAATGTTTGCTCATTTTTGTTCTTTCTTTTCATTGATATTGTATTGACTGGCAATATAATTGACCGGCGATATAGTTTTGAAAAGCACAACCCTGTTACCCAAATTATAGATTGAAAGAAATTTTTTTTTAAAAATAATTTTTTTAACAAATCATCAGAATGTCTCTAATGTCCTCATGCCATTAGCTTGGATGTTAGTTAACCAAATATCCTCTATTCTATTCTAGAAAACTTATTTTTAACTTTATGACTCATTTAAGAGCAAAATGCAAACTCTGTGAAAGATGAGAATTGCCTGAGATGAGGGAGCACATTATGAATCGTTAAATGCATCTTTTCTTAGATTCATTGCTGAGAAATATTGAAGTTTAATGTTTAAGAGTTTTAAGGGCTAGATTGGGGAGCTTCCAATCATAGAATCACTACTATGATAAATGACATTATGGATTTTCATCATGATGAGTAGTTATGAACATTTTGGCAGCTGTTGTTTGTTGAGTAGCTGTGTCCCTAAGGTGTTTTTGTGTGTCTGATTCTGTCTGACTCATATTGAATAGTTTATGGAACATTGGATACTGAAAGTGTTTGCCTACTTAAGAAACTGCTGTTTATTTAAATAAGGACCTGTAAACCATTAATCCCACTTTGCCTCTTGGCAAACACTTGAGTAAACACTGCAAACTCTGAATTTTCTTTGGCTGTTACGCAGTGGTCCACTGAAGCGTGAAGCTTCATATGGTAGATAAGAGCGGTTGTTAAAAGCTCGGGCTGTGTAGGAGTGTAGGTGAACGCAGAACACCTGTTTTCTGTGCAAAGGTGCATGGGGAGATGTCTGGACATACTTGAGGTTTAGATGCATTTGAATTCAGAAGATGTGAAAGTTCAGGAATGAGAAGCACAAGTACAAAGTAATAGTATTTGTGCAGTTTAGTGCTCAGTTTAGTTCTGATGTGAGATGACCACTAATTTGGGTTAATCCTTGTTTCTGGAGTGGAACCGTCAAGTGCACACCTTCTATACCTTTAGTGTTTATCTAGAAACGCACATGTAGTATACCTTTACTCTTATTTATGTATTAATTTACGTATACAGTATGTACCCTAAATCATTTTTAAAGGTGCACTATATCAACATTTTCAGGTGATACATAGAAACATATTAAAGGTACAATAGATGTACCACCCCAGTGACAAAAAAGGTATAGTATAGTATAGTATAGTATAGTACTTATATTTTAGAGTGTATGGCAATGTATTGATATAGCTATGTATTGAAAAGAAATCCTGGCATAAAGCAAAAGAGGCTGTAAGTTTTTGTTTTTAGACCTAATAGTTGGTTACTGTCAAATGAAGTCAAATTCTTAACTCTGAAATGATCTGTAACTATCATGAATAATTTAGAATGCATATCACTTACTGATCCTGGGAGTTTAAGAGACAGTAGTAGGGATGTAAACAAATGCATTATTTGGATTGAATAGATAATGTGTTCTAAACTGATACGAATAGAGATATGCACAGTAGGTACAATATTTGTTTTTTTGCAAAAAGGTTAATAGGGCATCTGGTCCCAACAAAAAACAAAAATGCATGAACTGGGGTTTACTTTTCATTCAGGCTCAAGAGAGCGATCAGATAAAAAGACAGTGAGTGTGTCTCAATCAGCTTCCTAGTACAATAGTTAGGGCGCTGATCAGGGAGTCAGCCATTTTAAGGGCTGTCTCAATCGCAAAATCCTTCCAGTGCACTGTAACATTCTCTCCGTAAAAAAAAAAACTAGGGAGCTTTGTTGTTGTAGCTCTCAAATAATTACTTACGTTAGCGATTTTTAACTTTATTTAACGTTCTACAGTGGATATAGAAAAGAATCACCCCCCCCCCCCCCCCCTAAAATAATCACATTTTGTTGCTTTTCAGCCTGAAATGAAGACGGATACTGTTTTTGTTTTATCCAGCTGTATTTACTCAGTGCAACTTATAACATCTAAGTGAAAGATATAACACCAACATAAAAAAATAAAAAAATAAAAAAACAGAATCACTGAGTTGGAAAAAGGATCACCCCCTCCTAAAAATGACTTGTAAACTCAATCAGGTGTAGCTAATCACCTTCTCAATGGCACACAAAGCCATTTGACTTTCAACTGTGATCAGATGTGGTCATTTTGATTACCTCAGCATGAAAAGAGCTTTCCTGGAGCATTTTGTAGTGCAACTGATGGGTGGCAAGGCACTGTCAAAAGATCTCCGGGATAAAGTTGTAGACAGGCACAAGTCAGGAGATGGATAAAAAAAATGTTCAATGGCTTTATCAATGCCTAGAAGCACAGTGAAGTGTATTATTAAGAAGTGGAAGGTATTTGGTACAACACAGACCCTCCCTGGATCAGGACATCACTCCAAACTGGATGAAAGAGCCAGGAGGAAACTGGTAAGAGAGTCTACCAAGAGGCCTACAGCAACTCTGAAGCAGTTGCAGGAATTTATGACAAAGAGTGATAAAACAAAAACTGTGTCTGTCTTCATTTCAGGCTGAAAAGCAACAAAATGTTATTTTAAAGGGGGGTGATTCTTTTCTATACCCACTGTATATACTGTTTGTTTGAGTCTAAAGACGTTTAAGTGTTTAACGATTTTTTTTTTTTTTAATCCACTAGCTGGCCTTTGATCCAGTACCATGACAGAAATGCATGAGATTAAGGAAACCAATTTTATATGACATACAGTACTGGGCAAAAGTTTTAGGCACCCTATTTTTTTTTTAGTACAAACTTTGTTATAGATTTCTTATTTTATGACGTCTACATTATCGTCAGTACAAAAAACATTTTAGATTCCCAAACATTAGTTTTCTAGCACAAAATTAAATGTTACAGAAAAATGTTTGTATGTCATTAAAGAAAGCAGCATATTACATAAGAGACACTTTTCAGACAGTAAACACAATGAAGGCTGCTGGGTTTCGCTGCAAAAATAAGAAGCGAGTGCGAAAGTCAAAGTCTCCAGAAGAACTGTGTCTGGTTCTGCAAGATGCTCAATAAAACTTACCAGATCATTTCCTTATAAAACTGCACAAACTGTACCGGAGACTACTATTTTTATTTTAATTTTTATGTTTTTGTCACACCAAATATTGACTTTGTTTCATTTACTACTATTTACTGCTCTTTATTGTATTTTTTTTAAATGTAGAAACATTTGATTTCATTATTATGAAGGCATCTTTGCTCTACAGCATTTCTTTGCATGCGCCTAAAACTTTTGCAAAATACTGTGTAAAACTTAAATATTTTAAAGTTTTTAATTTTTGGTGGCGTTTTTCAATGCGAGTACATAATCGTGTCGCTGAAAATTGAGTTATCAGTGTTCCAATGTGTAGTGAGCCAGGGTCCCGATCTCATGTACACGATATACTGACTGGTCGAGACATAACCCACATTCATTAGCATGAACCTGTGACAGTCATTAGTTACTTCCTTGTCAAGGTCACGGTAGTCTAAATGAGGCTTAGTTTGTTTGTTGGGAAAATAGCAATTAAACTAAAGCAAATTTATTAGAAACTATTGTGGTCAGGTACAAACAAAAATAATTACTGTGTGAGCGGCACACACACACACACACACATCTGTACACATCTCAATTTGAACTCTTGAGGAACTGTCAGAGCCAAAATTCACAGACTATACTGACAGTGTTCGATTTCTACCTCTGAGGTTTCTTTTTCCCCCCAGTGTTTCGAGGGGTATAGTGGTAGTGTTCAAATTTAATTTAAAAAATAAATAAATAAGTAAATAAAAAAGAAGAAGAAGAAAAGAAATAAACATTCTGGTTTAGGCCACTCTCTATTCAAGTTTAAATCTGAATACAGATACAGATATTTGGAGCACTAAACAAATACAGATGCAGATAGCCAGTGGCATATTATTTTTAAAGTCTGGAAAATTCAAGTTCCTATCTGACTTAAGAACCACAGCAATTTGCAGTGAAGTTGTAGATTTTTTGCCATTTGACTAACAAGTAGTAGGTAGTAGAAATCAGTCCAATTATACTTATTGTATCATACAGTAAAAGATGCAGGTCTGTCCCCTAGTTAATAAAGACAATTCATCTTACTATGTCACACTTTTCCACTGCTAAAAAGCTGTTTATTCTTCACTGTGACCGTCCGTAGACTACATAAACCATATGAATAAACTATGTTGCAACAATATAGGGAAAAAATGCAAGAAAAGAAAAAAGACCACCCTTGGATTTCCTCTGCAAAATGCCCACTTGCTCTCTTTACATGTTCATTTTTTCCATGGTCCTCCTGTGGGTGCTGCTTATTTTTATAAGCTTCATTAATTGTTTTTGTACTTTTAACTGCTGAAGAGTCTGTCAGCCCATGCTAAGAGGTGATGAATCACAGAAAAGCAGATGAAAGGGGAAATTATAACCAGTATCCCTGTAGACAACATCAAAAAGAGGCCCCTGATCTAAGCAGAGAAAGAAAGACAGAAGGGACTTGCAGTTTCCTGGCAGTGGCGCTGGACAACGGACATCACTTTGGACATCAAAGAACATCGACCCCCCCAGAAGTCCTAAACAAGCGGAAATGTGTGTTCAGCACGTTTTACACAAAAAAAATCAATACTAAGAGTTATGGTTACTAAAGCAAGAAACACACAATAGTCCAGGGTTACATTTACTAATTCTTATTCTTATTCTTCTTATTATTAGATAATGTGATTAATAGTATTTCACAATTTTTTAAGAAGTATTATTAGTATTTGTCAGTCATTAGTATTTATTTGTCATTTGGCTCTATCTGTACTTCCTTGAACCTTTTATGAAATAAAACCCTCTGCTGAAAGACTCCACATAGAATCATATCAGGGGAAAAAACAAAAAACTCATTAGCATGCTGGATTTTTCCAAACTTACAAATCCATTACACCTCTGTTCTTACTTATAATTCTGATACATAGATTGATGTAAAATCAAGGAACTGTTCCATGGAAACTTGATGGAGTCCAATATCCAACTTTTAATAACGTTCCCTGCTGAGTCATAGGCTGGGATGAATCAGATGTTATGAGACTGAAGATGATGAGACTGGAAAAGAGTGGCGTCCTAAAGGGGGATAGATTAGTCTGTCTGAGAGAGTGTGCTTTTCAACTCCAGAAAAGAAAAGACAAACACTTTATTTTGGACCTCATTGATGTGGCTGGATGACAATATGAAGCCACAGAGGATGAAATTAGCCTGACAGAGAAACTTTAACATTAAATTAATGGCCAATTTCTAATTTCCTTTGTTGTTGTTGTTTTTATAATTATTTTTTATTTTTTAGTCAGACACTCTGTCTTACAAGCCAGAGACATGCATCTTCAATAAGCTGTAACTCAACATTACTGTGCAGCCTGTGTAAGTGTTTCCAGCAAAAATCTAAAATATCATCTTGTGTTACTTAACTGAGATACTGATAAGGATTTTCTGTCATGTAACATAAACATTGTTGTAAATACTTTATATATTTATGAGATTACTGAGGATGGTACCACTTAAAAAAACATAAAGATGGCTTTGGAACAGTTATGCTATGATGGCTAGGACTACAATTGCTACAAAACGTTTTGCACTCAAGTCTCCATCAGTGAACAGTGGAGAAGTTAAACAAAACAGACTTCATGTAAAAACTGTAATGAACTTTCCTGGTTACACAATTTGACCATGTAGTATTAGCACCTTTATAGAAGGGATTTATTTATAATCGCACTATCCGTTGTCACCCAGATGAGGATGGGTTCCCTTTTGAGTCTGGTTCCTCTCAAGGGTTCTTCCTCATATCGTCTCAGGGAGTTTTCCTTGCCATTGTCGCCTCTGGCTTGCTCATTAGGGATAAATTCATACATTTAAAATCTATATAATGAATTTATATATTTCTGTATAGCTGCTTTATGCTTTATGTCCATTGTTAAAAGCACAATTTGAATTTAATATTCATTCACCTGTGTGGGTTTCCTCCTAGTGCTCCGGTCTCCTCTCACCTTGGTAGGTGGATTGGTTGCACTAAATCTGGGTTTGGAAATCACTTTGAACAGCAACCAATATTTTAATATTTCCAGTCTTGCATTCCAGGTTATAACCAAAATCAAACCAGTTAATATAATAAAATAGTATGTTTGGAAAGCTATTACACCCAGCATTGTATTTGTATTGAGAAGAATATGTCCACACACACACACACACACACACACACACATACACACACACACACACACACACACGCTATGGACTATTAAACAAAGGCTATTTTTCTGTTTGTGTCTACATAATATAGCTATGAAATAACCCATAATAATTTACTGGAGGTTATTATTAAAATAAGTCCAAATGCAATGTTAGAGTACAGTTTAGAGTACAAGGTGCGAAAAACAAAAAAAACATTGAGTGAGCAGAAGTTCTGTGGGTGTAAACACCTTGTTGATAAGAGAGGTCAGAGGAAAATGGCCAGATTGGTTCGAGCTGCCAGGTAGGATATAGTAACTCTATAGTAATAACCATAGTAATATAAACTCTTTACAGCAGTGGTGAGCAGAAAAGCATCTTAGCATGCACAAAACATCAAACCTTGAGGTGGATGGGCCAGGGGCATAAACTGGCCTTGTCACTACGTAACTGAACATCAGTAAAAGAAGACGGCAGTGTTGTAATTTTATATCATCAATGAACAGAGTGTTGTATTTTATCTTCAGTGAATGGAGGCGAGACTAATCAGACAGGGTTTACAGGAAAATATGTGGAAATTCTCATGTCTTATTGGCTGACAGTCTCAATTCTGCCAAATGCTAGCTCACAGTCAGTGTGAGGGAAAATGGATATACACGGATTTTTTTTTTTTTAAACCAGGAAAGGGGTTGAAACTGAAACACTAACATCTTCTCATGCTGAGCAGGAAAACAAGGTGTGTAAATGTCTATATGAGTTCCAAGTTATGTGAACATAATATGAGCAGAGCATAAGGAAAGATAATGTACTTTGCATGGCTCTGTAGCAGCTAAACCCATACAGTGATAGCTTAGTTGTGCCTCCCCTTGGCTAGTGACACCAAACTAGCCTAGTTAGAAAAGTTTGATATTTTGTCGGTCTGGTAGTCCTACAAACAGTGATAACACCAGAGGCAAGTTTTATGATAAATCCTCAACTTTTTCTGATTATGTCATACATTGACAGCTAAGTTACCACAGCTTCCATAAAACAAAACTGCATGGAAACAGTTTATTTAGAAGTACGTTTTTATACATTTTTAAATGTTTTTTGATGGAGAAGAATCTGAGCTCAGCCCCGGATGATTAACAGTCCAGCTAATGCCCCTGGGATGGGCTACAACAGAAGAAGATGGTCTTTTTCCAGTCTTTAACTGTCCAGTTTGGATGAGTCAGTGCCCATGATAGCCTCAGATTCTTGTTCTTGGCCGACAGGAGTAAAACCTGATGTGGTTTTCTGCTGTTGTAGCTCATCCATCTTAAGGTTTGATGTATTGTGTGTTCTGAGAGTTCTGCTCACCACAGTTGTAAAGAGTGCTTATTTGAGTTACTATAGACTTCCTGCCAGCTCAAACCAGTCGAATCATTCTCCTCTGATCTCTCTCATCAACACGATGTTTCAGCCTGCAGACCCTCTGAGCACAGGATGTTTTTGTTTTTCGCACTATTGTGTGTAAACTCTAGAGACTTTTGTATGTGAAATTCCCAGGAGATCAGAAGTTTCTGAAATACTCAAACCAGCCCATCTGGCACCAACAACCATGCCATGGTTAAAGTCACAGAGATCACGCTTGTTCCCCATTTATAGCCCTTGACCTGTATCTGCATGATTACATGCACTGTGCTGCTGCCACATGATTGGTGCTTTACTTGTCTTTTTAAAGCACATTCTTGAAACAGTCGATGTGAGTGTGCAAATATTGCAATCTTCACTGTTGCAATGCTGCATAAAAGATTCACATATACTGTAACAGGCCTTTTAAAACTTGGATACAAAGAAGAAAACTGTGTAAAGTTGCAAACAGGAGTGAAACCAGTACAAGGCTTTTGTCCTCATACAACCCCAGTTCCAAAAAAGTTGGGATGCGGTGTAAAATGCAATGATTTGCAAATCTCATAAACCCATATATTATTCACAATAGAACATGTTTAAACTGAGAAAGTGTACCATTTTAAGAAAAAAATAAGTTAATTTTGAATTTCATGTCTGCAACACGTCTCAAAAAAGTTGGGACAGGGGCAACAAAAGGCTGAAAAAGTAAGTGTTACTAAAAAGAAACAGCTGGAGGAACATTTTGCAACTAAGTAGATTAATTGGCAACAGGTCAGTAACATGATTGGGTATAAAAAGAGTATCTTAGAGAGGCAGAGTCTCTCAGAAGTAAAGATGGGATGGAATCTGGATGGAAGCATATGTTGCTCTAAAACCTGTATATACCTTTCAGCATGGATGGTGCCTTTCCAGATGTGCAAGCTGCCCATTCCATAGGCACTAATGCACCCCCATACCATCAGAGATGCAGACTTTTGAACTGAGCGCTGATAAAAAGCCAGATGGTCCCTCTCCTCTTTAGTCCTCTTTAGTTTAGAGGATGCTGTGTCCATGGTTTCCTAAAAGAATTTCAAATTTCGATTCGTCTGACCACAGAACAGTTTTCCACTTTGCCTCAGTCCATTTTAAATGAGCTTTGGCCCAGAGAAGACGGCAGTGTTTCTGGATCATGTTCACATATGGCTTCTTCTTTGAATGATAGAGCTTTAACCAACATTTGTGGATGGCACGGCAAACTGTGTTCACAGACAATGAGTTCTGGAGGTGTTTCTGAGCCCATGCAGTGATTTCCATTACAGAATCATGCCTGTTTTTAATGCAGTGCCACCTGAGGGCCCGAAGATCACGAGCACGCGATATTGATTTTCGCCCTTGTCCCTTGCGCACAGAGATTTCTCCAGATTCTCTGAATCTTTTGATGATATTATGTACTGTAGATGAGGAGATATTCAAAGTCTTCGCAATTTTACACTGAAGAACATTATTCTGAAATTGTTCCACAAATTGTAGACACAGTTTTTCTCAGATTGGTGAACCTCTGCCCATCTTTACTTCTGAGAGATTCTGCCTCTCTAAGATACTCTTTTTATATCCAATCATGTTACTGATCTTTTGTCAATTAACCTCCAGCTGTTTCTTTTTAGCAACACTTACTTTTCCAGCCTTTTGTTGCCCCCTTCCCAACTTTTTTGAGACGTGTTGCAGCCATGAAATTCAAAATTATGTTATTTTTTCTTAAAATGATTTCCTCAGTTTAAACATCTGATATGTTTTCTATGTTCTATTGTGAATAATATTGGTTTATAAGATTTGCAAATCATTGCATTCTGTTTTTATTTACATTTTACACAGCGTCCCAACTTTTTTGGGATTGGGGTTGTAAATCATGCCAACAATCCAAACAGAGTTGAACTGTTTTCTTGGAATTGTTCCTTGTAATTGAAATGGACAGTAAATTAATACTGTATGTGGCCTTTAAATCACATGTTATGTTAAAGTGATTTTTGCTATTACTGAGTGTATTGGAGGCAGGTATTTTATTATTGCAGAAATACATGTACTTTTCATCATACTGATCCTGCTATGGAACCTGAAGGGCTGTGCTATATCAGTTTGTTAATTGGATGTCATCAGGTTTATGTCCTAGAGGCTGAGAGAGTTGTGTTTTTAGTGTTCAACTCATAAAACTAAAAGGTTAATTATAGCCTGAGTTTTTATTCCCCTGGGGAGCGCCAAGGCCACTCTGCTAATCAAGAGCACCAGTTTAGTTAGTGTAATAAGTAGTGTCAGCATTCTGGGTTCTGTGTGTGTGTGTGTGTGTGTGTGTGTGCGTGTGAGAGAGAGAAAGAGAGAGAGCAAGCGAGATGGGGGGGGGATCTTGGGGGGGCGGTTGTCAGGGATGTGCCCTCATACTCCAGCATCAAACTTTACAGGAAAGCATTGTCTGTCCTGAGGCAAAGAAAAAAAAAAACTTGAGCCAGGTTTTAGTGCAGAGGCCAGTCAACTTGTTTGGAGTGAAGTGCTTTTGCTGTGCTAAAAGCCAGCAGCTGGATCTGTTACTCTGTGAAGACATCAATCTGAGTGACAAGTTAAGAATTTGCCTTGTGTTCCCCTCACTACCTTCAAATTTCATTTAGATCTAATCTCAAATTTCCTTAACCCTCTACTACACATATTCTCATGCTCTCATGGATCACAAATGACTGAAAAATACAAATGTGTTCTTCCCCCCAAAATGTTTATTCAGAAGGTTTACTTTATTTGTTTGTTTGGTTGATTGGTTGGTTCCCTGGTGGACTAGTGTCTAGTATATGTCACCATTGCGGCTCGGGTTTGATCCCTGGTCACGGAACCAGCCTCAGCCACTGCGGGGTTGCATTAGCCAATGCACTCTCAGATGGTTGCATCAGGAAGGGCGTCTGGCATAAAAAAGAAAGAAAGAAAGAAAGAAAGAAAGAAAAATATGCAGACGGATAATCTGTTGTGGCGACCCTGAACGGGAGCAGGCAAAAGAGGGAGAATTTTATTTGGCTAGCTAGTTAGTTAGTTATGTGTTTTTGTTTTTTTTCCTTTTCATTTTAGGTGGTACTTCCAAACCATATTGTCTACAGTGCACCCTGAAAGGGAAGCCAGTCCATTTCAGAGCACCATACACACACACACACACACACACACACACACACACACACACACACAGGAACAGCCAATGCCATCCTCTTCATACACTGACCACTTCCATGAACTGAAAAAATATATATATATATAGGCACATGCAAAGAAATGCTGTAGAGCAAAGATGCCTTCAAAATAATGAAATTAAATATTTCTACATAAAAATAAATAAATAAAAATACAGTAAAATACAGTAAAGAGCAGTAAACAGTAGTAAATGAAACAAAGTCAATATTTGGTGTGACAAAAAAATAAAAATAAAAATAGTAGTCTCCGGTACAGTTTGTGCAGTTTTATAAGGAAATGAGTTGGTAAGTTTTATTGAGCATCTTGCAGAACCAGACACAGTTCTTCTGGACACTTTGACTTTCGCACTCGCTTCTTATTTTTGCAGCGAAACCCAGCAGCCTTCATTGTGTTTACTGTCTGAAAAGTGTCTCTTACATAATATGCTGATTTCTTTAATGACATACAAACATTTTTCTGTAACATTTAATTTTGTGCTAGAAAACTAATGTTTGGGAATCTAAAATGTATTTTGTACTGACTTGATAATGTAGAAGTCATAAAATAAAAAATCTATAACAAAGTTTGTACTAAAAAAAAATAGGGTGCCTAAAACTTTTGCACAGTACTGTATATTATTTATAAATATATTTTTTTACTGAAAAAAACAAACAAAACATTATTCTGAGTGTTGCATAAAATATAAGTGGAATAATACATACTGTATGTAGCATAAAAGTGACATACAAAACCAAGATTTAAACAATGCCAAAACGTTCTTTAAACACCAAAGATTTAGAAACTATATTTTTTGCGTACAGCATAAATATATAAATTACTGATGAGTAATGGAAATTTGCAGAGCTCTTATGAGGGTGGTTAAAAACGACGTTCATTGTGGAAAAGAAGAAGACTGCTGAAGATGTGTCTTCATCCAAGTACATAATTGGTAAAGCTAAAGCCCACATACTATACTATAAAAAGGCCAATAAGTGAATAGGTTATCTTTAAATGCTCAAAAAATCCAGATAAATGACGCTTCTCTGTGGACACAATTTGTAGTAGAGGGTTAAATCTCTAATCTGATTTTCTCTCTGTCTCTTTGTGTTTTAGCTTTGTATCCACTTTAAGGGTTGTGGCTACAGAGGAATGTAAGCTGGAAGGAACCAGACAGCATTTGCTAACTGCTCATTACTGGCTTTTATTACTACCTGGTCTCACTGCCTGATATTCATGCTCATAAACCCCACGAGTCTATATTCATTATTAGCACTTCAAGAAAAGTCGTCTTTTAATGCTCCTTTGTGTCTTTGCTTCTCTTTTTACATTTCTTGCCAGACACGTACAGGCTCTGTGTTCAAAACATTTTCCTTGGCCTTCTGTCAATGAAGGCTTCTAAAGTGATCAAAGCCGTGTTTTCACACAAGGGGTTGTTTCACTGTTGTGACACTGCATCTGCCAACACTAAAGGGTGTAATAACATAATGCTCCACCAACAGGTTCCTTCCAAATCCTCTGTGTCCACATGACAATCTCCATCATCTGGACAGCATGAATTCTGCATGGATGCTGTCCAGATAATAGGGTCCATTTCTTATAAAAACTGACCAGAGATGAGGTACCACAGCTGCATCCACAACACCGCTCCTGCTAAATGACTCCAGATGTCGCAAGAAGTGGAACAAGGGGGGGGCAAATGAGGACAGAATGAAAAAGTGGGAAGTTATACAGAAAGAAGACTGGCTCGGTACGTGAAGGGGGAGGGAAAGTTTATAGGGTCAGGTGCAAGCAGACTGGAGGGAATAAATGTATCCCTCGCTCTTCTCACCCTCAGGCTTCTGGTTCACATGCTGTGTGGAGCGGACATTTGTTGCCTCGGGGTGTTTGCATGGCAGAGCGTTTGAAGACATTTTGGCTATAGTTCAGTAGCAGAGCAGACAGTGGCACACCAGAAGATGCCTTTGAAGTGTCCATCACAAGATTTACCAATCAGGGTTGAGATAAGGGAAGGGTCACCAGCAGAGTTCATTCATGCTTTCTTGCTTTTTTTTTTTTTAACTTAATGTAACTTAAGATAGACACTAGCCACACTTTAAGGATATGTCTGATTGCTATGATACAGTTATACAGGTTTAACGCTTCTCTTCAGTGAAACTATATATTGTGTATATACATGTGTAACATGTAAATAAAAACAGAATGCATTGATTAGCAAATCTCATAAACCCATATTTTTTCACAGTAGAACATAGAAAACATATCAAATGTTTAAACTGAGGAAATGTACTATTTTAAGGAAAAATTAAGGTAATTTTGTATTTGATGGCAGCAATACATCTCAAAAAAGTTGGGACAGGGCCATGTTTACCACTGTGTAGCATCCCCTCTTCTTTTAACAACAAGCTATGCCTGGGAACTGAGGAAACCAGTTGCTGGAGTTTTGTGAGAGTAATGTTGTCCCATTCGTGTCTGATACAGGATTCTAGCTGCTCAACAGTCCTGGGTCTTCTTTGTCGTATTTTTCGTTTCATGATGCGTCAAATGTTTTCAATTGGTGAAAGGTCTGGACTGCAGGCAGGCCAGTTCAGCACCCAGACTCTTCTACTACAAAGCCATGCTGTTGTAATAGATGCAGTATGTGGTTTAGCATTGTCTTGCTGAAATATGCAAGGCCTTCCCTGAAAAAGATGTTGTCTGAATGGAAGCATATGTTGCTCTAAAACCTGTATATACCTTTCAGCATTGATGGTGCCTTTCCAAATGTGCAAGCTGCCCATTCCATAGGCACTAATGCACCCCCATACCATCAGAGATGCAGGCTTTTGAACTGAGCAATGACAAGCCCTCTCCTCTTTAGTCCAGAGGACTTGGCGTCCATGGTTTCCAAAAAGAATTTCAAATTTTGAGAACAGTTTTCCACTTTGCCTTGGTCCATTTTAAGTGCGCTTTGGATCAGAGAAGACTGGCGTTTCTGGATCATGTTCACATATGGCTTCTTCTTTGCATAATAGAGCTTAAACCTGCATTCGTGAATGGCACGGCGAACTGTGTTCACAGACAGTGAGTTCTGGAGGTGTTTCTGAGCCCATGCAATGATTTCCATTACAGAATCATGCCTGTTTTTAATGCAGTGCCACATGAGGGCCGAAGATCACAGGCATGCAATATTGATTTTCGCCCTTGTCCCTTGCGCACAGAGATTTCTCCAGATTCTTGGAATCTTTTGATGATATTATGTACTGTAGCTGATGAGATATTCAAAGTCTTGACAATTTTACATTGAGGAACATTATTCTGAAATTGTTCGACAATTTGTAGATGCAGATTTTTACAGATTGGTGAACCTCTGCCCATCTTTACTTCTGAGAGACTCTGCCTACTCTTTTTATACCCAGCCATGTTACTGACCTGTTGCCAATTAACCTAATTAGTTGCAAAATGTTCCTCCAGCTGTTTCTTTTTAGTAACACTTACTTTTCCAGCCTTTTGTTGCCCTGTCCCAACTTTTTTGAGACGTGTTGCAGCCATCAAATTCAAAATGACCTTATTTTTTTTTCAGTTTAAACAATTTGATATGTTTTCTGTGTTATATTGTGAATAACATATGGGTTTATGAAATTTGCAAATCATTGCATTGTTTTTATTTACATTTTACACAGCGTCCCAACTTTTTTGGAATTGCATTTGTATACATTTAAAATTTATATCTTGAATTTATATATTTCTTTAAAGCTTCTTTGTCACAATGTCTATTGATAAAAGTGTTATACAAATAAAATTAAATTGAATTGTTCAACAACAAAATTCTTTAAAATGCATATGTAATATCAGTTTAGGAGGACATGTTTTTAGTGTTTTATATTTGATTATAAAATGTATGTATTGATACATACACAGCCAAAATTGCTATTACTTGTATAACGTGGTTGTCCATTTCTCTCTTTAGACCTTGAGTGGATAAATAAAATCTACACTCCCTGTTGCTTCTCTGAGGAGACCTATAATAAATAGACATTTACATTTTAGACACTCTAGTATTAGAATAGGTTAAGTTTAATTAGGACAGTAATTAGGCAGTAGATCACCAGGAGTAACTTAAGGCTTAGCTGTGAATTAATGTTGATGTGATCAGTAATGTTATTATAAAAGATGTTATTAGTAAAAGATTAATGATGTTACCTAGTAGTTCTGCAGGACAAATGTAAGATTCAGTAATTACTGCTTAATTAATAATGAAATCCTACTAACATACTTACTGAGTAACTACATAACTAGTAGTTATGTAATTAGTAGTTAGTATTTAATGTAATTAGTACTTGTAGTAATGTAATTAGTAGTTAGTATTAATAGGAATAAGACGTGTATAATAAGAATTCCTCATTCATTCCTGCTTCTTTTTTGCATAGTTACCTATGAGTTGTTGAACTGAAATGTAAAGTGTTCCCAGCTTGTGTATTTGGCATACTCAAATACTTTGCATACCCATATACTAACTCCATTTCCATAAACATTGGGATTTTTTTCTAAAATGCAATAAAAACAAAAATCTGTGATTTGTCAAGTCTCTTGAAACTTAAATTAACTGACAAAAGTACAAAGAAAAGATATTCAACGTTTTCATTGATCAACTTACTTGTATTTTTTAAATATAAACAAATTTAGAATTTGATGCCTTCAACACACTCAAAAAAAAAGTTGGGACAGAAGCAAAATAAGACTGAAAAGTTTATATAATATTCAAGTAACACCATTTTGAAGGATCAGGTTAATTGGTAATGGGGAGTTTATCAGGATTGGGCATAAAAGAAGCATCCACCAAAAGCTCAGTCTTTGCAAGCAAAGATAGGTCATGGCTCACCACTTTGTGCCAAACTTCGTGAGAGAATTGTCAGTCAGTTCAAAAAGAACATTGCTCAACATATGATTGCAAAGAATTTAGGTCTTTCACCATCTACAGTGCATAATATTGTGAAAAGATTCAGGGAATCACCAACTCTGCGCAGAACACCAATTCTATGCAGAAACCCTGCTGAGGTCTCTGGACCTGAGCTCATCTCAGATAGCCTGAAAGGCAGTGGAAACATGTGCTGTGTAGTCATTTAATAAAGCATTACATACTTCTAGTGACAGTTGCAGATATCAGAATAAACAGAATAATTAGGAATACAGAATAAAAGAAAACTGAGATGGATGAAGACATTAAAATATTGTCAGGGGTTATTCAATAGTAATAGCATCTGTTTCAGACCTAGCTAGACTGCAGCATTACTACAAGGAAAGCCTCACAGTGGCTACCTGAATGGCAGTGCCTCACGCTGTCAGAGGTTCACAGTTTACCTGAGTTTAAGAAAACTCATCATTCTGCTTTAGGAAAATGGAGCTACAATGGACTGCTACAGTACAGACATAAAGATGTGATAGATAGACTATAGTTACCACTGAATCAGTATGTTACTGAGGGAGTCATTATACACACCTACTGTATACTGTACAAATCTGGTATTGCATTGGTCATAGCATGCTTTAACCACTAAAGTGCATTGTATCTGACAAGCCCTGCATTTATTTGTAAAAGTCTGAGGCATACTTTCCACTTCATAGTGTCATATGCTGTCCATCTGTGATCTGTGTGTATGTGTGTGTGTGTGAGAGAGAGAGAGAGAGAGAGGGGGGGGGGTGGGGGGGGGAGAGAGAGAGAGAGAGAGAGAGAGAGAGAGAGAGAGAGAGAAAGTAAACAGAACAGGCCTACATGACTCCTAGGACTGATTCTATAACACAATATTAATACTGTGTGTGTGTGTGTGTGTGTGTGTGTGTGTGTGTGTGTGTGTGTGTATCTGCATGTGTGTTTGTACACATGTATCCTCTTACATACTGAGTCACCAAGTGGTTTCAACCTCTGTCATTTACCCAAATGCTCTTAATGAGTCTATATTAGATGCTCATTATTTAAATTGAACTATTGGGTTGGCTGTTTTAACCTCCGTGTGTGTGTGTGTGTGTGTGTGTGTGTGTGTGTGTGTGTGTGTGTGTGTGTGGTGGTTGGCCAGTACCACTGGATTCAGCAGAAACATCGTACAAGAAAATAAAAACAAAGGAAATAATTACTTCAATCCTGTTTTAGTGCTTTTAGAATTCTGTAAAACAAGATAAATCACAGAAAGGCGTCGTTTATACCCATGGTTCTTAAAGTGTGGTCCAGGGACTATCTGGACTATCTGGTCTGTAATGCATAGCCTGGGTATCTGTGATTTATTTTTATTTTTTACAGTGGTAAAACCCACCTTCATTAAAATAGCATTTGATATTAGTACTTGTTGTTATTAGCAAGTTTCACTTGAATTGAATGGATTGAATCTAAACTTCAAACTCAAAAAGTAGGCCTATAAATATATAATACTGTATATAAATATCCATTTGATTTTAATGCCAAATTTCATTCAAATGTGTTCTGTTAGTGGAAAATTCAGGAATAATAACCTCTGTGACCCCAGTAAATAATATTTGAATAGTTGGATTATGTTCATAAAATAAATCTGTGCTGAGGAGGTCCACATTCAATTTTTTCCACAGTTAAAGGGATCCCTGGCTGTAAATGTTTTGAGAACCACTTGTTTAGACATTGTAGATATTTACAAAGTAATAAACATCAACAAAAGGATATTTCTCATTATATTGGATGTAATTATAAACTATATCCTGTCACGATGTAGGGAGTTTCCTTGCTCTCCCATGCACACACAATCAGTACAGTTTTTAGCCATCTTAATCCACTATAATACAGCACTGTAACCTGCTCTTCACTCTGATCTTAACTTGACTTTACAATCATGAGTTCATGTTTTTATAGTGACTCAAACGCAATTTCAGGAACTTCAGATGTTATTCACAATTGCACATCTGTTAATTCACAATAACATGTAGACTACACAGCATAATTATACATTAGGGTGCTATTAGATATACTGTATCTGAGATGATCATTTTGCTTCCATATATGAAGCACATATGAAACACTTGAAATTTTCAAATTGTAGTCCATACTCATATCATCTGAAGGTCAGATTACCTTAATCATGTGACCTTTAGGAGGCTTTGCCCTATATCCTGGTCATTTGAACATGCAAAGTGCTTCAGCTATATGTAACCTGACATCACAGAAGAAAACAGGAACAGTGCACCCACTAAACTCAAGAAAAACACATATGGAGGCAAACCATGCACACAAGCTACATGCCACAATATAAGAGATAAAGTCAATCAGTTCATTCCTGGGTACAGTGAGAGAGAGAGAGAGAGAGAGAGAGAGAGAGAGAGAGAGAGAGAGAGTGAGGAGTATTTACCATATAATCCTGTGTTTCTATAATAAATACCTGGTTGGAAATCTGAGGGCCAGTTTTCTGGACTTATCTGAGATTCAAAAGGGCCTAAAGAGGATTTTCAGGGATTCTCTTCTGACAGCATAATTAGGTGCAAGATCAGGCTTAATCAGTTCCTGGGAATTCATAATCCTTAAACACTGGATCACATTATCTGCCCCTTAACTGATTAAATGCAGTTAAATGTTTGTGAATTTTTGTGCTTATACCCTGTGTAAAAAAACAAACAAACAAAAAAACAAAACACACAAACAATGTCTTATAAATCTGATCTCTAGAAATTCTGTATGTACAGATTCAAATTAGCAGGGGTTGAATTTTGTTCAATTTTATATAAATGTAAACATAGGAATGGGGCAGCATGGAGGAACAGAGATCAATCCTGGATTGATCATGAGCTCAGCTTACTGAGTGGAGTTTTGCATGTTCTCCCTGTGTCTACATGGATTTCCTCTGGTCTTTGGGTTTCCTCCCAATTTCCAAAAACTTGCAGGTAGGTGTGAATGAGTGTGTGAATGTGTATGCATGGTGCCCTGTAATGTACTGGACTTCCATCCAGGGTGTATTCCAACCCTGCACCCAGTATTCCAGGGTTCCAGATCCCCTTCACCCTGACTAGGATGAAGCAGTTACTGAGGATTACTAGCTGTAACCTTAATATCTTTCTTATGATTTGTGTTGCGTAAATTGTTGCTAATTTGCAAGTGTGAGACCATGTTGATTTGTTTGTTTTTTTCTATATACAGTGCTGTGAAAAAGTATTTGCACCCATCCTGATTTCTTCTGTTTTTGTGTATGTCTGATACTAAATAATTTTAGATCTTCAAATGAAATACGACATAAAACAAAGGCAACCTGAGTAAACACACAATACATTTTTTATTTTTATTTTTTTATTTTTTTTTATTGAAGCAAAAAAAGTTATCCAACACCTATCACCCATGTGAAAAACTGCCCCTTTAAACTTAAAATCTGTTTGTGCTACCTTTAGCAGCAATACCTGCAACCAAATGCTTCTGATAACTGGAGATCAGTCTTTCACAGCACTGTGTTGGAATTTTGGCCCACTTTTCTTTGCAGAACTGCTTTAGTTTAGCCACATTGGAGGGTTTCGAGCATAAACTGTCCATTTAAGGTTTTACCACAGCATCTCAATTGGTTCAAGTCAGGACTTAGACTAGCTTTCTTTGAGTCATTCCGAGATGGATTTACTCCTATGAGTTGGATCATTGTCTTGCTGCATAATCCAGTTGCGCTTGAGTTTCAACTTACGGACTGAAGACCGGATCATTCTTCTTTAGGATTTTCTGGTAGAGAGCAGAATTCATGTTTCCCGCAATTATTGCAAGTTGCCCAGGCCCTGAAGTAGCAAAGCATCCCCACACCATCACACAGCCACCACCATGCGTGACGGTAGGTTTGATGTTCTTTTTGTGAAATTCAGTGTTTGGTTTACCCCAGATATAATGGGACCCCTGTCTTCCAAACAGTTCCACTTTCAACTCATCAATCCACAGAACGTTCTCCCAAAAGGTTTGAGAATCATCAAGGTGTGTTTTGGCAAAATTCAGACAAGCCTTAATGTTCTTTGAAATAGCTTTGTAACCCTTCAAAGACTGATGTATTTCAATCACCTTCTTCCTCATCATTTCTGGAATTCCGTTCAATTTTGGCATAGTGTGTTCCAGGGTAAGACTTTTAACCAACTTCATGCTGTTGAAGTTCTATTTAAGTGTTGATTTGATTGAACAGGGCTGGCAGTAATCAGGCCTGGTTGTGTCTAGTCCAGTTGAACCCCATAATCAATGCAATTTCATAGATTTGGGGAATTAGTAATTACGGGGGCAAATACATTTTCACAGATGGTATTGGGTATTGGATAACTTTTTTGCTTCAATAAATAACATTATCATTTAAAAACTGTATTTTGTGTTTACTCAGGTTGCCTTTGGTTTATCTATCAAAAAAATGTCTAGGCTCCACATATGAGCATATTCCAAACAACTTCAGGTGCCATCACTAATCATTTTCCAATAACTACAGTATCTATGTATACAGATACTATACAGAACCTATGTGTCTGTACACTGATCTTTGAAACCAGGGACCAACCTTAAATAAATTAGCAAAGTAAATTACCTACACAAATTATTCATGTTAAGCTAGTAATAGAAATTCAAACTGTTTATCATGTTTATGTAGGCTTTAGTGCTAACAAGTGTTCCATGCAGGACAAAGAACAGGGCCACAATGAACACAGAAAACAATGTCTAGCAGATGTGGCTACTTTGGTTGATAGTTTTCAGTTGATAATAAGGTATAATGCAGTAAAGCCAAATTCAGCTCTGCTGTGTTAAGACTGTGTGTGTGTGTGTGTGTGTGTGTTGGGGGGATGATCTTAATAGAGTTACAGTACCCAATATTTAATGAAACAGGATATAAATCTAATCTAATAATAGGAAGGAAATAATAGAAACAGAAAAAATTAATTGACTTGGGAAGAAATAAATAACAACAAAAAGGATATTTCTCAGTATACTGGATGCGATTATAAACCATTTCGTGTCAAGGTGTAGGGAGATACACAACCTGCACAATTTTCTGCCATACTTCCCCTGATCTTAATATTTGATTAATATGTTAATATATTACCTGACCATCAAGCTATGGGTTTCTTCTACACTGCTTAAAAACACAAAAACTGCTCATTTAATTGCCCAGAGGCACAGCCTCTTACCTGCTTTTGGCTATATTGGTATAAATAAATAGTTTTTGCCTAAAACAGTGATGCTCCAAGAAATCTGTATGAGTCAGGAGAGGTTTTAGGCACCATGTGCTAGAAGTTTAATAAAATCCAAGAGCAGACTCCAAAGACAATATCGAGAAATAGGCAGAGGGTCAAACACAGATAATCCACAAAGTAAACAAGGCCGAAGAGAGGACAGAAAAACATGGCAGAGATCAAATACATGAAAGGCAATCATGAAACAATGGCTCAGAACTTACACAACAGGAAATACTGGCAAGACTTCGCAACATAACTGTTAATGTGATAGGCTTTATGAAGTCTATGAACAGGAAGTAATTAGAGGCAGGAAGTGAGCTAAGTGAGCTAATGTGACATATTCAACCATGGGCGGCACCCAAACCACCCCTGTGACTCCCCTGGGTCTAGGAGCAGGTCAGTCTGGATGTTCTTGGTGAAAGTCTTTAATGAGCAAGTGGTCCAGAATGTCCTTTGCTGCAACCCATGATCTTTCCTCTGGACCATAACCCTCCCAGTCCATGAGATAGAACATCTAATTGCCCTGTACCCTGCAGTTGAAGATTCTGGTAGCTTGGACCTCCCTTGGTCTCCAGAGGAGGTGATGGCTCAGCTCCAGTGACCTGTGTTTGAAAAGATGGAGAATCAGGTTTGAGCAGTGAAACATGGAATGTGGGTGCAATTCTGTAGTTGAATGCTAATTCTAAGTGAAATGTTACTGAAATAACTTGTCTAATGACTTGGAAGGACCTATGAATTGTGGTTTTCGTGACATAAGTTTGAGCTGGAGATCCTTGGTGGAAAGTCATACCATCTGCCTGGGATGAAATTGATGTTATGATCTGCGATGACTGTCAACTTGGGTTTTCGGTCTGTAGATGGCTCTTTGCAGATGAATGTGTGCCACTTCCTAAGGTTGCTCACTCCATGCAAGGTACTGGCTCCAATCATGTTATTTTTGGCTGCAAAAGGATCTGAGATTCAGATTTCTTAGTATAAACATTCAACCTGCCTATTAGACTGTGGGTGATAGCCAGAGGATAAACTGATATTGATAGTGTGTTTTGTGTCAGAAAGCTTTCCAGACATGTGACTTGAATTGGGCTCTGCTATTGGATACTATGTCCTAAGAAATTCCATAGTGTCTGAATACTTCACTGCATATGACTTCAGCTGTTTCTATGGCTGTAGGAAATTTGTGCAATGGGATTAATTGGCATGATTTCGAGAAGCAATCTATGATGACCAGGATGGTAGTGAACCCCTTGGAGACTGAGAGATTTGTTAAAAGTCAACAGAAATATGGGATCACGGGCAATGAGGAACTTGAAGGGGGTTCAAGTGGCCCATGGGTAAATGTCTAGTAGCTCTTGAGTGTGGACAGATATTACAAGCTTGGACATGTGAGGGAAGACCACCATAAATTGTTGCTGACTTATTTAATAGTGCTTTGTATACTAGGATGTTCAGAACTGAGTGATATATGGCCCCAATGAACTATTATCCCCCTCATGCTTTTTTTCAAATTTTACCTGATGGACAGTTGTTCACAACCAGTGGAGTTGGTTGTTCACTCTGTGTCATTCATTGTTTCCCACCTTATGAGAGCCACAGTGCAGGAGGAAGATAAGGTGGTTTGATCACTGTGTGGCTCTTGAGTTCCATCATGGAGTCTGGATAGTGCATTTTGGTGTTCTTTGATCCTGGGCAATAAGTGAGAGTGAATTCAAACCTAGTAAAAGAGAGAGCCCATCTAGCTTGACAGGGATTCAGTCTCTTTGCTGATTTCTCATTTTCAAGGTTTCGCTGGTCTGTGAGATTAAACAATGGGTGCACCATTCTCTAACTAGGGTAAGGGAGCAGCTACTGAACTGAAGCCTCTGATGAAATATCAATAGAAGTTGGCACACCCCAGACACCTCAGTAACTCCTTCATGGGCTGGAGCCATGATTTTACTTCCAGCTGGTCCATTTTCAATTATGGATGTAGCCCAGTAATTGTACAGAAGTTTTGTGATTAGAGGATTCTCAAAAAGTTTCTGAAGCACTTTGTGGACATGCTGAACATGTTCTTCTGAGGTTAAGAAGATCATTATTTCATCAATACAGACAATTACAAAAGATTGAGTAACTCTCAGAGTACTTCATTCACAAATGTTTGAAACACTCAAGGAGAATTATTGTCCAGATTTGGTGATAAAGGCAGTTCTCCATTTGTCTTCTTCTCTAATACAGATCAGATTATAAGCACTACACAGGTAAACAGGTCTGAAAATACAAGAAGTTTCCTGCTGTACCAGAGTCAATGAGTGCTGGAAAATACTCAGAATTTGAACACCAGGAAATACAGACTGGGATGACACTTTTCTTATTTTCAACCATTAATGTGAGAGGTTGGTTCCGCTGAATGGATTGACCTCTCTGAGGATCAGGTACAGCAATGCAACCCATTACATTGTTAGTGGCCAACTTTCATATTTTTGAGCTCTGGAAGGTCTGGCTTGGAGCAGGGTATGTACCTAGAAAGAATGCTTAGTCTTCAAGCTTTTATCAGGTTATCCATGCAAATACCAAGTTTAATAAACTGACTTAGGGGCAACTGATCATCATAGCATGCTCATTCAGATTGCAATGCTTTGTTTAGTCCTCTATACGAAAAGCAAATTTCAATGCAGATTCATTCCATCCACTTTCTGTGGCTAGTGTGCGAAATGTCAGAGCATAGACAGCAGCAGACTGTTTATGTAGAACAGACTACATACATTAATTTATGTATTAATTAACTTACAGTGTGCATGTAATATCAGTACTAAGCTGGACAGTAGTAATGGACATTACAGCTTACTTTGCTGATTCAGGATTTTTTTTTTTTTAAAGTTCTTTCAAATTGTAAATACAGTATATTCAGTTTATTCAAGCTTTTATCTGTTTAATTCCAAACCCAGAAATATTCATGTTACAATTTTGACCCCAATTGCAGTCATAGTAACATACTTTTGCGGTTTCATACTGTCACTTTGTCTATATAACAACCAATTTTTATGTCCAAGGGAGAATTTTCACTTATGTGATAATAACAGCTTAGCTAAAACCACTTGCAATACACAACTGCTAATAATAGACATTGCATTGTCATTGGCAGTAACATTACAAGTCAAGCAGACTAGCATGGTGAGAGACATTCAGTCAGGTCCAGAATTATTGGCAACATCAAATAGACTGGTGCCAATAGAATTATTAATTAAACACTCCATACAATTATTCAAAATTCCCACAAAAATTATTGGAGAAACTATTACCTATTATTTTTATTTAAAATAAATAAATAAATAAATACAAAATATTAAAAATAATATGAACATGCTTTAAAGAACAGCTTCCTATAAGCAATCTATAAAAAAATAAAAATAAATAAATAAATAAATAAATAAATAAATAAATAAATAAATAAAAATGAATTTCCTGACCTTCACAAAGAGTTTCTGTAATTATGTGTTCAAACTTCTTGGTCATGCACTTCATCTCTTTTGGTCTACATACAAGGAAAAGTCCTCAATCCTACTGCAAAGTATTTAATTGGGGCTGTTTGGCAGATTGTGTTTGAGGGACTTTTGTGAAAATTGATGCATCATTAGTACCAGGATACTTTACCTCAAAACTGGTTGTAAGATGATGACCCCAAACATGCATCCATAAATGAGTACACAAAATGAACACAAAATCAATGTTTTGCAATGGCCAACTCAGTCATTGTATTTGAGCTCCTGTGGTCTGAGTTTAACAGAACAGCCAACTTGCAAACTTAAGAATATAAAGCAGCTTGAAATGTTCTGCATGGTAAATTAGGTAAAATGGCTTAAGAATACAAACATGCACACACTGATGTTTATGGAAAATGAAGAGGTAAGAGCACAAAGAGCTATAAAATGTTGTATGCCTTCCACATTGAGATTTTACAGTTACAGTGGATTAAGAAAAAAAAAGGCTGTACTAGTCTTGCTTTGATTTAACTGTTAACATGGCTTTTGAGTGTTTCCTCTAAGTTTCTATGTCTTTCTTTCTCCGAAAAGGGACACTGCACCATGCCTAATCTGATGTGATGAAAAGAAAGTTGAGAGAGAGAGAGAGAGAGAGACCGAGACCGGACCTAAGGCAGACATATTGTCTGTGTATCCTGAAATGACCCTGTCGGGTTTATGTTATTGTTTAAACCCATTCCAGCCCTTGGATCATATTTCTGTTGCTTGTGCCAAGACAAACAATCCTACTTACCTCTCAATCTCTGCTCCATTTTCTCCCTCTCCCTTTCTCTTTGCATGATTTCAATAAGCCTGTTTATGTAGACCAATTTAGCAATTATAGAAACTCATAACACTACGATAATAACGCTGAACACTGGGATCTGTAAACACTCAAACGGGAAATGAGGGCAAATTGACATCCCTTCATTTTGCCTGCCCTATACTTTCCAAGTCACCCAAAACGGAAACCTTACAAATGAATTGCCACACTCCCCTCAGCACCCTCCTCCCTTCTCATGTCCTCTTATTTGTTCAGCATGGAAGCACAGCTCTGTTTTCCTTGGGCTTGGACTGTACTATTGAAAAAAAAAAATATATATATATATATTTTCATGCAATGGGCTTTCATGCAATTTTAAAACAATACATTTAGAGTGCATTCAGGTCTGACTTGCCTTGACAGACTAATACAGTGTGATTAGTGAAGCTGGAGGCAAAACCAGAAAAACAATCCACTCTCGCTCCCTGAACAGTCCAGTGTTTCATTTCCTTGTCTCTGGCACAAAATAAAATGATACCTTTCCAGAAGGAAGAATAATGGAGGAAATGCATGAGGAAGGCTAAGCCAACATTATTCTTCTGCCAGTTACAAATGATTTTAACAGCTTAAAACAAAGCAAACAGCACAAAACATTATCACTTTATATGCAAAATATATTCCTCCTGAAACTACCATTAATTAACTAGTCATTAGGCATGGAATAAAATATGATGGGGTATGTTTTATTTTATATAGGAAAATAATCAAAAATGTGATGTGGCTGATGTGGTACCACCCCTAAACTGATTATTTTCCAATAACAGTGCATCCAGAAGTGTTTTATTCAATCATTCATTATTCACTGGATAACTTCACTTGGATAGTATAGATTTTAGTATAGATAGTATAGCTCATACTGAAGATCATTTTGACACACTTAGCACTGTTTGACTTCACAGTAATACTCATAATCTGGTGTCACCCTGAAGAGGATGGGATCCTCTCAAGGTGTCTTCCTTGTTCGTCTCAGGGAGTTTTTCCTTACCACTGGCTTGCTCATTCAGGATCTACATATAAATCTATATCTGGATTTCTGTAAAGCTGCTTTGTGACAATGTCAATAGTCAAAAATGGTATAAAATTGTATTTTATTGAATTTATACTTTTAATATTGTGGAATGTCCGTTCATTATCACTTGTGTTATAAAAGCTATAAACATCCCACTCTAAACTGTTCTTTCCACCCACACTAACCTCTTTCTTTCTCTCCTGTGGAGATAATTAAACAAAAAAGCAGATTGTCATATTACCAAGAAACCACAAAGCCGTCTTTCCTGAAGACTCTCCCCAGCCTCTTACTTTTACAAAGCACTGACTCTGGAGATGCCTTCTTAGAAGAAAAATTCACCATAGGGCCCCTGAGTAGCGCAGAAAAACGTTTATCATCTGGAGATCGTGAATTAGAATCCCAGTGATTTCCATGGCTGGGAGCCAAGGGAGTAAAATTGGCCTTACTCTCTGGGTGGGAGGAATGGCATACACTCTCTCACCTGTCAATCACAGCAACACTAGCCAATCATGTATGCAGAAGAGTTCAGATAGCACTTTCCTCTGAGTGCATTACGCTGCCCTGTGATGCAACATGAGCAGCAGTCCACAAAAAAATCATGGTTTGCTGTCTTCACGTGTCTCAGAGGAAGCACATTTCAGCATTCACCTTCCCTAGTTGGAGAGCTGGCTGGTGAGTGGGAATTGGCCAGGACTGACCAATGTATTCGAGTATTCGAACAAGCACATTAATACAAAACTTCTAGCTAGCACTGTCAGACTGTCATACTACAGTATACACACACACACACACACACACACACACACACACACAGTATGTACATCATGCACTGTAACCTGGCATTATGGGATTGAACTGATTAATAAACACCAGTTTACTGATTCCACTGAGTCCTGCTAAAAGAGGGCTCGCTGTGCACTGAGCAGCTTTCGCTCACAGCTATCAGCTTCTCTTTATTTACCAAACGTACAAGGTAGACATGAGTTTGACTTGGAAAATCAGCACAAGAACAATGAACATACTGTATATGCACCTGTGGCGAGGAGGAGGGCGTGGCCACAGCCGGTTCCTGCCTCCTCCTTGCCCGGCCCTTAAATTGTTACACTGATTAGACAGATCAGTGCCAGGTGTGCGTCCTCACAGCCTGGCCACGCCCTCCTCCTCGCCACAGCAACATGTAACATAACCTGTATACACATACAGTATATCACATGACTGTACAAAACCAAGGAAAGAAGAAAGAAGTAAGTGCAAATTACCTGGCTGATAATAAATTTAAAAAAAAGAATAATTCACATACACTTTAATTTCATATATTAGTTAATATCACACTCCTTTTTGTTAGGAGTCAAGACAAAAATGAAACCTGTAACCATTATATCACTTTAATTTTGTTTCATTATTCATAAGCATGTGAGGAAATTAATCACCCTCTCTAAACTGAAATGCTATGTTGGGTGCATTTTTTTTTTTAATGATAATCCCTTTAACACACATTGTAAAGCTCCTTAAATGCTCAATGTGACTTAAAAAAAACAATTGCAAACAGCTGCTGCATTAATTTCCCCTTGTCCCACAATGCATGATTAATCTATTTTATTACACAGTTCTTTGAATCTTCCAGTATTCTGTCATCTCCTAAACCTTAACAAATGAAAGTTCTCAATATATTGTGGGATGTACAGCCGTGGCCAAAAGTTTTGAGAATGACACAAATATTAATTTTTACAAAGTCTACTGCTTCAGTGTTTTTAGATCTTTTTGTCAGATGTTACTAACTGTTACTGAAGTATAATCACAAGCATTTCATAAGTGTCAATGGCTTTTGTTGGCCAATTACATGAAGTTTATGCAAAGAGTCAATATTTGCAGTGTTGACCCTTCTTTTTCAAGACCTCTGCAATTCGCCCTGGCATGCTGTCAATCAACTTCTGGGCCACATCCTGACTGATGGCAGCCCATTCTTGCATAATCAATGCTTGGAGTTTGTCAGAGTTTGTGGGTTTTTGTTTGTCCACCCGCCTCTTGAGGATTGACCACAAATTCTCAATGGGATTAAGGTCTGGGGAGTTTCCTGGCCATGGACCCAAAATGTCGATGTTTTGTTCCCCGAGCCACTTTGTTATCACTTTTGCCTTGTGGCAAGGTGCCCCATCATGCTGGAAAAGGCATTGTTCATCACCAACTATTCTTGGATGGTTGGGAGAAGTTGCTCTCTGAGGATGTTTTTGTACCATTCTTTATTCATGGTTGTGTTCTTAGGCAAAATTGTGAGTGAGCCCACTCCCTTGGCTGAGAAGCAACCCCACACATGAGTGGTCTCAGGATGCTTTACTGTTGGCATGACACAGGACTGATGGTAGCGCTCACCTTTTCTTCTCTGGACAAGCTTTTTTCCAGATGCCCCAAACAATTGGAAAGGGGATTCATCAGAGAAAATGACATTACCCCAGTCCTCAGCAGTCCAATCCCTGTACTTTTTGCAGAATAGCAGTCTGTCCCTGATGTTTTTCCTGGAGAGAAGTGGCTTCTTTGCTGCCCTTCTTGACACCAGGCCATCCTCCAAAAGTCTTCGTCTTACTGTGCGTGCAGACACACTCACACCTGCCTGCTGCCATTCCTGAGCAAGCTCTGCACTGGTGGTGCTCCGATCCCACAGCTGAATTAACTTTAGGAGACGGTCCTGGCGCTTGCTGGACTTTCTTGGGCGCCCTGAAGCCTTCTTCACAACAGTTGAACCTCTCTCCTTGAAGGTCTTGATGATCCGATAAATGGTTGATTTAGGTGCAATCTTACTAGCAGCAATATCCTTGCCTGTGAATCCCTTTTTGTGCAAAGCAATGATGGCTGCATGTGTTTCCTTGCAGGTAACCATAGTTAACAGAGGAAGAACAATAATTTCAAGCACCACCCTCCTTTTAAAGCTTCCAGTCTGTTATTCTAACTCAATCAGCATGACAGAGTGATCTCCAGCCTTGTCCTCGTTAACACTCTCACCTGTGTTAACGAGAGAATCACTGACATGATGTCAGCTGGTCCTTTTGTGGAAGGGCTGAAATGCAGTGGACATGTTTTTTGGGATTAAGTTCATTTTCATGGCAAAGAGGGACTTTGAAATTAATTGCAATTCATCTGATCACTCTTCATAACATTCTGGAGTATATGCAAATTGCCATCATAAAAACTGAGGCAGCAGACTTTGTGAAAATTAATATTTGTGTCATTCTCAAAACTTTTGGCCACGGCTGTACTGATACTGCAATGTACCTCAATGTTGAAAATGCTTAAACAATGTGTGGCTGCCTAGGAAAACCCTTCAGATAGGCAAATCTTGGCATTTATACTATATAGAACATGTAGAACGTTATAGGCTTTCCTAAACTGAAATACAGTATGTTTCTCTTTACACTTACAACATTCAAAAGTCTGATCACACCCAAAAGTGAAAAGGGATCAATTTTTATGTAAAAATTCATTCTAATTCTACAGAAAGACTGAGTGCATACCTCTACATTTATAACCTAATCAACTTATGGAAAAACAAAAACAATACTGCCAATCTGTAAAGTTTACAATGGGAAATGAGTTATTTGATGACACTTTGATTAGCATCATCATCCACATCATTCTCTGTCTCATCACGTGAGTTAAAAGTCACTAGCTGCATTTAAACATCTCTGTTTGCTCTAATGTAGGTGTGTGTGTGGGGTGGGGAGTGGGGGTGGGGTGCTAATTCAGTCAGTTCTGTTCTGTTGGCTAAACCTCTTGTTAATAATGTATTTTTATTAGATCATTTAAATATTTTTGTCCAAAATATCTTTGCCCACTGTCATCTGTACAGAGTGTATAAGCAGTCTTTTCTGTTCTGATAATGTGACAGTGCATCATGGACGATTTGAGAGTCTGTATCTGATTAAAATCTAATTTGATTTGGCTATAAACATTTTACTATGGCATGTAACTATCCAACAACTTGATCAAATCATGACATTCATTCTGTCAGATTTTGCATTTTAGCTAGAGCATCCGTGTGTAAAATAGGCAGTTGCCCAGTGCAGCATTTGAATATAGGAAATCAGAACATACTCAATCAGTCATCATGCAGTCTGACACATTCCAGAAAGCATACAACAAAACCCAATTACAATTACTAGTTCAAAATGAGGAATATGTGGAAAATGTGGCTGTAACAACAGGCCAGTGTTAACCAACCCTGTTCCTAGAGATCTACCTTCCTGAAGACTTTAGCTCGAACTAACCATCCAATTGTGCCCACCTGACCATCTAATCATTAGCTGTTTCTCAATCCTAAGAACGCAAAGAACGGACTTGCGTTCTTGTGAAGACCGGTCTCGCCAGGCTACCCTGGAAGAACGAACTCAGAAGGACAGGAGGACATAGAACGCATCTTTGCGAGAATTGAGATGTGCTGTGAGCTTCCTGTTGTGCAATGGACCGTCCCAGCACATTTCTAGTAGTGGGACAGGACCATCGTTTCTTCAGTGCTCCCTAAGTAATATGTTTCAGCTGCTTAATAGATGTACTGTTAACAGGCTGATTAACCAAAAGTTAATTAAGCATGTTTTAATATAGTAAGCTCACTGTTTGCAACTGCGACCTCTTGTTAACTAAAAACTAAGCTAACGAGTTTACCGTTACCTCAGGATGGAAGCTAGTGTAGTTTAATTAAAATACTTCTGATGGATAAATTCGACTTTTCAACAACCTCATATATATATATCTCAATCTAAATCATTTATCAAAATCATTCTTTTTAGATGCATATTTTGGTTTATTTAGATTACTGTCATTAAAAAGCCGTTAAAACTACTGGTATGGATCAGGCTTCCAACATCTGCCATTGTTTTGCTGCGATGACTTCTGGGATTTCAAGGCGAGTTTCAAGTGATATCAAGAACACATCTGGGTAATTTCAAGCATCCGCAGTACTTGCGTTCTTGAGTATTGGAATTAAACTTCGGCGGTGAATGATGACGTAGAACGAGTACACAAGGACGCAAGTTTGCTTAAGAATGCATATTGAGAAACGGCTATTGCCTTAAGAAGTTCTTGATCAACTAAAACAGGTGTGTTAGATTTTGGTTGTACATGAAACCTGCAGGAAAGTAGATCTCGACGAAGAGGGATGGTGACCACTGCCATACACTAAGATAAATTCAACAGCATAGTACTAGAATTCAGATTAATTAAATGACAAATCAAAGATTTAAAAAAGAATAAAAACAAATAAAAACGCAAACAGAAAGCAACAGATAAGAATGGCTAAACAAAGCTGGAACAGCAGTGAGGAACAGCGGCCAGATTTGTACAGTGAAATCACATCTGAAGCAACACACAAAAGATGAAATCTTTTGCCTCCAGGACCTTGGTGCAACATACAAGGCAATGAAGTGCCTTTGTTCATGAAGCTTAAGACATAGAGACACATAACAGGATTGAGGTGCATTATTCATTAGACATTTTTTAGAAAGCTTGTGAAGAAAGTTCACATTGAGATTATGTTTGTACATTGGGATGGACATCCAGTGGGACAAAATAAAAGTCATGCAAGCACTAGGTTTTTACTTTCATACAGTGCTTGAGTATGAATCTTGCAGTAAGCTTCAGTAAAATTCCCACCAAAACTACATCCCTAAGAACCACACAAAAAGACTTATCAACTATAAACATCAGTTTCCGGAGATGAGTAGAATGTTGTTGTTTTGAGCTTGCTTACTCAATCACAACAGATAAGAAGATAGAAAGCTTGCAAAAAAGGTCCACAGGGCGCATTGTTCATATGATGGCACTGAAGGGCAAGGCACATTTAAAAATAAATAAATAAATAAATGCTGCAAAGTAAAAGAGAATGTTTTGGGACACTAAAATGTATAATTATTTATAACCTGAAATGAGAGACTCATGGAAAATAATCTTAATGATGATTATTTGATGAAGGTAAAGTGTAGTTATAGTGCACTGGGACAGTCAAATGGCTGTTTTCTAATTGTGTAGATTTTTGTAATGTTTTAAAGTTATTTATCTGAAACATGCACATACAGTGCCCTCCACTAATATCGCACCCTTGGTAAATATGAGCAAAGAAGGCTGTGAAAAATTTTATTTTTATTTTAAAATTTATTGTTTAACCTTTTGCTCTTTTGTTCAGAAAATTCACAAAAATACTCTGCTCTCATGGATATCAAACAATTGCAAACAAAACACAGGTTTATAAAAAAAAAAAATCTTTGCTAAATATAGGTGTGCAACAATTATTGGCACCCTTTTAGTCAATACTTTGTGCTACCTCCCTTTGCCAAGATAACAGCTCTGAGTCTTCTTCTATAATGCCTGATGAGGTTGGAGAATACATGGCAAGGGATCTGAGACCATTCCTCCATACAGAATCTTCAAATTTCGAGGTCCACGCTGGTGGACTCTCCTCTTCAGTTCACCCCACAGGTTTTCAATGGGTTTCAAGTCAGGGGACTGGGATGGCCATGGCAGGACCTTGATTTTATGGTCAGTAAACCATTTTTGTGTTGATTTTGATGTATGTTTTGGATCATTGTCCTGCTGGAAGATCCAACCACGGCCCATTTGAAGCTTTCTGTCAGAGGCAGTCAGGTTTTCATTTAATATCTGTTGATATTTGATAGAGTCCATGATGCCATGTATCCTAACAAAATGTTCAGGTCCTCTGGCAGAAAAACAGCCCCAAAACATTAAAGAGCCAACATCATATTTACCCGTGGGCATGAGGTACTTTTCCATATTGCTACCTCTCTGTGTGCGCCAGAACCACCTCTGGTGTTTATTGCCAAAAAGCTCTATTTTGGTTTCATCTGACCATAGAACCCGATCCCTTTTGAAGTTCCAGTAGTGTCTGGCAAACTGAAAATGCTTGAGTTTGTTTTTGGATGAACGTAGAGGCTTTTTTCTTGAAACCCTTCCAAACAACTTGTGGTGATGTAGGTGACTTCGGATTGTAGTTTTGGAGACTTTCTGACCCCAAGACGCAACTAACTTCTGCAGTTCTCCAGCTGTGATCCTTGGAGATTTTTTGGCCAATCGAACCATCCTCTTCACAATGCGTTGAGACAATATAGACACACGTCCAATTCCAGGTTGATTTATAACATTTCCAGTTGACTGGAACTTCTTGAGATTGAGATTTCAATACCTCTTTATTTATTCAAATTATGAAAAACACAAAATCTCTGTGCTCAAACCAGAGATAGAATTAAAAAAAGAGAAATAAAGATTTAAATCAGCACAGTCCCAAAAAAAAGAACATTCTCTACAACCGAACATAAAACGTTTTTAAAACACCATATACTTGTGAACTCCTCTACATTATTTGTAGTACTATAAAAATCAAAATCAACTTTTAGTCTGGCTTTCATCATTCTAACAAAAACAGTGTTTACATCAGAATCTAAGGAGTTTTCTATTTTATTTCTTCTGCTGAGGTATATAGCCATTTTTGCTTGACCTAATACAAAATTAAATAGCTGACATTTCACTCTACATTTCTGACTGTATCTAAAACCAAGAATAAACACCTGCTTGGAAAATTTTTCTCCAAACATCATAAACATTTGTTGTAACAGCTGAAAAAAAAAGAACGTAGTCTGTCACAATCCAAAAAGCAGTGATACACAGTTTCCCTCTGCAAACAAAAAGGACAATTATCACTTACATTGGGATTAATAACAGAAATGAAAGCATTAACAGCCACAATACCATGTAGGATTCTCCACTGCAAATCTCCAACCCTTTTTGTCAACGGTGGTTTGTATAATGCTCTCCACTCAGGTCTGACCTCAGTATCAAGCCCTAGATGAGCTCTCCAAGGAGTGTCAGCCTTACCATTTAATTTACCTTTGTTTAGAATTTTAACAAACAGTTTATAAATGATTTTTCCTCCCATGACATCCAACCTGTTTGTGAGAGTCTCTCTGGACTCTAACAGTTGACCAGTGCATTCTCTAAAATCAGGAAAGATAGTCAATTTAGGAAAAGAATCATCAATACTTGGTCGACGGCGTCCGTTACAGTAATCATTTAACAAAGAGAGTTCAGTCTTTGTGAGTTCACTCTTCCAAGTGTTGAGCAGTCGACTTATGACCCTGATAGATCTAACTCCTACCTGAGAGGCTAGACTTGCAGTGTCGGTTAATTTAGGTCCACATCGATCCACCACCTGTCCCAGTGTGACGATCCCAGCCGAACAGAATGACTGCATCACAGAGGGTCCTGCTATATGCTCTACATTGAAGCGGGTCCCATGCACTACTGGCTCTTTCAGCAGCCCTGATAGGGACTCACAGCTTGTTGCTCTTTGTTTATGGAACATCCCCCACACATTGAACAGTCCTTGGTAGAACTTTGGGAGATTGTACAGTTTATGAGCACTCAAGTCCATCAGAAACAAAGGCTCAGCAAGACCCAAATTTCGTCCTCGGGTCAGTATGGTTCGGGCTAAGGGTCTCCAGACAAGGTCTAAAGGCCCAACCAGGAGCCTCTGAATGAACTGTAGTCGGAAAGTAGCACCCCTGCTGGCGAGATGAATGAGACCCTGCCCTCCTTCCTCTTTTGGTAAGAACAGTACGCTCTGTGGGATCCAATGCAGACGGTCCCAGAAAAAGTCCACCAACACCGCCTGTATCCTGCCCAGCAGTTGTGCAGGTGGGTCTCCACATGATAAGCAGTGCCACAGCATAGATGACGCCAAGTTGTTGATCACTAGTGTACGACCCCTAAAAGACATGTGTGGTAAGATCCATTTCCATTTCTTAAGACGTCCTTCAACTTTTTCTAAAACATTGTCCCAGTTTTTACACACAAAAGTATCATTACCAAGATACACACCAAGATATTTAAAACCACCCTTGTTCCAAATTAACCCGGCAGGTAAAACGAGTTTCTTGCTTAACTCATCACTAATTGTTACTGAGTTTCTTGCTTAACTCATCACTAATTGAACTTCTTAATTATTGCCCTGATGGTGGAAATGGGCATTTTCAATGCTTGTGCTATTTTCTTATAGCCATTTCCCATTTTGTGAAGCTCAACAACCTTTTGCCGCACATCACAGCTATATTCCTTGGTCTTACCCATTGTTATGAATGACTAAGGGAACTTGGCCTATGTGTTACCTCATATTTATACCCCCGTGAGACAGGAAGTCATGGTTGAACAATTTCCTGTTCCTAGTTATCCAGGTGTACTAAAAAAATGTAAACTATGAATTGGAATATACTTCAAATAAATTTTTCTCATATGAATTCATAGGGGTGCCAACAATTGTTGCGCACTTATATTTAACAAAGATATATTTTTTGATAAACCCGTGTTTTGTTTGCAATTGCTTGATATTCATGAGAATAGAGCATTTTTTGGACAAAAGAACAAAAGGTTAAACATTAAAGACAATTTTCACAGCCTTCTTTGTTCATTTTTACCAAGGGTACCAATATTAGTGGAGGGCACTGTAGGTTGTTGTGAAGGACACTTTGTGTTGAAGCTGTCCTTTTCCTTTACTTTACATTAGGGATGTACCGCATACAAATACATTAATTCAGACTGAACAGATAATGTGTTATAATGAATATAAATACAGATATGAATAGCAGATGCACTATTCGTTTTTGTTTTGTTTTGGGGTTTTTTGTTTTTTTGGAAAGCTTGCCAGAAAGCTTCATGTTGAAAGTATGTATGTACATCGGGACTGGGATCCTGCAGTACTATAAAAACTACAGTCAATCTGATGGCTAGATGGTTATTGTTGTCAACTCTAAACAGCAGTTTGCTTGATATGCCAAAGATACTGTTGTTCTGAAAGATAGTTCCTCAACTTTCTCAGTGACATTATATAGAAGATAGAAAGCTTGAAAAAGATCCACAGGGCTTCTGGTTCATACAGTGGCAAGGAACTTAAAAAAGTCCTTAAACTTAAAAAATAAAGTCAACTAAAACAGCCAAATGAAAAAAAGAGAAGCAACAAAAAAAAGAGTCAACTGAAAAGACACTGACTCATCACTTTCAGTAATGGTCAGAGTCACAGTGGATCCAGAGCCTATCCTGGGAACACTGGTCATGAGTTAGACCCTGAATAGACCCTGGGTGGGACACCAGTCCATCTCATGGCACCATGCATACACAAGGTCACACATTCTTTCACAACTAAGGGACAGTTTATTTTAGCCAATCCAACTACTGGCATGTTTTGGGAGGTGGGAGAAAACCAAAGAACCTAGAGGAATCATGCAGACACAGGGAGAAAGTGCACATCAATTTTGTAAGTAGGCTTTAAGAAACTCTTAGTTAGGAACTTTTAGTGCCACTTAGGAGAACTCTTGCAAGATAAAATTCTTTGTGAATATGGCACCTGTTTTTCCTTTTTTCTGTTTCTTTTTAAGGTCCTCCTTTATTATATGAAAGAAATACACCTTGAGCCCTGACTGGATAAGTAATATAAAATGTAAAGAGAAGACGTGTGGAAATGTTTTACTTGAGAATATAGTAATAATTAATTTTATTATCAACTGCAACTTAACCACCTTTCATCATATTTTTACACCAAGAGTAGATATTTTTCAGTACAGTGTTAAACCCTCTCCCAGAGTTAACTGACTTGCAGTGTATCATGTAAGCAGGCAAATAAAACACTTTATGACCCCAATATCAATTTATATGAAAGGGCTTCTAAATTATCATATGGTTCCTCGGTCTTTGGCACAATGAATTAACTCTACGTTTCAAAAGACAGCTCGAGCCATATGCCATTATGTACTATTATTATGTTCTCCAGATTTTTACAGGCCGACAAACAAATAGGAGGACGTTTGAGTCACTTTACTTTTTTTCAAAACAGTTGAGATCAGAATATGGTCAGCTCAAACTTTGCAGATGTGTACTGAGATTATACTTAAGTGAAAGTAAAACAATGTGCTCAGATGTACATAAAAACGTTTTAAATGTATTCAAGTATTTAAAATTAAACAGTAAATATTGTTATTTTAAATAACTGTTTTGGAATTAAGTTAATGTGATATTTTCATGTGAAAAGGAACCTTTATTATTTAATTAAAACAGTTTTAAAGCTGTTTTGTCTTAAAACATCATTCAATTTCAGTACGTTTGCAATATTTACAATTAGCTAGAAGTTAACTTGCTGCCTAGCGAAATATGTTAGCTACTGGAATCGATGCTAATCTAACCAGGCATTAACAAAGAAAACAGCCTAACGTAGTTAAATATAGTCAGTTAGTGTTATCAAATTAGTGAAACTTACCTCAACATTGTGATGAGGCAGATGCAGACGCAAGTGGAGGTAAACAGCAGCTTTATTGTAGACACTGGCAGACAATTGCAAAATGTAAGACAAGACATTGTAAACACCGTTTCCGGCTTTGACATGACAGATGTGAAACGATGGAGCTAGGCGGCTGTGATGTGGCAGGTCCTGTTTATAAGTGACTTCGTTTATACATTTGATGATTTTGAATGTGGCGATGTGATGGTTTTCTACACCCCTCTGTGATGCGGATGTCTCTGATGGATAACCAAAATCAGTCACCTGGTTGATAGTGGGGAGTCTCTCCTCTATGACCATCTGCAAACGATTTGGTTACCTGGGCTGTGTGTTCAAGCTGTTGGTGGGCTTATTCCCATACCTGCTCTCTCCACCGGAACCATTTGTCCACTGCGGGTGAATTGGTCGGGTTGGCATTCCACAGGAACAGCAGTTCCTGGTATCCCAGAACACAGTGGAAGGGGGTTACCTTGGTTGCTGAGTGCCAGAGCGAATTCTGTGCATACACAGCCCAGGGGAGGAATTGTGCCAGTCCTCCTGATTGTTTAGAGCAGAACATTTGCAGGAAATGTCCAATCTCTTGGTTGGCTCTCTCTACTTGTCCCTTGAGGATAATATCCAGACGTTAAGCTCACCACAACATCAAGTTTGTCGATGAATCCCCCCAAACATGTGAGATGAACTGTGCTCCCCTGTCACTCACAATGTCCTCCAGGATGCCAAAGTACCTAAACACACTGTTGAAGATTAATTCTGCTGTTTTGAATGCTTATGGCAGGCCAGGTAGAGGAATTGAGTGTAAGGACTTGGAGAAACGGTCGATGATAACCATGATCACCGTATTGTTCTGTGATGGGGGAAGATCAGTGATGAAGTCAATAGCCAGATGTGACCATAGTCTCTGAGGCATGGGTTGTGGAAAGAGTTCCCAGCAGGTAAGGTACAAAGTACTTTGGCTTGAGCACAGGTGGAGCGTGAGGCCATCAGTAATTGCCGTGGAGTAGTTGGTGAGCTCTGTGCATGCCTCGGCTCCCCATGGCTGGGGAGGCGTGGGCCCACGTATTTTTTTCCCTGCCTGGCACAATGAGGGCATTCTCACCTCTGTGGTACTTTTGATTTATTGTTCGATGTCCCATGTGATGGCTTCCACAAAGCATGACTATGGCAGAATGCACTCATCAGAGGTTTCTTTGGACGGAGCTGGGTACAGCAGTGAGAAAGAGTCTGCCTTTGGTGAAGAACAGGATCCAGAAAACTTGATGTACTCAAAGTTTTTGTGGTCGGTGAAGATTATAAAGGGGTGATTATCTCCCTCCAACAGTGTCACCATTCTTTGAGAGTAAGCTTCATTGTGAGAAGCTCCCGGTTGCCGATGTCATAATTGCACTCCACTGGTGATAGCTTCCAGGAGAGGAAGGCCACTGTATGGAGCTTGGGCTTCTCCCCAAACTGCTGTGACAGGACAGCCCCCACTCCTGTCTCGGAGGTGTCTACCTCCACTGTGAATGGCTTTGAAGAATCAGGGTGCTTCAGAATGGGGGCCGAGGTAAAGGCTGCTTTGATGTGTGCAAAAGCTTGGTCAGATGCAGCATTCCATTGCAGCTTCTTGGGTCCCTTCTTCAATAGGGTTGTGAGGGGTGATGCTAGGATGCTGAATCCTCCGATGAACCTCCTGTAGAAATTTGCAAACCCCAGAAAATGTTGCAATTCCTTGATTGTCTGTGGTGTGGGCCAGTCAGCATGAACCTTATCTTGGCCCATGAGCACCCCTCTGGTCTGATGATGTAGCAGAGAAAAGCCACTGTCATCACATAAAACTCACATTTCTCTTCTTTGACATAGAGTTGGGTGGCAAGTAGTTTGGTTAATACCTGTTTGATGTGAACTATGTGTGTTTCTTTGTCTGGGGAGTAGATCAGGATGTCATTGATGTAAAAAATGATGAACTTCCCCAGCATGTCACGTAGCATGTCATTGATCAGGCGTTTGATTACTGCAGGTGCTGAAGTATGTGATGTGCCCATACATCATTATGCAGTATTCAAAGTGACCAGAGGTGGTGCTAAAGACCGTCTTCCATTTGTCCCCTTCCTGGATCTGTACCAGGTTGTATGCATTCCTCAGATCCAAACTTGTGAAAAATTTTGCCTCCCAGAGCTGTTCGAGCACAAAGGGGACTAAGGGCAGAGGATAATGGTACTTCACTGTGACTTGGTTGAGCCCTCAATAGTTGATACATGGTCTTAAACTGCCCCCTTTCTTCTCCACAAAAAAAGAAGCTGGCAGATGCTGGTGATGTCGAGGGATGAATGTATCCCTGCTGCAAACTTTTCTCAATGTATTGATTCATGGTTTGTGTTTCTTTAGTGAACAAGGGGTAGATGTGATTATGAGGTGGTGTGGTGCCAGCAAGGAGCTCGATGACACAGTTGTATGGCCAGCAAAGTGGTAATCCACTGGCCTTGGCCTTGCTTAAAACGTTCTTGAATTCGAGGTACTCTGGGGGAATTTCCACTTGGGACTGAGTCTCTATGGTTGTGGAAGCAACGTAGGCTGGATTAAATTGGAAGCACTTCTAATGACACTGCGCTGACCATGGGGAACTTGGTGGTAACTGTGATGAGGAGGGAGATCTGTTCCTGGTACAAGGTGCTGACATGGAGGATTATGGGTTCAGTGTAGTGGGTGATGGAACCACCCTCAATTGGGCCACTGTCCAGTGCTTGTACTTGGAGAGGATAATGCAGTAGTTGGAGGGGTAGCTGGTCTTCTCAGAGAGGGTGCTGTCAAAATTCTGGTGAGAGAAGAACCTGGAGTGCCTTACCATGTTGGAGCGAGATGTGGAGGTAGCTCGCTTATGATCCCGCTGTGGTGCCTGGGTCAGAGGCTTAGAAGGCCAATGTGCTACTTGGTGCTGAGGACTGCAACAATAGTAGCACAATTTTTCCTTCTGATGTCGTTGGCATTCCACAGGGGTTAGCTTGACTTGGGTTCTGTGGGGTGGATTTTGAGAACTGGGATGGATCTGGCTTTGATTCCTCCTTGATTCTGCAACATGATGTTGAGAAGGATGGACATGTAGACGAGGGAATCGAGGATGACTTGGTCATCCCGGCAGGCCAGCTCTGTGAGGATATTGGCGTTCAGCCCTTGATGATACACTGCCTTGAGAGCCGGTACAGCCGCTTCCCGTGGCTAATGCACAGAAGTTTAGGGTGAATTCACCAGCACTTTGGTTCCCCCGCTTGAGGCAGAGGAGTATCTCGCCGATCTCTTTACCCCCTGTAGAATGGTCAAAAACCCTCCGGAAGAGCAGGAGGAAGCACTCGTAAGAGGCCATGTGCTCGCCCTCTTGGGACCACACCATGTGCTCTGACTGCTACCAATTTGTAGCTATGAACAATTTGTCCCCTTCAACTCCTTGTTACCTGTGGCTTGCTCATTAGGGATAAATTTATAAATGTAAAATTTATATCCAGAATTTACATATTTCTGTAAAGCTGCTTTGTGACAGTGTCCGTTGTTAAAAGCGCTATACAAATAAAATTTAATGGAATTGAAATTGAATGTTCTGAGCAGCCCTGCTGATATGATGTCGTGTGCTGAACTCAAGGTTGAGGTGACCTTCCCGAGTTTCTGAATAGGAATTCTGAGTTGAGGGGCCATTTTCTTCTTCTAGTTGGAGGTCAGAAATTCTGAATTATGAGCTTTAGTCGAATGCATCATAAGATCAGGTCATAGATATGATTGTACACATATGCACATATCTCCACCCACAGAACCTATAGTGGTTCAACTAGAGTTAGCATGCTAACTGGAGTTATACTAGCAAGGACTGTCATGACACTGCTTTCATGTACACTTGGACTGTTATTTATATTTACAACACTACATTTACAGCATTTGGCAGACACAATTATCCAGAGCAGCTTACGTTCATCTTATTTACATATACTTACATAAACTGCCCACTATAAAGACATAATTTGACTCATACTGATAAACCTCATGAGGAGGTTTACAAGTGTCATCACTGTCATTTTTTCTTTGTAATTTCCTCTTATGAGCTCTAAGTGCAGATATTAGCATGTTAGCATTGCTAGCTAAAATATAGACCATTCAGTTGCTTGAAAGCCAAGTTATAAAACTAAAAATACGTAAAATTCGGCTCATACTGATTTGTGAGAATGGTCGAGTGCCGTCACTGTCCTTTTTTCTTTATAATGAAAATCTACTTCATTTGTTATGTCATTCAACCAATTCAAAGCTTTATACAGATTGCCTTTACATAACTGTCCATAACTGTGCTGGGTGCTTGCTCATTTCAGACTCAGATGGAGTGAAATGAAGGGGCACTGGGGAGTGTATAAACTATCTATAACTATCTATAAAGAGGCCCATCCAAACACAAACAAACATTCCGGACCAGAAGACAAATCAAAAGGTTTCTTCAGCCATGGAATATCCTTGTGTCAAGGGCATGGCTTAAACCAATAATTTTAAATAATAGAGCGTGTAAGCATATAGCTAACTATTCTGAATTTAGACAGCTAGCTAGGTGATGCTAGCTAAGCAATACCAATGATACTACAACCCCGATTCCAAAACAGTTGGGATGCTGTGTAAAATGTAAATAAAAACAGAATGCAATGATTTGCAAATCTCATAAACCCATATGTTATTCACAATAGAACATAGAAAACATATCAAATGTTTAAACTGATGTATGAAATGTACCATTTTAAAAAAAATAACATAATTTTGAATTTCATGGCTGCAACACATCTCAAAAAAGTTGGGACGGGGGCAACAAAAGGCTGGAAAAGTAAGTGTTACTAAAAAAAACAGCTGGAGGTTAATTGGCAACAGGTCAGTAAAATGACTGGGTATAAAAAGAGTATCTTAGAGAGGCAGAGTCTTTCAGAAGTAAAGATGCGCATAGAGACATGTGTAGAGATGTGTCTACAAATTGTGGAACAATTTCAGAATAATGTTCTTCAGTGTAAAATTGTGAAGACTTTGAATATCTCATCATCTACAGTACATAATATCATCAAAAGATTCAGAGAATCTGGAGAAATCTCTGTGCGCAAGGGACAAGGGCGAAGGGACTCATTTATCAGTATTGCATGCCCGTGATCTTCGGGCCCTCAGGCGGCACTGCATTAAAAAACAGGCCTGATTCTGTAATGGAAATCACTGCATGGGCTCAGAAACACCTCCAGAACTCATTGTCTGTGAACACAGTTCGCCGTGCCATCCACAAATGCTGGTTAAAGCTCTATCATGCAAAGAAGAAGCCATATGTGAACATGATCCAGAAATGCCGCCGTCTTCTCTGGGCCAAAGCTCATTTAAAATGGACTGAGGCAAAGTGGAAAACTGTTCTGTGCTCAGAATCGAAATTTGAAATTCTTTTTGGAAACCATGGACACCGTGACCTCTGGACTAAAGAGGAGAGGGACCATCCGCCTTGTTATCAGTGCTCAGTTCAAAAGCCTGCATCTCTGGTGGTATGGGGATGCATTAGTGCCTATGGAATGGGCAGCTTGCACATCTGGAAAGACACCATCTGCTGAAATGTATATACAGGTTTTAGAGCAACATATGCTTCCAAGGGGAGGCCTTGCATATTTCAGCAAGACAATGCTAAACCAAATACTGCATCTATTACAACAGCATGGCTTCGTAGTAGAAGAGTCTGGGAGCTGAACTGGCCTGCCTGCAGTCCAGACCTTTCACCAATTGAAAACATTTGGCGCATCATGAAACAAATACAACAAATACAACAAAGAAGACCCAGGACTGTTGAGCAGCTAGAATCCTGTATCAGACACGAATGGGACAACATTCCTCTCCCAAAACCCCAGCAGTCTCCTCAGTTCCCAGACGTATACAGACTGTTGTCAAAAGAAGAGGGGATGCTACACAGTGGTAAACATGGCCCTGTCCCAACTTTTTTGAGACATGTTGCTGCCATCAAATTCAAAATTACCTTATATTTTCCTTAAATGGTTCATTTCCTCAGTTTAAACATTTGATATGTTTTCTATGTTCTATTGTGAATAAAATATTGGTTTATGAGATTCGCAAATCATTGCATTCTGTTTTTATTTACATTTTACACAGCGTCCTACCTTTTTTGGAATTGGGGTTGTATATTAACATTAATAATAAACAATAAACAAAATAAAACTAAATAAACTATTTTATACTGCTATATTTGATGGTGTCAGTTAACTTAGCTGTTGTAGTTAGCTATCACTTAGCATAGTTTCCATACTAGTTTGCTTATAAATACATACTTGGATATAAATTACAAAAATACCATGGAGCTAAGTGTTTACAGCAGAATGTCTAATAGAATAAGTAAGATTGCTATTGCTTTCAATGACTGACATTTGTAGTCTGCATTTTCCCTATATACTCCAACAGAGTTAGCGTTACTAAAATCTTATCATTTAAATGTTGAATATGGAACAGTTATATCTGATTCACACACTGTGCTGTACTTGGGATTCACTTTTTTACCTGGAAAGTGTACCTGTATTACATATTTAGTGAATATTATGACATTATTCACTGTAGATTGCTGCATTGTACATGCTAGGCCTATGGCTATTGGAGGCCATGTTTCTTGTGGGATTAACATTATCTTTACATTATCCATATTATTAACATTAACATTATCCAAAGCTTTAGCATTTAGCTTGCAACTTTTCTCAAAAAGAGAAAGTTCCCTTTTCTGTTGCCAGCTCTCTTTTTTTTCTTTTCTTTTCATTTCTTTTCTTTTCTTTTTTCTTTTTTCTTTTTCTTTTTTCTTTTTTCTTTTTGCTGTTGTCAGCTTTATTTTTTATTTATTTATTTTTTTAAGTTGCTCCATATTCCTTTTCTTTTTCCTTTTTTAGTTGACAGTAGTTTTTTGTCGCCAGATCTTACAGTTGTTCCTCTATTTTCTTTGGCAGTGTTTTGGCAGGTGCCTTGTCCTTGTAGGTTCTGGAGTTATGATGTTCTGCAAATTGGTATTAGTTGTCAAAATGTGTGAAAAATCACTTATTTTTCCCAAAGATACAGATACAGATAATGGCACTGTGTTACACCCCTGCTTTACATACATACATACATACATACATACATACACACACTCACCATCCACTTTGGTAGGAACACTTGTACCCTTGCTCATTTATGCAGTTATCCAATCAGCCTATCATGTGGCTGCAGCACAAAATGCATAAAACCATGCAGATACAGGTCAAGAGCTTCAGTTAATTTCACATCAAATATCAGAATGGGTAAAGGTGTGATCTCTGTGACTTTAACCATAGCATGGATGTTGGTACCAGATGGGCTGGTTTGAGTATTTCAGAAATTGCTGATCTCCTGGGAATTTCACATACAATAGTCTCTAGAGTTCATACAGAACAGTGCAAAAGACAAAAAACACTGAGTGAGTGACACTTCTGTGGGTGGAAATGCCTTGCTTCAACCAGCACATATGGGTGTGATGGTCAGGTATCCACATACACTGTAAAAAATTTGCTGTAAATTTTACAGTCATTTACTGGCAACCTTGCCAACCATGGCAGATTGGCAGTGCTGAGATTTAAACACATGACCTTCTGATGTGCAACTCAAAGTCTCAACCACTGAGCCACCACAACTAGTGCTAGAGCATGCATTAATTCTTCTACCTCTGCAAGAGAATGTAACTTCTTCTACCTCTTAATTAAGTCCACTAAAAGATTGCATTGAATCAATGCTAGTTAGTTGAGTGAGTTATGGTGGGAAAGTATTTGAGCATATAGTGTACTTAGGACATTGATGCACAAGACAGTAAAAATAAAGAACAGCATGAGTAGCAGGTCACACAGGTCAGGTTTGTGTAGCTGAGCAGACATAGTGTGCAAATAACAGCAGCATACATTACACCATATTAATTATACAGCCGTGGCCAAAAGTTTTGAGAATGACACAAATATTAATTTTTACAAAGTCTGCTGCCTCAGTTTTTATGACGGCAATTTGCATATACTCCAGAATGTTATGAAGAGTGATCAGATGAATTGCAATTCATTTCAAAGTCCCTCTTTGCCATGAAAATGAACTTAATCCCAAAAAAACATGTCCACTGCATTTCAGCCCTTCCACAAAAGGACCAGCTGACATCATGTCAGTGATTCTCTCGTTAACACAGGTGAGAGTGTTAAGGAGGACAAGGCTGGAGATCACTCTGTCATGCTGATTGAGTTAGAATAACAGACTGGAAGCTTTAAAAGGAGGGTGGTGCTTGAAATTATTGTTCTTCCTCTGTTAACTATGGTTACCTGCAAGGAAACACGTGCAGCCATCATTGCTTTGCACAAAAAGGGATTCACAGGCAAGGATATTGCTGCTAGTAAGATTGCACCTAAATCAACCATTTATCGGATCATCAAGACCTTCAAGGAGAGAGGTTCAACTGTTGTGAAGAAGGCTTCAGGGCGCCCAAGAAAGTCCAGCAAGCGCCAGGACCGTCTCCTAAAGTTGATTCAGCTGCGGGATCGGGGCACCACCAGTGCAGAGCTTGCTCAGGAATGGCAGCAGGCAGGTGTGAGTGCGTCTGCACACACAGTAAGGTGAAGACTTTTGGAGGATGGCCTGGTGTCAAGAAGGGCAGCAAAGAAGCCACTTCTCTCCAGGAAAAACATCAGGGACAGACTGCTATTCTGCAAAAAGTACAGGGATTGGACTGCTGAGGACTGGGGTAATGTCATTTTCTCTGATGAATCCCCTTTCCGATTGTTTGGGGCATCTGGAAAAAAGCTTGTCCGGAGAAGAAAAGGTGAGCGCTACCATCAGTCCTGTGTCATGCCAACAGTAAAGCATCCTGAGACCACTCATGTGTGGGGTTGCTTCTCAGCCAAGGGAGTGTGCTCACTCACAATTTTGCCTAAGAACACAACCATGAATAAAGAATGGTACAAAAACATCCTCAGAGAGCAACTTCTCTCAACCATCCAAGAACAGTGTGGTGATGAACAATGCCTTTTCCAGCATGATGGGGCATCTTGCCACAAGGCAAAAGTGATAACGAAGTGGCTCGGGGAACAAAACATCGACATTTTGGGTCCATGGCCAGGAAACTCCCCAGACCTTAATCCCATTGAGAATTTGTGGTCAATCCTCAAGAGGCGGGTGGACAAACAAAAACCCACAAACTCTGACAAACTCCAAGCATTGATTATGCAAGAATGGGCTGCCATCAGTCAGGATGTGGCCCAGAAGTTGATTGACAGCATGCCAGGGCGAATTGCAGAGGTCTTGAAAAAGAAGGGTCAACACTGCAAATATTGACTATTTGCATAAACTTCATTTAATTGTCAATAAAAGCCATTGACACTTATGAAATGCTTGTGATTATACTTCAGTAACAGTAACATCTGACAAAAAGATCTAAAAACACTGAAGCAGCAGACTTTGTGAAAATTAATATTTGTGTCATTCTCAAAACTTTTGGCCACGGCTGTATACAGAAGAAGTAAACATAATATTTGGAAGAATAATGCTGAGTGGTAAATGAGGGGAATTATTGAGCTACAGAGTGCTATAAAGAAAAACTAGTGTGTCACTAATATCAGGATTTAACACTGTCCTCAACAAAATGCACCAGAGATTAGTTAATAATCCTTTCATGTGGCTTCTGGAGAGGCATTAGAGAATAGCATGGCTTGAGAGGGATATGGTGATGTCTCCAACACAGCTGTTCATACAAATCTTTTTATGCTGCCCATCCAGCAGTTTATAAAGTATTATCAGGTGCAGGGAACAAGTGGAACAATTTTTTCCTCAGTGGTGCTTGGGAAGGGTCGAAACAACTCAGCAATTTCATTCTCATTAGTTGCTGCAAAACATCACATGAGTTTCTATCAAGAACCTCAGTATTTATTCCCCCAAGTTGAGTATGCATGTGTGTGTGTTGTTTACAGAGACGTTTTTAATCGTATCCTACATGTATGACCCACCCTGTCTGATACTCGCTGCAATTGTCAACCACAGTCGTGACCACAAACTGTCATGTGGCGCTTTCTCTTACAGACTCAAACAAACACCCACACTTACATTATATTCCATCACAAAGCTCCTGCTGCTATTGGTGGTTAAAAGGTGTTAGACAAAATGTACATCGCATGCAGACTTAAAAGAGAAGTTAAAACCACAAGAACGTCAAGAGTTTTTTTTTTTTAATACGTCAACTTCATGTCTATGCATATCTACTCACGCATTCACACAACCCCTAACTCACTTATTTTCTCACTTGTCAATGTACTGTCATCTTTTTTCAAATTAAAACAAGATGCTGACTCATTAGTGCACAGGAACAAAATATTTTTGCATCCTCACATGTCTGTCAAGACAAGGCACAAGACATTGCACAATGTCTGCTGTGTCTGTGAGCGTGAGAGATAATACAGTGAGATTGTGGGTCAGTTTCATAAGATACTACCATACACAGTTACACAGGAGGAAGTCAGGACATCCTGCTGACAAGTCCTACAACCGGGAAAAGGCACTGCTGAGTAACATGTAGCACCAAATCATGAATTATTTATGATAATTTTCTTTGATTTCTCCTTTGGATCCCATTACTGCTGTTTGTCATGCCATGAAGCTGAGCATTATACCACAGTACTGCTGAATTATCTAGTCTGATTGTTCAGAAGGTGTTGATTAATTTTCTATAATACACTATATAGCCAAAATTATGTAGACCCCTGACCATCACACTCATATGTTGTTTTTAAACATCCTATTCCAAACTTAGTCGCCCTTTGCTGTTATAATAACCTCCACTCTTCTGGGAAGGCTTTCCACTAGAGTTTGGAGCATGGCTGTGGGGATTTTTCTCATTCAGCCACAAGAGCATTTGTAAGGACGGGTGAGGAGACCTGGGGCACAGTCCACATTCCAATTCATCCCAAAGGTGTTCAGTGGGTTTGAGGTCAGGGCTCTGTGCAGCCCACTTGAGTTCTTCCACACCAACCCAGGTAAACCATGCTTCCATTGTGCTTGCTTTGTGCACAGGTGCATTGTCACACTTGAACATGTTTGGGGCCCTTAGTTCCAATGAAGGGAAATTGTAATTCTACAGCAAAAAAAAATAAAAAATCTATAAAATTGTATGCTTACAACTTTGTGGCAACAGTTTGGGGAAGGCTCACATATGGATGTGATGGCCAGGTGTCCAAAAACATTTGGCCATATAGTGTAGCAGTGCTGACAATATTCTAATATCATTCTAGTACATAGAAAAATGTGTGTAGTTTTCTGTGAGGAGACATTTATTTAAACTTTTTTTTGAAGGAGTTTCCAGTGTCAGCATTTTATAACAGTCATTGGTAAAGCTGTACCCTTACATTTTCTGACATGGCAGAGTTTTCAGGGCAGATGGTTTTGCACTTTGTGGTTTCTCAGTAACAAGCTGCATTTTTTTTTTTGTCTTATTAAATTCAACAGAGGGGAAAAATGAGATGCTGGCGTGCGGCAGTTTATACAGTAGCTGCTATAACATAAATGATCCAGGAACTAAGATGTGTCATGGATGTTCCAGGCTGTTAAATCCAACTATAAATGGATAAAACATATGATGTTCTATAATAAATAAAAGATTGTTATTGGTGTAATAAAACAATTCAGGTTATGCTGTTTAATTGTGGCTCACTACAGCAATACCTCCCTCTTCCTACACTCATCCAAAATCATCTGAATACTTACTGAAGTTGATATTTAAGATCATTATATTTGTAAAAACAAACAAATAAAAGTTGTGTATCTCACACTGGTTAAAAGGTATTTTTAAAAAAAAGTTAATAAGAAGTTTCAGAAGCTGTTGGTGTGTAGTAAATAAGTAAGGAAGTAAATAACATCATTTTCAGTGTTTCCTCTTTTCCACTGCTATTTGTACAATCCTCTTAACTGAATTACAGAAGTGAGCTGGATTTGAAAAAAAAAAGAAAGGAGATTCGCTAAAAACTGCACTGTGCCTTTAAATGGCAGCACTCTGTTAGAGAGAGAGCTTGCTAAATCCTCCCGTAAGATGCTGACATCAGCACTAACAGCACAGCAGAGCACACGAACATAGAACTCAGGGGTCATACTGGGTCACGCCTGCCACTCAGCAACTGAGAAAGAAAAACAGAGAGAGAGAAAGGGCGGGGGTGGGGGGGCAGGGGTATTCACAAAGGAGGGCAGTTTGAAAGTTCCAGTACAGTTTAAAACCAAACAAAAGGTTAAGTTTTAACTTTTAAAGTCCCATGGCCAGATTTACACTCACACATCCTATTAGTTTCACTGTAGTTTGTGAATAAGTCATACTGCTTACTGAATAATCTGCTAAAATGATGAATAACTGACTAATAAGCTGTTAAAAATAATGAGTAATGTTTTATGTCCATAGCATTTTTGATCATCAGAAAATGTATGCACGCACACACGCAAAGCATTTATCCTCATGAGGACCAGACACAAATGTCTCTACTAGGTCACAAGTCCTGTCAGATATTCCTATCCTTTAGTTATCCCCACTACACACATATACACACACATGCCACACATCTAATGGACAAACAGACATACCCACCCTTCCACCATTAAGATAAAGTACATGCTTGGGGTTTTCAGAATCCACTTCTGCATTGCTATCAGCAAAGTTGAACATCACCTCAGATTTCCCTCTGCTCCTGATTATAAAGTGCTGGGTCTGCACATCCAGTCCCAAGAGTCTATAATCAGACTAGTATAGAATAAACATTCATGAAAACACTGATAAAACCCCAACATGCTCTGAGCGTGTACGAATTTTTATTTATTCTAGGAAAGAGGTTTGCCAGTAGCAAGCTACCATCAGGTACGGTTGTGATACACTTCAGCTGAAGATAACAGCGACTGATAGCATAATAAAGCACACACTTGATTACAATGATATAAAGATATAGGGTAGCATTACCAGATTTCATTAGAAAAAAAAAAAAAAACAGGTGGGGTTACATGCAGTTCCTGGCATGATGACATCAAAGCTATAAAGACAATTTTGATTTTAATCTCTTATCAGTTATTATGGTTTTGATTTTATTGCATGAACTCAGCTTTGACAGTTTTTCAGAAAGTGTAATACTTTATTTAAAGGCCCTTTCTTGCATTTTTTTTTAGAACACCATGCACAATTCACTCACAAATCCTACATCCTACACATCGTGGACGTATATGTCAACTTATACTACAGCGGTTGCTTACACTGCTTGAATGTTCATAAATATAAGAGACCTTATAAACTTTGACTCAGTTATATAAGACACCATACATTTTGGTGTTACTACTTTGCTGTTTTTAATATAAATTAGTAGCACTTCACTTTGTGTGTGGATGAAGAAAGGCGTTTATGGGATTTTGACAGGGGGCTGATTCTGTGTCCTGGAAGAGTAATGGGTTCACAGAGATGTCCCTCTCTTACTGCTCTGTTGAGTGAAGCTGTCACTGACAATGCAGGAACAATGGCTCTTAACTACTGCCACTGGACTCCATGTGTTCTGGACTTCCTGTCTGTAGGAAAAACAGTGGCACAGAGGTGAAACCTTCAACCGCTTATTGTGTGTTATCTCATGCTGGTATAAATGGCCCTAATCCAATGGGAAACATAAAGTGATGCTTATTGCTGCTAATGTTTTTTTGGTACAAAATTGTACGTATGATGAGTGTAGTGTGAGAGGTAGTAGTGATAGCTTAGTGGTTAAGACACTGGGCTACTGATTGGAAGGTTGTGAGTTCAAACCACTGCCAAACTGCCTCTGTGGGGCCCTTGAGCAAGGCACTTAACTGTCAACTGTAGAGTTGTTTTAAAAAAAAAAAAAAAGATGTAAAAAGTCACTCTGGATAAGGGTATCTGCCAAAATGTCATAAATGTAAATACCCCCTTGTCTGGTCATTTCACTGATACCTAAAGGTGCACCTTTTTAACAACAACTGATTTTTTTTTTTTTAATTATTATTATTAAATAAAAGAGTAAAGAGTAAAAAAGGTTTGGTGTATGGCCAGAATTACTCAGTTACAGTAGTACACAAGCTAACAGAAATAGAAATAACACAATTACATGGGAAGGTGTTTTTACTTATAAGGTACATGTACACATATACAAATTAAGAAAACAAGGTCATACAGCATTTATTTGCTGGGACTATGGCATATTCCAGATCTGTCCCTATGAAGTTTAAATAATTTAAATTTCCTTAAAAAAATAATAATAATATGTAAATGCAACTATAGATGGATAAAACATATGATGTTCTTTAGTAAATAAAAGATTATTATTGGTGCATTAATTTAGAACGATGATTAAACTGACTGGGTCTACCTGTGCATTCAACGGTTTGAATGCACACCTTCCAGCCAATCAGAATCGAGTATTCAGACAGACCATGGTATATATAAAAAAAATAAAATGCAAAATAATAAGATGTGCTGGATCTAGTGCTATTTGTAATCCTCCAAATATGAAGTGATTCATGTGATAATTGCAACAATTCTAGGTATATTTATGTAGCAATATATTGCCAATATAGTCCTATTATATGATTATTTCAGTGCTTGCCATCTTCTTGCTTTTATGTTGCACCGTAGTACAACCCCAATTCCCAAAAAGTTGAGATGCTGTGTAAAATGTAAATAAAAACAGAATGCAATGATTTGCAAATTTCATAAACCCATATGTTATTCACAATAGAACATAGAAAACATATCAAATGTTTAAACTGATGTATGAAATGTACCATTTTTAAAAAAATAACGTAATTTTGAATTTCATGGCTGCAACACAAAATAAATTGGGACGGGGGCAATGAAAGGCTGGAAAAGTAAGTGTTACTAAAAAGAAACAGTCGTATACAGACTATTGTTAAAATGTTCTTTCTATCTTCAGCCCACATTTTCTATCCCTGATAGGAGGTAGAAGGAGTTCAAGGAGTTTTTCAGGGTTAGATACAAGTGCTTGTGTTTAAAGGCAGTGGTTTAGACTCTATTGAGAAACCCTGTCTCGGGCATTTCTATTAAAAAAAAATCTGGCAATCATAGAGGCCTGAACTACAGGCATGGGATTTGCATAATCTCAATGGAGAGCCCAGAAAATTGACTTAAGTCCAACCAAACTCTGAACACACAAATTTCCCAGCGTAAATATTGATGTAATTGCTGGGCTTAGGGTGCCAACTCTGAATACAGCCCAAGGACAGTAAGACAAGTGTGTGTATGTGTGTGTGTGTGTGTGTGTGTGTGTGTGTGTGTGTGTGTAGAAAGGATTCAAATTGACACTGAGGCCACAGACACCACAGGCTAAAATGGAGTACCTGTCAGTCATGTGAGAGATTAAAGCTTACATGCTTTCGTGCTGACCTCCACTAAGACTTCTGAACTCCTCATGACTCTAGCATTCACATGCTGGTAGTGACTCAAATACCAACAGCATCTAAGCCAGGGTTAATGGAAGTTCATAATAGAGCACTGCACATTTCTGGCATGAGCTGGTCATATTCACCATTGTTGGTCTTTACACTCTAGAGTCAATGTAATTTCAGAAAGTGTGAGTATGAGAGACAGTGACAAACAGAGAATGAAGATTACTGATATGATTACAAGTGGAGGTGATTTGTGTGTGTGTGTGTGTGTGTGTGTGTGTGTGTGTGTGTGTGTGTGTGTGTGTGTGTGTGTGTGTGCTCTCTGATGATGCTTTCCCTGCGGTACATACTGTAATGCAACCATTTTCAGTTTCTAGTTCAGGTTCACAGCATAACACACTAAACTCTAAACAGCTCTGTCATCTGTTCTTTTGTGTATTTGTATTTTGTTTGGACAGTGGGTGCTTAGTCCAGCTACTTTTAGTTTCTCCTCCAAAGGCATTTCAGGTAGAGTATATAATCCACATTTTTCACATTCATTACATCTGTGACTGTGGAACTTGGTGTGGTCTTCTGCTGTTGTAGCCCATCCACATCAAGGTTGAATGTATTGTGCATTCTGAGATGCTTTTCTGCTCACCACAGTTGTAAAGAGTACTTATCAAAATGCAGCAGCATCCCTTGTCTTCAATCAGCCCAAAAGAACCCATGTCACACCCCTCTTCATCTCCCTCCATTGGTTTCCTGTAGCTGCCCGCATCAAATTCAAGGCCCTGATGTTCACATACAAGACCTTGTCTGGAACAGCACCTCCCTACCTCAACACACTCCTTGAGGTTTATGTTCCCTCATGTAACCTGCGATTGGTTAACGACCGATGCCTGGTAGTACCTACTCAGCAAGGCATGAGGTCCCTTTACAGAACCTTCAAACTGACTGTCCCTCAGTGGTGGAATGAACTTCCAACCTCAATCCGGACAGCAGAATCTGTCACTATCTTAGATATAATATCCTACTGGTGTCATATTTGACAGGAATTATCAAGGACACCTACTGTATATTAGCATCTGACCTTCAACTCAGGCTTATAGTTGTTTTTACAAACATGATGAGCTTTCAAACATTTCCTAGGGCCATATAATTTGGGATGTTATCTTGTTAACTTGAACTATACTTCTTATGTCATTAAAATGTCAAAAATGTCGCCTGATATTTGTGTGAGACTCACTGACCTTAACTCTCAACCAGGTGGGGTGCTTCTCATTTCTTATTTGTGCATCCTCATTTCCTTTCCTCGCTTCCTTTCCTTGCATCTTAGCTCCACCTCCTTAGGATGTGAGAGAAGGATGTGAGGATGAGATGTGAGGAGAGAGGAATCTCTCAGGGATCTGCCCATTATGTGCCAGTATGTTGTTGGAGTTTGGTTAATAACAACATTCTTAATAAAGCAAAATGCACTGATAGTATGTGAAATGTCTGGGTTATTCAACAATGAATTAATGAACAATACATAATTTATCACACCATTTGTGCAGCTTTGCATATCCAAACACTTACTTTTCCAGCCTCTTGTTGCCCCGTCCCAACTTTTTTGAGACGTGTTACGGCCATCAAATTGAAAATGACCTTATTTTTTTCTTTAAAATGGTACATTTCCTCAGTTTAAACATTTGATATGTTTTCCGTGTTCTATTGTGAATAACATATGGGCTTATGAGATTTGCAAATCATTGCATTCTGTTTTTATTTACATTTTACACAGCGTCCCAACTTTTTTGGAATTGGGGTTGTAGTATAAAACTTATTTTTAGACACACAGGCATCGTTGCCTCATTGGAAAACAGGATATCCCATCCTTTGTTTTTACAGAGTGTGTGCGTGTGTGTGTGTGTGTATGCATGTTTTTATTTTAGTGGAGACCAAGTGCCCCCACAAGTATAGGAATATCTGATAGGCACACACACACACACACAAGACATTTGGCTGGTCCCCACAAGGATGTGTGTGGGTGTGTTTGTGCCTATTTTGTGTAGTAATAATTTCAGTATTGCTTTATAAATACTACTATTGCTATTGATTATAAAATCATTTTTTAAAAACCCAAATAAATAGATCATTCAGTGAAACAATATAAGCATTCTTTTTGCTACACCTTAGAGCTGTACAATATTTATAAGCATATTCACAGTAAGTTTAATGTCAATCAGTTGCTCGATAATGAGTTTATGATAATGAGGAAACAAGAGAGAAAGAAAAGTCTGTTCAAAAGTCTGTTCTCAGGACGAATGCTGAACAACTGAGAAAGAGAGATGTAGTCTGAGATAGACCAAGTTTAGATGACAACTCAAACCACTACATTATCACTTGGTACCCTGCTACGGTGCAGCTGTACACACTGTGTGTGTTTGTGATGTGGTGTGATGGCAAAAACCAACACTTTAACCACTTGGCACGGTGGAAGGATGGCTACATGCAGCTGTGCACTTTGTTTGTGTGTGTGGGTATGTGTGTGTGTGGCTTTAAATTGTGTAGGAGGGTTGCGTATCGGGGTGGAAGAGTAGAACAAACACGGAGAAGGTTAGACTTGTGGCGGCTCAGAGGAGGCAGACGACCTCGGCTAGGTTTTAGCCGCACGCTTTTGCCCTGTTTTTCAAATCATCACTAAAGATATGCACACCCTCGCTCTGCCTCTCCGTGTTCTTTATCTCATTCTTGCTCTCTCGTCCTCCCTGACTGGATGCATGAGTTGTTACTCTTGGCAGGCTGCCCACTGCACCCTCACAGTGTATGGCCCATGATTGTTTTTCTTTTTCCCTTGCTTGCTTCACCTCTCCCTTCTCTCCCTCTCTCTCTCTCTCTCTCTCTCTCTCTCTCTCTCTCTCTCTCTCTTTCTCTCTCCCTCTCTCTCTCTCTCTGTCTCCATATCTCATGTTACAGAGAGAGAGAGAGAGAGAGAGAGAGAGAGAGAGAGAGTGTGTGTTCCAGCTGCTGGCTGACTCATGGACATTATTCCTCTCTACCATTACTATTTATTGTTCCTTTTTATAACTCTGTGGTCAGTGAGTGTATCTGCCCTTTCTATAGTTTTATGAATACATTTTAGGCCAACAGCTCAAACATAAGCAGGAATTAATTGACCGCTGATTTATCTAAAAAAATAAATAAATAAATAAATAAAACACACACACACACACACACACACACACACACACACACACGATGTAGGAAAGAGCAGGACTGTATGTCAATTAGCTTTTTGTGCAGATAGAACGGGACGCTAGAAAAGTGTTCTAATTTCCATTAGCGGAAAAATCTTGTCACATTGTCTGTCTTTTCAAATTATCTTTCTATTACGACCTCTAGATTTTCAAGTGAAATTATTCTACATCAGTAGGGTATTAAAGTATAGAATAGTTATGATTATACATAATATATTTTGCTAGAGAGTAGGCCTTTGACTCGTGTGTTGTGTCAAGACACATTTTCTTTCCATGTGGTATAAATAAATGTAAAAAGAAACTGGTATATAATACTCACAACTCAACAACAGTAATACTCCAATGAACGTCCATCCATCCATTTTCCATACCGCTTATCCTACACAGGGTCGCGGGGAGCCTGGAGTCTATCCCAGGGGGACTCGGGGCATAAGGAGGGGGACACCCTGGATGGGGAGGGCAACCCATCACAGGGCACAATCGCACACGCTACAGACAATTTGGAAATACCAATCGGCCAACAATGCATGTCTTTGGACTGGGGGAGGAAACTGGAGTACCTGGAGGAAACCCCCAAAGCACAGGGAGAACATGCAAGCTCTGCGCACACAGGGCGGACACGGGATTCAAATCCCCAACCCCGGAGGTATGAAGCAAACGTGCTAACCACTAAGCCACCCTCACTTTCTTTCTATGTGGCATTAATAAATGTAAAAATAAACTGGTATATACAGTGCTGTGAAAAAGTGTTTGCTGATCCCCGATTTCTTCTCTTTTTGTGTATATCTCATACTAATCTTATTCACAGTACTGTATGGATTAAAAACACGTGTGTAATTGTTGATATGGTGAAGTTTTCTGTATGAAGATGTTTATTTAGCATTTTTAGAAGGAGTCTTAACAGTCATAGCTGATGCTTTGAGGTTTCTCTGTAACACGGTGCATTTTTTGTGTGAGGGAATGACAGTTTACAACTGCTATTACATAATTGATAACAAGAAATAACTTGTTTCACAGGCCTGTTATAGGAAGGCCTGTTATAGGAAAGCACTACACCACCTTGTTGATGATTATTTTCCTATAACAGCACACCCTGTCTTGTTTTTAATCCTCACATAATTTCCAAGAATAGTAGGTGTTTAGTCACGAGAGCTGATGTTTTTTTGTTTTGCTTTGTTTTTCACATGTCTTGCAAAACTCTATAGATAATAGAGGGAACACCAGCATTTACATATCAGGATCACCAAAGTATCAGTGCGTCATAAAACTGTGTGTGTGTGTGTGTGTGTGTGGATAGGGCAAAAAAAAGACTGAAGTAAACAAACAGAAAAATAGGGTGTATTTTGTTATGAGTTTATGGCCTCACCCTTCTAGTTTGTCATCTCAAGTAACTTGCTCTGCTTTTTCACTGCTGTTGTAAAGCAACCCTGAATCTCAAGTAATAGATACTATGTTGTTGTTGTTGTTGTTATTATTATTATTATTATTATCATTATTATTATTATTATTATACTATTATTATTATTATTGTTGTTGTTGTTATTGATGTTATTGGCATTGTTGTATTATATTATTGTCTTTATCCTGCACTTGATGCCACTCCACCAGTGCTGATTCATTAATCCCAGTCAGTTACACTTCATAACCTGTCGTATAGCCAATGTACATTTTGTAGTCCAAAACATACCACTAAATATAGAACCATTTTTCACGGGCTAATGCTAAACTGTCATTTTGTTATGTGACACTACATTGTATTTAACTGTAACGTGATGCCTCAGTCACACCACAGCTGCTAGCCTTAAACTGACCTCGATTTCCCCCTGCAGTAACTACAAAAACACACTCCTGTGTTGATTGCACTGTCTGAAGACAATTTCTGCATGCTGTACTTTCAAACAACTTCATGTACTTTTTATAACACAGATCACATGTTGTCAGTAGGCCCACATTTACAATGTAGTAGGCGATACAAGATTGTGCATGATAAAAATAAACCATGCACACACTTCAGTCCTCGAACGTCTCGCTATGGAAACTTTTTTGTATGCCCATCCCTAGCTAAACATCCCCCCAGGTCTAGTACTGTGGAGAGAACCTTGAATCCCTATTGGATAAACAAATAAATTTGCTCCATGTGAATCGAACTGTGGTTCAGTTCACCCACTGCTGTGTTTGTATTCCATGCTTGTGTAATTAGCTATATAAAAAAGTCCAAACAATCCAATGGCAGCCATGCTTGGAGCCTTTAAATCAGACCCATCCCATAAAAATTGAAGGATTGTAGGGGTTGTGGGATGGTCAGAGTAGTTTTAGAGGGGCTTGTTGTTTGCATGCGGACTCTGAGTTTTAGCCAGGCTTTTGGAGTCTACCCAAGTGCACTCACAGGCTAATTGCTGTCAGGAAAATCACTCAACAGAGCCAGAGTCTATTTTTTGGAGTCTATTTTTTGAACAATATCATCTCAGTCCTAGCCACACAGCTCCAGGATCCCTGGTTTGATCCTGAGTTTAGGGTTCTGTCCATGTCCTCCTAGTGTCTGCGTGGGTTTTCTCCGGGTTCTCTAGTTTCCTCCCACCTCCCAGAAAATCGCTGGTGGGTGAATTGGCTAAGATAAATTACAGTACTCCTAGCTGTGAATGTGTGTTTGCATGATGCGCTCCAATTGATTAATGTCCCAAACAGGGTGTGTCCGGGCCCCACACCTAGGGTTCCCAGGATAGGCCACGGATACACTGTAACCCTGACCAGGATAAAACAGTTACTGAAGATGAATCACACCAGGCTGGTCAATGAGAAAGGTTACTGCAGTTGTATAGTTATGCTAAATTCTCAGAAAACATCATATGAAGCAGTTTAATTCTCAGCTTTATGTATCTGTTTGAAGCCTAATGATTTGTGCTCACTGAAGTGTCTCAATGAGAACCTGGAAAATATCAAAAGCTAGATGGCAAATTAATTTCTTCAATTAAATGAAACAAAACAGATGTTAGTCATTATTCTCTTTGGCCTACCCAAATCTACAAACAGTGTAATAAATAACCTAGGATGACTGTCACAAAATGTTAAACCTCATGTCAGGAATTTGGGATCACAGATTTGAACATGAAATCAACTCATTGGCTGTTCCATGCAACCAGGTAAAACTGAGGGGTTGTGCCTTTGCGATCCCTGCCTGAGGCTTCATCATTTAACATGGATGCCGTTGTCTATTGTGTCTGTTGTGTTTTCTTTTTATGTTTGTTGCAATCGTATGTACATAACTTACTTACATTCATTCATTCAAATGTGCTAGTGCTGGTAGAAAAGTAAAACCCCTTGAGATGCAACAAGAGTGAAACCAAAACTAATGAAGAGTGGATTCAGATTATAACCAGTCATAATAGACTAAATGGTGTTCCAGCAAACTCCATATTAGGTCCACTTTTTTTGTTTGTTTATTTGTTTGGTTAGTTGGTTGGTTTATAACAAAGCATGCTTAATTGGCTAGTGGTGGCTCAGTGGTTAAGGTTCTGGCTTACCAGAACTGCAAAGTGGCTACTGTTGGGCCCTTGAGCAAGGCCCTCAACCCTCTCTGCTACAGGGGCTCTGTATCATGGCTGACTCTGTCCTCAACTTCCTAACAAGCTATGATATGCAAAGTAAATAATTTGACTATACTGTACTTATGTGTAACAATAAAGACTGTTTTTTCTTTCTTTTTTCCTAATCTGAGGTCAGTCCACTGTTCCCATTGTTTGTAATGCATGTACTAATGTGTACAGGAAATGCAGCCAGATCTGTTATCACCTGCAGAGAACACCAATGCTGTTATCAGAGACAAAATCAAGAACTATGATGCCTGGAAGAATAAGAATAAAATTCGAACCTGACTAGATACATGTAAACCCAGTGTTTACTATGTTCCAGTGATTGCTCCTCTTTGTTTGGCCCCTATTGACAATAATAAATGGCAGTACAAGATGGAACAGATTTAGGATTTTCATGAAGACTGTCCCATGTTGCAATGCTCAAACCACCAGCTGTTGTGAATTGTGATTGGTGCTTATCCTACACCTGTTATCTTATGGATTATAGTGAAAGCCTCAGCTTTGAGATGATAAACTTTCTGCTTTCACAGGTCCCTGAGTGGATCTATTAATTCAATACGGTTGTCTTATAAGGTTGTCAATAAGGTTGTCCTTCAATTTGAACTTATGCCTCTTATGCACGGATCTGTGTGGAACACATGAAGAGACACCAGAATAATAAAGAATGAGCCTATAGGCTAACCTACAGATATTGTTTGAAACTGCAGCTTCAAGCATATCAAAGCCATGCTAATCCTATCAAGGCTAATGATTCTGCCAGGTCAGTGGTTAATTGAATGCATAGCTGTGATTATTTCCACCAAGTCTTATGTTTTGGATCACTGTTTGTGCTACTCACAAGTATTTGCTGTCATTTCACAAAATCTGAATTTAATGTGTTTATGCTAAAAACATATCAGCCATAATTTGTCAGCAAGGGAAGTGTTTCTATATGGTAACTAGTAAAATAGAGGTAAAAATTTGATGTCCCTCTAACATCTATGTCTGATGCTGTAACAGACATAGAATTAATCACTGCCATAAATCACATAGAACACAGGATCTCCAAGAGGCATAGGTATGATTTAGTTTTATTACTGCCATTAGTTCTTGCATCAGTTACACAGTACTATGCTATTATGAACAGTTTGACAAGCAATCCTGTATTTATATAACTTTGTGGCGTAGGAAAAGATAACTGCTAAGGGTGAAATACCTTTTTTATGTCTACCAGGTTCAGTAAACCCTTTTCCTCTGAAAGACCTTGAACACTTTAACAAGAAAACCACCAAATTCTAGGGCAACCTAACAAGAAAACCACTGAACTGTGCAGTAGACAGCTTCAACTCAGCCAAGTGGAGACATCTAGCACATCCCCATCTAAAGACTTTTTCTAGTGAATAAGTCTGAAGTATTTGCTCCATTCCTATTGTTTGTGACGATACCAAGCCTGTTTATCTCTCTGCTCGTGTTTCTGTTATTGACCCAGTTTTGCCTAGTGTTTTTTGAGATTGTCCTGCCTCTGATATTGTTTGTTGATCGTACGACCTTTGCCTGTTTTCTGGATCTTATTATTGCCTACATTTTGGATTTGTCTGCCCCGATCTTAATAAACACCTCTACCTGCATTTGCATCTGTCTGCCCGTTCCTTCACATGACACCTGAGAAGACATGAGGAAGAACCCTTAAGAGGAAACAGACTCAAAATGGAACCCATCCTCATCTGGGTGACACCGGATAGTGAGATTATAAATCAATTCTCTTCTAAAACTGTATACTATACAGTGGGGGAAAAAAGTATTTGATCCCCTGCAGATTTTGTACATTTGCCCACTGACAAAGAAATGATCAGTCTATGATTTTAATGGTAGGTGTATTTTAACAGTGAGAGACAGAATAACAACAAAAAAAATCCAGCAAAACACATTTCAAAAAAGTTATAAATTGATTTGCATTTTAATGAGTGAAATAAGTATTTGATCCGCTATCAATCAGCAAGATTTCTGGCTCCCAGGTGTCTTTTACACAGGTAATGAGCTGAGATTAGGAGCACTCTCTTAAAGGGAGTGCTCCTAATCTCAGCTCGTTACCTGTATAAAAGACACCTGTCCACAGAAGCAATCAATCAATCAGATTCCAAACTCTCCACCATGGCCAAGACCAAAGAGCTGTCCAAGGATGTCAGGGACAAGATTGTAGACCTACACAAGGCTGGAATGGGCTACAAGACCATCGCCAAGCAGCTTGGTGAGAAGGTGACAACAGTTGGTGCGATTATTCGCAAATGGAAGAAACTGTCAGTCTCCCTCGGTCTGGGGCTCCATGCAAGATCTCACCTCGTGGAGTTTCAGTGATCATAAGAACGGTGAGGAATCAGCCCAGAACTACACGGGAGGATCTTGTTAATGATCTAAAGGCAGCTGGGACCATAGTCACCAAGAAAACAATTGGTAACACACTACGCCGTGAAGGACTGAAATCCTGCAGTGCCTGCAAGGTCCCCCTGCTCAAGAAAGCACATGTACAGGCCCGTCTGAAGTTTGCCAATGATCATCTGAATGATTCAGAGGAGAACTGGGTGAAAGCGTTGTGGTCAGATGAGACCAAAATCGAGTTCTTTGGCATTAACTCAACTCGCCGTTTTTTGAGGAGGAGGAATGCTGCCTATGACCCCAAGAACACCATCCCCACCGTCAAACATGGAGGTGGGAACATTATGCTTTGGGGGTGTTTTTCTGCTAAGGGGACAGGACAACTGCACCGCATCAAAGGGACGATGGACGGGGCCATGTACATCTCATCTTGGGTGGAACCTCCTTCCCTCAGCCAGGGCATTGAAAATGGGTCGTGGATGGGTATTCCAGCATGACAATGACCCAAAACGCACAGCCAAGGTAACAAAGGAGTGGCTCAAGAAGAAGCACATTAAGGTCCTGGATTGGCCTAGCCAGTCTCCAGACCTTAATCCCATAGAAAATCTGTGGAAGGAGCTGAAGGTTCGAGTTGCCAAACGTCAGCCTGGAGACCTTAATGACTTGGAGAGGATCTGCAAAGAGGAGTGGGACAAAATCCCTCCTGAGATGTGTGCAAACCTGTTGGCCAACTACAAGAAACATCTGACCTCTGTGATTGCCAACAAGGGTTTTGCCACCAAGTATTAAGTCGAAGGGGTCAAATACCTATTTCACTCATTAAAATGCAAATCAGTTTATAACTTTTTTGAAAAGCGTTTTTCTGGATTTTTTTTGTTGTTATTCTGTCTTTCACTGTTAAAATACACCTACCATTAAAATTATAGACTGTCAGTGGGCAAACGTACAAAATCAGCAGGGGGTCAAATAATTTTTTCCCTCACTGTATGCATAGTCAAAATGTACAACTGTGAGCAACTTATGTGTATGAGCATCAGACTGGTAAGAGAGAGAGAGAACACAGATTATTCGTGTAGGTGTGCTCTTGTCCTGTAATGGTTTAAGAAAATGTTCATTGTTCCAGCAATACTAGCTATGACAGTATAACTAAAATGGAGAATGTAACACAGATATAGGGGTGCAATGGGTCATAAGGTGGCCTGCCACTCCACCATCAACAAATGAGTGAACATGTGAGAGGGGTGACAGCATTCAAACATCCCATGTTACCAAAACACTCTATGCCCATGAACCCTCATGAATCTGCACCTTTACCTAAGAAAAATGCTGTTAACAAAAGGCTTGACTAAACAAATATGTTTTCAGCTTTCAGCCTAGACTTAAACACTGAGACTGTGTCTGAGTCCCAAATACTAATTGGAAGGCTGTTCCACAGTTGAGAGGCTATGTAAGAGAAAGGCCTGCTGTAACCATCATTATTCAAGGTATCAACAAAGAGCCTGCACCTTTAGATTGAAGTAGGTGTGGCGGATCATAAAAGACCAGAAATTTGCTCAGGTACTATGGCACGAGACCATTCAGTTCTTTAAAGGTCAATAGTAGTATTTTATAATCAATGTAAAATTTTACTGGGAGGCAATGCAGTGTGGATAATATAGGGGTGATGTGGTCATATGTGGTCACATCGAAATTTGTCAGGCCACCAGGGACAGACCCTTCAACAAAAACTCAAGATCTTAGCATCGCAAAGGCCTTAAGATCACACTCACCAAATTTGAAGATGATCCGATTAAAACTGTAGGAGGAGTTCGTTAAAGTACGACGCATGAAAATGGCAAACACTGCACAAAAAATGCAGTGGAATTCAAAATGGCTGACTTCCTGTTGCGTTTAGGGCTTTGCTCCAAGAGACTTTTTTGTAGGTATTGGTACATTACATGTATGTACCGAATTTAGTACATGTATGTGAAACATAGCGGGAGGGACACTTCGTTGAAATTTTGTAGGAGGCACTATCGAGCTATTTTGCCAAACCTAATTCTGAAACCTATATCAGATGTAAATTTTCGCCAGGTCTGACGCGTATGCAAAGTTTCATGAGTTTTCGAGCATGTTTAGGCCCTCACAAATGCGATTCATTTCGAAGAAGAAGATGATGAAGAAGAAGAAGATGATGATGATGATGATGATGATGATGAAGAAGAAGAAGAAGAAGAAGAAGAAGAAACAGAGCAATTAGGGTGCTCGGACCCTAATTAACTAAAGTTCCATGGCACAGTGACACCAGACTCAACTACATTCAACAGAGCTGATATAGCTGAATGGGCAGAATTGTAGCTTGTTTACTATCTAGAACAAGATATGATTAACACACACTTAAAACCTTGGGCTTTCAAAATCTTATGGAGGATAAATCATTGTGAGTTAAACACTACAGCTTTCTAATCATGATAATCTTGTTGTGCTCCCTGTGTCTTCCAAGTGTTCTCCTCTTTTCCGAGTGGATTACAACATGGCAAACAGGTAAGCACCTAGCATGACACAACAGGGTAATAAAACAATAATTGAGGTGTGACTGAAACTGACTCACTCTCAAGTCATCAGAGTTGTTAATTAAACATTAGTTAGTGACTATACATGTACAAAATCATCTGATAACCTCAAAAAATCTGCTTTATAGGCAAATATTTATTTGGTAGTTTATATGGCTGCAAATTTAACATAATGTTGTTCTTCTTCAGGTTGTCCCTGTTTTGAACTTTTGGTCCAAAGGGTTCAAGACATTAACAAGGCACTAACAAAGGAACTGGTGAATGAGTTGGAGGTATCAGGTACCAAAGTATTTACCTCCACCATTAAGAGAATCCTATGTACTTTACCATTGTCTGAAAGGCTATTGGACATGAAAGAAGCCTTTATTCCAAGACTGGCATAAAAAAAAAGCCAGACTGAAGTTTGCAGGTGATCACCAGCATTTAGAGCAGTGTTCTTCGGTCAAATAAAACAAAAATTGAACCGTGTGGTCATAATGATCAACGCTATGTATGGAGGAAAAAAGATGAGGCCTTTAATCCAAAGAACACCATTTCAACTGCAAGCATGGGTATGGAAGCATCATGTTGTGGGGGGTGTTTTGCTGGATAAATGACTTGTGCACTTCTGAAAATATATGGCATCACGAGCAAGAAGGATTATCTAGATGTACTGAAGCAACACCTCAAAACAACAGCCAGAAAGTTAAAATTAGGTATGAATTGGACTGACTTGAAAAACCATGTCTGAGCAAGGAGGCTCACAAACCTGACTGATGTACACCAGTTCTATCAGGAGGAATGAGCAAAAATCCAGTGAAGAAAAAAAAGTTTTGTGAAGATCTTGTGGAAGGCTGCCCCATGTGGTTGATTTAAGTTCAAGCAATTAAATGCAATGCCACCAAATTCTAACAAAGTGTGTGTAAACCTTTGACCCACTGAACATCTGATATAGATAGTAAATAAAAGCTGAAACAAGTGTCTCTATATATAAAGAGACACACGTTTCAGCTTTATTTACTATCTACATGTATATCAGATTTTCAGTTGGTCAAAAGTAATCCTTTTATATGACCCTAAATGCTTGCACTCTCTGTGGAAGCAAATTGCATTCAGTCTATGGAGGGGCACAGTGTCTGCAAAGTCCAGCATATCACCATCGGATTACACTGATGAGCTTCACAACAAAAAAAGGAAATCCAACTCTTCTAAGGAAATCTAAGGAAAGCATCTGCAGAGCATTTGGACTACTCTATGGATTACTGACAGGATGTGCAATGAAAACACTTCAGTGAGCTGCATTATAAGTTTTTTTTAACGTCTGTAATTATGGACTCACCATACAAGTTGATATGGTCAACTCTGTTTTGAACAGAAATCTAAACAGGGCATACTAGGTGCACTGAAAAGCCTTTGCTATTTATCAGCACTGGCCATTTCAGTAAGAGCTAACAGACCATTTAATGGTCATCGACAACAACATTTACTATTAGCCTAAGGACAAACACATTACAGGTTACAGAAACATGTGGTGTCTTAAAGCCTGCAGGATTTGGTTTTTTATCACCTTGTTAGTGAGCAACTTGTAACAGCATCATCAAGAATGCCGCAAAACCAACAATAAATCACATTTCTTGTTCCTTTCTTGTAATATTTTTCAGACCAAACATCAGTTTTAATTTGTGCAAAAGAAGTCTCAGTCAGTCATAGTTATACAATCATATATGATTCGTAGCTGCAGATAGAGATTATGTAAGTGGTCATAGACCACTGGATCTAGACCAATAATCATGTATTTCACCACAGGTACATCCTTTATCTATTGTTAGCTATAGCTTTCCACAAAAATAACCAGATAGTAAATGTCACAGATTTAAATTAAATAGTACACCCCTGAGATGAGAGCAAAACAACATTTGTAAAGCAAAGTTACAGGAGTATTTATGAGAGTAAGGAATGTAAGTTTGGAGCCACTGATGGGTTTGTGAGTTTAAAAGGTTAAAAAAAAAAAAAAAACTGCATTTATTATGCATTTAACCCCATCCAGGGTGTCCCCCCGTCTTGTGCCCCGAGTCCCCTGGGATAGGCTCCAGGTTGGATGATGCATTTATGTGACATCATTGTTTTTTCTTAAGATTGTTGGCAGGTTGCATTGTACTTGTAAAGATGCAGAAGCCATGTATTTATATGGAGATTTGATTATTGACTTAAGTAGGCCAATTATCCAATGATCATATTTCTTAAATACGTACGGTATAAATGCAAAAATCAACGTTTTTTTATTACTATCAGTTAATTTTATACATGTGATGACCTCGTTTTTAACACCTTTACTTATAGAAGTATAAAAACACTCTAACCACATAACTAACCACAATTTTTAATAATAGTTTTACTAATGATTATCAAAAGTTTAACTTGCCCTTGGTTTTAACTAAACTTAATTAAACTTAAGTAACCAGCACAACCATTCAACCATTCTTTGTTGTTTTGCTCTATGAAAGCAATCTTGTCAAATGATTTCTCTACACACACTACATGCCTCCATTCCCAGGTGGAAGCAGTAGTAATGTTCATTGAGGGGAAAGTTGAGGGAAGCAGAGGTGCATGCTGGGAGGGGAAACGTGTTCCACAGCTGTCAAGGCCTGCAGCAGGATTGCGCAAAATCTACAACTTTGTTGATTGCCTTTGGGACTTGGCTAGAGTATGCCAGCTACTCAGGAGACTGTTTGAGAGGAGCTGGCTGTGGTCCAGGCCTGGAATAAATCAGCACAGTCAGCGTGGAACAACAGCAAGCTGAGGGGTGGAGGAGGGGAGAGAGAGTAGAAAAGAGATAGGGGTTATAGTTGAGAAACAATGGACTGCCCAGGAAAAAAAGTGTGGTGAAAGACAGATGGGGTGATACAGTAATAGCTAGTTCTGAAAACTCATGTAAAAAAAAAAAGAATGAATGTATCTGCAACACTAACTAAACTTCTTTTCATTTCACACTAATCCCCATCTGGTGTCTTCACCTGAAAACACTTCCTCATGAAATCGACACATATGAAACTAGTAATTCGAGGTCTTAATTCACCATCCAGCAGCTTGAGCACTTGGGGAACTGGCCTGTATGTAGCTGGTAGGCATTATCTTGTTCTATGACTTTCATCGTCACTCTTACTCACAGTGAGTGAGCAGTTGGAGGGTCAGCGAGTATGCTTTTCTCATTACCGTTCACCACATGCTGGGTGAACCTGGTGCGGACTTCGCTCTTGCTAAGCTTAAATAAAAAAAAGAAAAGAAAAAAAAAATGAAGAGAGGAAGAGATTTTAAAAAAAAGAGGAGGGCTTGGTGTGGTGCAACGACACAGATAATCTTCAATTAGAGGCATGTTTTCTATGATAGTCTGTTTTCTGACAAAGAGGCTGTTTGCTGAAATCCACAAAACAGTTTAGCCTCATCAAATGAAAATATGTGGTTTGTTACACAGTGACATTGCACTAATTCTATTAAACACAACTATATCAGCACACTTATAAAGAAGGGCTCTTTTATGCACAATAATTCCCTGCAGCAAGAAGGGAAAACAGAGTTCACTAAGTTCGTAATGGCGTGCTTGGTGAAATTCAGGTCCCTCCCTTTGACCACAGGACTGGGTTTGTGCGTGTGTGTGTGTGTGTGTGTGTGTGTGTGTGTGTGTGTGTGTGTGTGTGTCACAGCTGTGGGACTGGGAGTGACTGCTGCTCCTAACCCAACAAAAGGCTTGTGCCTGCTAAACAAAGCTTGATATGGAGTGTGTGTTGATTTGCAGAAATGCCAGTAAATACAAAGAAGCACAAGTAGTTACATTACATTAATGTATTAATGCTAGACATCAACATCTTACATTGTCCTATAATATGGAATACAGATTAAAACATGTTTTGGCTTTCCTTTACCGTTCAATAAAATGATCTCTAATCTAAACTGAGATCATGAAACCAATTTACTCATTATTAGTCATGGTCAGTGGAAGAGGCTTGTTAAAACAGTAAACAAGTGTTGCCATTCAGTGACACACAACTAATACAAGTTTAACATTACACCCATTTTCCCCTCTTGCTTAGAATGTGTGATATTTACTGACTTGATGACACTCTTCTGCTCAGTCACAGTCATCTCTCTGCCTGTTTTAAGGGTTGTGATTCCCATGACAACTCTTTGTGTTCTTTGCTGTGGCATAAAGACAGAGGGGGAGGGTTGATCTCCCGATTTCTTTCTCTGTCTCCCTCTTACGCTCTCAGAATCACTGCAAAATCATCTCATTTAGACTGCATGTAAATTATGGATCAGCCGATGAGGCGTGACAGTTGTTCCCTCATGCTACAAGTTACGACAATCTTTAAATGTACACAATTTTCCGCTTGCCTCAGTCAGTCAACACATTTTTTGATGTCTGGTGTTTACTTCTTTAGTGTTGCACTAGAGCTTTGATGCTAATTTCTGGGTACCTCAGAAATATAAGTCTAGCTCACCTGAAATCTATCACAAATACTTGGACACAAACTGTGCATATACACAATATGGCCAAAAGTTTGTGGACCCCTGACCATCACACTCATATGTGCTTTTTAAACATCCCATTCCAAACTTAGTTGCCCTTTGCTGTTATAATAACCTCCACTCTTCTGGGAAGGCTTTCCACTAGATTCTGGAGCATGGATCTAGGGATTTGCTCAATCATCCACAAGAGCATTAGTGAGGTCAGGCACTGATGTCAGGTGAGGAGGCCACTCAATTTCATCCACTCCAACCTTGGTAAACAGGGACCTCCCTTTATGCACAGGGCCACTGTCATGTACAGTATGTGCTTTGCCTATTAGATCCAATGAAGCTACAGCATACAGTATAAGAAATCCTATTCACAACTTTGTGGCAACAGTTTGGAGAAGGCCCGCATATGGATGTGATGGTCAGGTGTCCACATAGTCGACACATTTTGGCCATATAGTGTAAATCTCAACCTACAAGACAAGACAAAGGAAACACAAAAGTTCACTCATTCACTTTCAGTAAGCATTTTATCCTGGTCAGGATCACAGTGGATCCCTAGATTGGACACCAACCAATCACGGGGCACCATGCACACACACACACACACACACACACACACACACACACACACACACACACACACACACACACACACACACCATAATCGTGCCCACCTCATTGCCTTTAGAAGTTCTTGATCTACTAAAATTAGTGTGTTAGATTTTGGTTGGAGATGAAACCTGCAGGAAGGTAGATCTCCAGGAACAGGGTTGGTGACCACTGGCTTAGAGTAACATTAACCTAATTAGGCCTACACCTATACACCAATCTCTGACATGTGCTTTGCATAGCCTTACCCGTTCTTCTCCAAGTTCTAAAAGATGTTTCGGTTTGTTTTTGGGTCTACATATTAATTTCACCTTGCTTTTCCTTTGGGTTACTCTTGAATGTGGTTTGCTATTTGGTTTTTGCTTTTTGCAACCCAGTCTCCTAGAAAAATTCAATTGCATAGAATGAATACGAGTGTTTTGTCATAAGCACACGATATATCAAACTTTCACTATACAGCTCTGCATGGCACAATCTGCACCAAGATAATTTAAATTGAATATGTAATAAATACATCAACTGGTCATGAAATAAGCTTAATTTCTCCTCTTCCAGGCTGAGTTTAAAGATAAACAGGCTTACAAGTCACATGGCAATGAGATACAGAATGTTTTTTATTTTTCTTTACATTTGTTAGAATGTCCCCCTCGCTACGCTGCTAGCGGAGTAGCGCACTTCCCCGCATTCCACTGAGCGCATTCCAGCGCGATTCATAAAAACCCTCCGGACTGATTCATGAACTCTGGTTTTGTTTACGTTGCCATGTGCTCTTTTGTTTTTGGTTACGTCATGTCTCTGCCCCCGCTTCCTTATTGGTCCGTTAGTTTTGTTTCACGTCATGTTTCCTCCCATGTTCTGTCATTGGTTCTCCTGTTATTGTGTGATTATTGTTTCCAGGTGTCGTGTGTTTCTTCTTGTTTCCTTTTGATTACCCATGTTACTTAAACCCCTGTTTGTGTCCGCTTCATCGCGGAGTATTAAGAATGATAGCGAAATGTAACTGAAAGTGATTCATGATAACTAAATGTAACTAAAAGTAGCAACGAAACAAAGATAAAGAACCGTAGTTTTTTTCTATGTTTTTGTTCACCAGGCGTTCCCTGGTTCTCGGATTCATGCCTCGTGACTTCTTGGAATATTCCTCCATGTCTTCGTTTTTCCTCGCTTTTCCTCGACTTAGGATTATTGTCTCGTGACTTCCTGGATTTTTGTCCTGTGAGTGTTGGGATTATTGCCTAGCCTGTTTGGAATACCTGCCCTGTTGTTTTCTGGAACATTGCCTTGTTTATTTTTGGATTTTTTGTTAGACTGTACCATTAATTTTGAAGGTTATATTTATTTTGACTCTTCCTAATAAACTGATAACTTTCCCCTGTGAGTGCATCCTGCTTCCCTCCTTCCAGTCCTAACAGAATACTCCACCAAAAAATGGATGCAGTGGGGAAAGGTAGGGCACGCCACGCCACATTTAAAATCCCTGCTTACAATTCAGCTTTTTTTCCTCAATTTTCCCCCCGATGCCTATGATGGATTTTCCACGTGGCCCCAGTGTTTTTTTTTGCAGGCCCAAATATATTTCCTGAGTTTGGAGGACCCCAAGCCCGATGAGGAACAGTGGTTGGGGTTCCTCCTCTCTCGTTTGGTCGGCTCTGCTCACCAGTGGGCGGAGCTTCACCTCGACAGTGGATCCATGAAGCTCAAGACAGTTTCGGGCTTTGTGGATCTACTGGTCCAGGTGTTCGGGAGCCCAGACTTCCATCCTGACCTCAGGACCTTTTTGGGGAAGGACCGTCTGGGTGACCGACCGGGCCAATCATTTTTGGACCACTATGAGAGGGAGCAGGCTAACATGGCAGCCTGCACCTCTCAACTCCTGACCCAGGAGTGCGCCACCGAGGGATGCACCTGACCAGCCATCCTACAGTGCCCCACCTGCAGGAAACAGGGAGTAAGGAGCAGCTACTTCTGCTCCCAAGCCTGTTTTAAGGGCAGCTGGCAGGTTCATAAGCGGCTCCACAGGTGGGCACCCTCAGAGCTCCAGCAGGAGGCCGAGCAGGAGGTCTCCCCAGCGGAGCACCACCTGGAGGTTAACATGGCAACCTCCAGCCCCGAGCTCCAGCAGGAGGCCCAGCAGGAGTTCTCCTCAACAGAGCTGCTCCTGGAGGTAAACGTGGCAACCTCCAGCCCCGAGCTCCAGCAGGAGGCCCAGCAGGAGGTCTCCTCAGCGGAGCTGCTCCTGGAGGTTAACTTGGCAACCTCCAGCCCCGAGCTCCAGCCAGAGACCCAGCAGGAGGTCCCTTCAGCTGAGCTGCTCTTGGAGGTTCACGAGGAAACCTCCACTCCTGTCCTGTTCATGCCTGAGGCCCATGAGGAGACCTCCATTCCTGTCCTGTCCCTGTCGGAGACCCAAGTGGGGTGCTCTGCTCCAGTCCTGTTCACACCAGGGGTGCACGAGGAGACCTCCGCCCAAGCCACGTTCTTGCCAGAGGTTCAAGAGAAAACCTCTCCTGTCCTTCTCATATCAGAGGCCCACGAGGAAACCTCCACCCAGGCCATGATCCGGCCAGAAGTTTACGAGGAAACCTCCTTGCCTGTCCTGCTCATGTCAGAGGTCCAATGGATGGCCTCTTCCCAAGCCCAGTCCATGTCAGAGGTCCACGGGATGGCCTCTTCTCAAGCCCAGTCCATGTCAGAGGTCCACGGGATGACCTCTGCTCAAGCCAAGTCCATATCTGAGGTCAACAGGATGACCTCCTTTCCAAGTTCTAGCTCATGTTTTAGCACAAAATTAAGTCCTAGTCCATGTCCAAGTCCATGTCCAGGTTCCTGCCCTAGTCCTAGTCCATGTCCAAGTTCGTGCCCTAGTCCTAGTCCATGTCCAAGTCCATGTCCAGGTTCCTGCCCTAGTCCTAGTCCATGTCCAAGTCCATGTCCAGGTTTCTGCCCTAATACAAGGCCAATTCCAAATCCAGTTCCCAGTGCTTTTTCAAAGCCAGTTCCAGTCCTGTTGCCGGTCCCATTTCCAATCCTGCTCCCGGTCCCGTTCCCAGTTCCAACCCTGTTTCCAACCCTGTCTCCAACCCTGTTCCTAGTCCAGTTTCCAACCAAGTTTCCAACCCTGTTCTTGATTTAATTTCAAGCCCTGTTTTTGCTTTAATTCTCAGTTTGGTTGTTGAGTTAATTGCCAACCCTGTTCCCATCTCCGTTCCCATCTCCGTTCCCATCTCCGTTCCCAGTCAGGTTTCAGATTTTGTTGACAGTGCTGTCTCTAGCCTAGTTTCCAGTTCTGCACACGACCCTGTCTCCTCCTCTGTCTCCTCCTCTGTCGCCTCCTCTGTCTCCACTTTAATTTCCAGCCCTGTCTCCAGCCCTGTCTCCACTTTAATTTCCAGCTCTGGTTCCGCTTCGATGTCTAGCTCTGGTTCCACTCAAATTTCCAGCTCTGCTTCCAATTTGATTTCCAGTTCTGCTCCCAATTTAGCTTTGAGTCAGCTTTTCAGTTCTGTTCTGGGTCAGATTTTTGATTTTGTTGATGATTCTAGTTCTAGTTCAGTCTCCAGTCCAGTTCTCTATCCAGTGCTATATCCAGTTCTCTGTCCTATTCTCTGTCCTATCCTCTGTCCAGTTTTCTGTCCTGTCCTCTGTCCCATTCCCTAGTCTGTTTCCAAGTCTGTCTCTGAGTCTCTCAAATCCAGGTGCCAAATCTGAGTCCAGTCCTGGTTCCAGTCCGGGTTCCAGGCCAAGCGCCAGGTCACGCGCAGCTCGGAGGTCCAGGCCAAGCACCAGGTCATGCGCAGCAACAAGCTCCAGGCCAAGCACCAGGCCAAGCACCAGTTCAAGCACCGCTCCAAGTTCTCGACCAAGTTCTCGACCCGCTCTGCTCTGGCCTCGGGACACTGAACTTCGCCAGCCTTGGGTCCTGGGGGGCAGATGTTCTAATCCTGCCCAGGGGCCCGGATCTGCCAGAACAGTCAAAACTTTCGGTGCTTCGGGAGACGCGCCTTGGGGGGGGGGGCTCTGTTAGAATCTCCCCCTCGCTACGCAGCTAGCGGAGTAGCGCACTTCCGCATTCCACTGAGCGCATTCCAGCGCAATTCATAAAAACCCTCCGGACTGATTCATGAACTCTGGTTTTGTTTACGTTGCCATGTGCTCTTTTGTTTTTGGTCACGTCATGTCTCTGCCCCCGCTTCCTTATTGGTCCGTTAGTTTTGTTTCACGTCATGTTTCCTCCCATGTTCTGTCATTGGTTCTCCTTTTATTATTTGATTATTGTTTCCAGGTGTCGTGTGTTTCTTCTTGTTTCCTTTTGATTACCCATGTTACTTAAACCCCTGTTTGTGTCCGCTTCATCGCGGAGTATTAAGAATGATAGCGAAATGTAACTGAAAGTGATTCATGATAACTAAATGTAACTAAAAGTAGTGACGAAGCAAAGATAAAGAACCGTAGTTTTTTTCTATGTTTTGTTTACCAGGCGTTCCCTGGTTCTCGGATTCATGCCTCGTGACTTCTTGGAATATTCCTCCATGTCTTTGTTTTCCTTGCTTTTCCTCGACTTTGGATTATTGTCTCTTGACTTCCTGGATTTTTGCCCTGTGAGTGTTGGGATTATTGCCTAGCCTGTTTGGAATACCTGCCCTGTTGTTTTCTGGAACATTGCCTTGTTTATTTTTGGATTTTTTTGTTAGATTGTACCATTAATTTTGAAGGTTATATGTATGTTGACTCTTCCTAATAAACTGATAACTTTCCCCGGTGAGTGCATCCTGCTTCCCTCCTTCCAGTGCCGTAACATTTTGGCTGCTCATTCATCTGTACTCAACTGCACAATGAAAATAGCTTCCAACACTGCTTTACTTTTTTTTCTGGTGTTCTGCTTAATTACCACTGCAAGCTGCACAGAAATAGCACTGCAATAAAGTACTGAGCATGACAGTCATGGACCTGACAGATAAAGCTGCACACTAAAGGTTGGAAATTAAAAGTTTTCTTCATTTACTGTGTTGAGATTGACAGATTGACTATTTTTCCCCATGTTTTTATCAAGGCAGAAATTTCACGAGGCTTTGGTCTAGAGTTCAAGCCAAGTTGCAGGGTTCATTTTCAAGACGAGTCGTGAGGCAGTCAACATGCAACTCAAGGGAGACTGGAGTCTGAGTCCCTAATTCAAGTCCCATCTCTGATTCTTATTAAAAGAAATTACTTGGACCTCCCTTGGGCAGTTTTTGGGGATAATCCCAAAATGGAAGACTCATCCAGGAAGTCACAAAAGAACCCAGACAAATATCTAAGGAACTGGTCGCCTCAGACAAGAGACTAGTCAAAAATCTTATCCATGGAAGAGTTGCAAGGCAAAAACCACTGCTAACCTGTCTCACTCATGTCACATTTGCTAAAAAAAAAATAAAATAAAAAAAAAAAAAAGAAACACCTTGATGACCTCCAAAGGATAATTTTCTGTGAACTGATGAGTAAAAAGTGGAACATCTGGGAGACATGGGTCTGGTTACGGCGGGCTATCACAAAAAGCTCACAGCATTCCACAGTATGAACATCATACCAACAGGCAAACATGGTAGTACAACTGTGTTGAATGCATTGCTGCTTCAGGGCCTGGGCAACTTGACTGAACCATGAATTCTTCTCTCTACCATAAAATCAGTCTGTGATCTGAAGTTCAAGCGCAATTTGGTTATGCAGCAAAATCATATGGTCATTATAATGAAATGTTGCTTAATAGACCCCAGAAGCACTCAGAGCGCTGAGAGGACACGCTTATGGAAGATTCTGATAGTGTGTCCACTGAACTTTTCTGATTTTTCTGGAATGTAACAAACCCCAAAACTAAAGTAAATTTGATAAAATAAAAGTATTAGATGGCTATTTTTGTCAACTGTAAATAACATGTTTTTTTGTTTGTTTTTTTTTGAAAGATGTTGTTTTGAACCATAATTAGCTTGTTTACTCAGTCACATTAGATAGAAGATAGAAAGCTTACCAGAAAGTTCCACAGGACTTCTGGTTCAGGAGTTAAATAAAGTTTAACAACAAAAAATTAAATGCAAATAAAATAGTTATATTAGCAGCCCTGTTTTTTCCCCACTGTTTTCCAGTGTTTTCGGAGCATAGTGAGAGGGTTTACATTAAGAACATACAAACAAACAACCAAACAAAAAATTGTGGTTATAGACCATGGCCACTTCTGGTTTAAATGTGAAAACAGAAATATTTTGACCACTACAGTACACTATTCCCAAGTCATAAAGGGAAGTCAACATCTGTGTGTGTGTGTGTGTGTGTGTGTGTGTGTGTGGGTGCCTACAAAAAGTATTCACCCCTTAGTGATTATTTCTCTTCTGCTGTGTTGCAACATCAAATTTAAGTATATTAGAATGGGATTTTTTCCCCTGTGCCTTTTGAAGTGACTCTATACAGAAATAAAATTAATCAAATAAATAAATAAATAAATAATAATAATAATAATAGTAGTAGTAGTGGTAGTAGTAGTAGTAATTATTATTATTATTATTATTATTATTATTATTATTATTATTATTATTATTATTATTATTATTATTATTATTGTTGTTGTTGTTGTTGTTTTTATTATTTTTATTATTATTATGTCAGAATGATTTAAAAATATAAAATCTAAACACTGCTTAATTGATAAATTTTCACCCCTCAGAGTTGACATTTGGTGTATTGTCCTTTTGCAGCAATTACAGCATTGATTTGTCTCTGATGTGTCTCTATGAGCTTCATGCATTTTGAATTTGGCATTTTATCCCATTCCTCCATGCAAATTTTCTCCAACTATCCCAAATTAGATAGAGAACCTTTTTAGACAGCCATTTTCAGGTCATGCTGCAGATTTTCAGTTGGATTTAAGTCTGGGCTTTGATTCAGCCAAACACAAACCTCCTTTTTTTTCCCCCAAGCCATTCCTTTGTAGTTTCTGCCCTGTGCTTTGGCTCATTGTCCTGTTGGGACATAAATTTTCACCCTAGACACAGATTTCTGGCTGACTGGAACAGGTTCTCCTCAAGTATTTGCTTTTATTTGGCTCCATCCATGTTGCCCTTGATGGCAACAAGATTTCCAAATCCAATTGCTGAAAAGCAACTGCAGACCATGTTGCTACCGCCACTGTGCTAGATGGTAGAAATGGTGTTACCTAGGATGGGCTGTATTTGGTCTACTCCAAACATAATGCTTTGCTTTTAGACCAAATACCTCAACTTTAGTCTCGTCAAACCAGAATTTTTTCCCCCCCAAAAGCATTCAGATTTTGTCACATGACTTCTACCAAATTCAAGGTGTGCCTTCTCAGAAATGGCTCCCTTCTAGCCATTCTCCCATAGAAGCCAGCTCTGTGAAGAGATGATGAAGATATTGTTGATGTCTACACAAATTCACCTATTTCAGTCACTGAACTCTGTAACCCCTTCAGTGTTACAATAGCTAGAGTCTTCTCTGACAGCTGCCTTTGCACTGAGTTTGGAAGGATGGCTTAATCTTGTTAGTGTCTGACTTGTACCATTTTCTCCTCACTTTGTATTAATGGATTTCACAGTGCCCCTTGGAAGGTTCAAAGCTTTGCTGATCTATATATAACCTTCTCAACCTTTTTTCCTCCTAACACGGGGGGGGGGGGTTCACGGTAGCTTAATGGTTAGCACGTTTGCCTAGCACCTCCAGGGATGAGGCTTGATTCCTGACTCCGCTCTGTGTGCGTGGAGTTTGCATGTTCTCCCCATGCTTTGGGGGCTTCCTCCAGGTACTCCAGTTTCCTTGCACAGTCCAAAGACATGTGTTGTAGGCTGGCATTTCCAAATTGTCCATAGTGTGTGAGTGTATGTGTGTGATTGTACCCTGCAATGGGTTGGCACCTTGTCCACATCTAGGCTTTGAGATGCCTCCTATCAGGTAAATGCATGGAAACCTGTAAATATAGGATTATTTTATATTAGTATTATTATTCATTCATACATACACTCTTTCACTCATCATCAGTAACCAGGGTTGTGGTGGATCCAGAGTACATCATGGGAACATGACATACAAGGCAGTCAAATACTCTGGATAGCAGTCCAGCCTATCATAGGGCATCGCACACATGCACAGACATGGAAAGAACACTGAACACAGTGAAACTTAACAATGACAGTAACTCGAGTTCAGGATTGATACCAGAAGCCTGAAGATGTGAGGCCACAATGCTACTTGTTGTGCCACGATGCTGCCCTGTTATTATTACACCTACAGGAATGGCATGGTGAATTCATGTTTTGATAATGTGTATCTGTAACTGTAGCTCTATCTATACACATATAGAATAACACTCACTGCTATAGGGAATTTACCAGATGTGTTTTGCTACCATGCAGTTTGGGTTGTAGTCACAGGCAGGGTTCAGCCATAGTAACCTGGCTGATAAACCCTAACCTATCAAGCTAACTCTCCTTGCCAAAGCGTGATTGCCTCTCAGTGTGTTGGCGCTGAAGGTCTGCATCACAGCAATATAAATCAGATGCAGCATGTTCTGTACATCTACTCACAAAAAAGGCAACAAGATACAAAGCATGACAGCCAAGCAATCAGAGGCAGTGTCCCTAAACGCATTCCACCATTCTAACTAGTATAGTATCATACACTCACCTTCCACTGTGTTAGGAACCTGTACACCTGCACATTCATGCAGTTATCTAATCAGCCAATCATGTGGCGGAAGAGCAATGCATAAAATCATGCAGATACAGGTCAAGAGCTTCAGTTAATGTTCACATCAGAATGAGGAAAAAGTGTGATCTCTGCGACTTTAACTGTGGCGTGTTTTTTGTGCCAGATGGGCTGATTTGGGTATTTCAGAAACTGCTGATCTCCTGGGATTCTCAGACACAACGGTCTGTAGAGTTTACACAGAATTGTGCAAAAAAACAAAAAAAAAACATCCTGTGTGTGGAGGATCTGCAGGCTGAAACATCTTGTGAGAGAGCTCAGAGGAGAATGACTATGAAAGTCTATAGTAACTCAAATAATCACCGTGGTGAGCAGAAAAGCATCTCAGAATGCACAACACATTAAACCTTGAGGTGGATGGACTACAACAGCAGAAAACCACACCAGGTTCTACTCCTGTCAGCCATGAACAGGAATCTGAGGCTATCATGTGTACAGATTCACCCAAACTGTACAATTGAAGACTGGAAAAACAGCAGGTGAGTTTTGTTCTAATTTTCAACTGTCCGGTTTAAGTGAATCTGTGCCCATGATAGCCTCAGATTCAGCAAGATGTTTCCACCCACAGAACTGTTGCTCACTCAGTGTTTTTTTTCCCCGTTTTTCACACCATTCTGTGTAAACTCTTGAGACTGTTTTGTGTGAAATTGCCAGGATATCAGCAGTTTCTGAAATACTCAAACCAGCCCATCTGGTACCAACATCCATGTCACAATCAGAGTCACAGAGATCACAATTTTTCTCCATTCTGATGTTAGACGTGAACATTAACTGAAGCTCATGACCCGTATCTGCATGATGTTATGCATTGCGCTGCTGCCACATAATTGGCTGATTAGATAACTGCATGAATGTGCAGGTGTACAGGTGTTCCTAATAAAGTGGATGGTGAATGTAGTTTACGAGTAGGTGGCATAGATTATACCCTATTAAGTACAGTATCATGTGTTTGTAACACTGCCAAAGGAAACAATGAGATGAACAACTATTTAAGTATTGGGCTAACACTGATTTCTAAAGGGTACTTAGCACACATCTGTCTTGACACACTTTCGTATGGAGCATGGAGTTTGGGTAGCCAGTTGGGCAGCCTAGCTGATGAACTCAAGTAAGCTAACTCTGCTTTTCCAAAGATGTTTATCATAGTGTTTCCCTCAAATAGGTGATACTTTGGCTCTGCGCCCAGGTTTATTGACAACCTGCCAAGTATATTTCAACCCATTTTATTTATTAATCCGTTCCAAGAAAATCAACATGCCTTTTTCCGATGAATGCAGATATGAATGGGTCAGGGTGAGGTGAGAGAAAGAGAGAGAGAGAGAGAGAGAGAGAGAGAGCGAGAGAGAGAAAGCTGTCTGATACACTATTAAGACGGTAGTGTGTGGTTTTTGAAGCAGTCATAGAGATTAGACCACACACTGTTACAAATGCAACTCGTTATATATACAATCATATATAACGGCAGTGATTCACCCTGAATCAGACAGAGCTAAGCCAGATGGCTGCTCACATAATAAGCAGCCACATTCTGAGCCTGTAACACACACACACATACACTCAGCAGTAAATGCACTTTATTTAATTTTGTTCCTCTCAGATCAGAATCACAGAAGGTGCCAATTAGCTAAGCCATCCAGCAAGTATGTGGTAACTTTAGTAAGCTTAAGGGAAGATCTTGACCAGGGGTGTCCAATCTTACCCGTAAAGGGCCGGTGTGGGTGCAGGTTTTCATTCCAACCAAGCAGAAGCCACACCTGAGTCTACTGAAAGCCAAGCTCAACTGATTAAACAGGTGGAATCAGGTATGGCTCCTGCTTGATTGGAATGAAAACCTGCACACACACCGGCCCTTGGCAGATGAGATTGGACACCCCTGATCCTGACTTTGTAACTGAAATCTGTTAATAAGAAAAACTAAAGGCTTTAGAATAATTTTAGTATGTACTTGAGGAACAGCATGTATGACGTAGCCAGAGGATGGTGCGGGATGGTCGGGGGTTGGGTATGGTACAGTATGCTTGCTCGCCATCCTCTGTATGAGCTGATGGGTCAGGTAAGCCTAGTGTTACTCTTTGTGCTGAGCCAAACCTGCATACAGTGTGACCAAAATCCTGCCATTCATCTCCATTATTATGGCCTTCATGGCTTCCTCAGGTGCTGAGAAGCACAGGAGCCCAATGCCTTTGGAGCAGCCATTCTCCATCATCACCTGCAGGGGACAACAAGGACACAGAAAGAAAAGAATGAGCACCACACATGCTAACCTGGCTAGCCATGAGTAAAAACTAGCAATAGTCTGCACACCAAAATACAAATGAATATCACAAAACAGCACCAGAACAACTATGTTAGGTTAGCCTCAAGGTACTGGCATTGTACCTTTCCATGGTTGATATGTTCCTCTTCTATGTTAATGGCAATTCCAGCTAGCAACCCAAGTTAAAAGTATTGTAGTTAACAGTACTGTAGTTCTTCACATTCAGAAAATCCAGTAGCTGGAGAAAAAAAAAAAAAAACCATGATGCACTTGTGCTGCAAGTGCACTCTGGTTTTTACATATTAGTAATGGGACACAGGTTATTGGAAAACACTGCTATTTATCCAAACACTGCTGTTGGTTTATTTATCCAAACAGTGCTATTGGCTTATTTATCCAAACACTGCCGTTGGTTTATTTATCCAAACACTGCCGTTGGTTTCTTTATCCAAACACTGCCGTTGGTTTCTTTATCCAAACACTACTGTTGGTTTATTTATCCAAACACTACTGTTGGTTTCTTTATCCAAACACTGCTGTTGGTTTCTTTATCTAAACACTACTGGTGGTTTATTTATCCAAACACTGCTGTTGGTTTCTTTATCCAAACACTGCTGTTGGTTTCTTTATCCAAACACTACTACTGGTTTATTTATCCAAACACTGCTGTTGGTTTATTTAGCTAAAAACTCCTGTTGGTTTCTTTATCCAAACACTACTGTTGGTTTATTTATCCAAACACTACTGTTGGTTTCTTTATCCAAACACTGCTGTTGGTTTCTTTATCCAAACACTACTATTGGTTTATTTATCCAAACACTGCTGTTGGTTTATTTAGCTAAAAACTCCTGTTGGTTTCTTTATTTAAACACTACTGTTGGTTTATTTATCCAAACACTACTGTTGGTTTCTTTATCCAAACACTGCTGTTGGTTTCTTTATCCAAACACTACTGTTGGTTTATTTATCCAAACACTGCTGTTGGCTTCTTTATCCAAACACTACTGTTGGTTTCTTTATCCAAACACTACTGTTGGTTTATTTATCCAAACACTGCTGTTGGTTTCTTTATCTAAACACTACTGTTGGTTTATTTATCCAAACACTGCTGTTGGTTTCTTTATCTAAACACTACTGTTGGTTTATTTATCCAAACACTACTGTTGGTTTATTTATCCAAACACTACTGTTGGCTTATTTATCAAAAACACTGTTGTTGGTTTGTTTATCCAAACACTAATGTTGGTCTATTTATCCAAACACTGCTGTTGATTTATGTATCCAAACAACAAAATCCAAATAAAAAAAACTTATCCAATAGCTAACTGGACTCAGGCCCTATACTATATTAAAAAAATAAAGGCACACAAAGTCTGGTTCTTGCACTTATTAATGAAGATCTGTTCATGTGAGCCACGCAGAGAGCATCATGATTTGGGGCTGCTTTCCTCAGTCCCCAGACAGCTTGCAATAACTGAGATAAAAATTAACTGAAGCTTAATGAAGCTTGAATGATGCAATAAGACAATGCCCCAAAACACATGAATATCACATTGTGGTCATATTTGAATGCCTCTCAGACAATCAATATTCAAGGTCAAAAACTAAGTACAGAACTGTACTAAGTACAGAATGTTGGCATTGAATGTAATTTAAGTGGGAATAATTTTATTCCATTTTGTGTAGTTTTTGTCAAAGCCCAGTTTTTCATAATTTTTGGGTGTCTGTCAAAATTTTGCCACAGACACATCCAGTGACCTTTCACAGACCACCACACACACATACACACAATGTAGGTGCACAGTATTTTGTAGGATACACATTATTGCAGGCTCCAACCCTTAACCATACAGCACACTTATCTACTTTATTATGTACACCTGCTTGTTAAGACACATGGCATAGCCTCTAAACACGTGGAGCTAAGCAGACGAGGTCAAGAAGTTTAGTTGTTGTTGGCGCAAACATTACAGACAAGATGTGTGATCAAACCATGATTGTTGGTGCCAATTTGGTGGTTCCAGCATCTCAGAAACAGCTGCTTGCCTGGGAGTTTTATATATTTACAATCTTTAAAGCTCACAGAGAATGATGCAATAAATTAAAACAAACAAACAAACAAAAAATAAACATTAATGCAGTGGAAGTTCTGTGGTCAAAGCACTTTGTTAATGAGGAAGGTCAGTGCAGAATGACCAGATGGATTCAAGCTAACAGAAAGGCCACATATACCCAAATAATAACTTAGTGGTGTACAGAAGCCACAATGCACTAAATGCTGAAGTGAATTGGCTACAGTAATAAAACGCTATGCCAGGTTCCACTCCTGTAAACTAAGAACAGGAAGATGAGGCTACAGTGGCCATGCCTTCATCAAAACTGGTGATTCAAGTTCGGAGTACAATGAATCAGAATTATGTGAACTCTTCAGAGTTGATGAACATCCCTTTATGGCCACAATCTACCCTTTTTCAAAGGATTACTTGAAGTAGGATAATGTCACTGATCTCAAGCCACTTCCATTAGCATGGAAATAAATCAAAAAGTTACATGTGGCCTAAAATAAAGAGGCAAGATTTGTAAGCCAATACTTCAGCTAAATCACCTGGTTTAAACAGGTTGAAATATGGGTTGCTGTAATATAGCAGTGAAACCTTCACACTACCTGATCATACTTCCTGTTTAATGGCATATACAGGTTCTATATGGCACAGACGACCCAGTTAATTGGTATAGAGCACTGGCAAACTGACCTTAATCTGGAACCACAAAATAATTGCTTGCTGAGCCAAGGATAAAAGCAATACTATCTACAATTATCATGTCTTCTATTGTATTTCAAAACAGTAATGTGGTGAGAATAATCTCTGTTTGAATTATCCAAATTCAAAATGTAGTTGAAACACAATTCATTCATTCATTCATCTTCAGTAACTGCTTTATCTTACTGCTTAATAAGGGTTGCATTCCTTATCCTGAGCCTCTTCTGGGAACACTGTATGTAATACACACTCTGAATGGGACGCCAGTCCATTGCAGGGCACCATGCACACACACATTCACACAGTCCTTCACATCTACGGGCAAATTAGCATAGCCAGTCTGCCTACTGGCATGTTTTTGGACAGTAGGAGGAAGCCATAAAAACCTGGAAGAAACTACCACAAACACAGGGAGAACATGGAAAACTCCAAAGAGACCATTACCTGAGCTCAGGATCGAACCAAGAAGTTGTGAGGCAGTGATGCTACCCATTGCAACATTGTTCTACCTTGAAACATAATATATGAAAATCAGCAAAGAGGATATAGCTAGGTCTGCAGTGCTATCCTTCTAAACCAGGTTCTACACTAGAGATTGCTTTGCCAAGCACTCCCTAACAGATTTTTGGGCAGTAGGGAGATGTACTTTCTGCTACATGGCACTGTCAGTCAGATAATGATACTATTGTTTGTAGCACTAATGTGTATGGAGGGGTTCAAAACATGCTCAGTGTCAAGTCTGATTTATAAGGCTCGTCCAGCTGAGGTGAATTGTGCAATCAGCAGGTATTGACAGACACCACAGAGTGTCTGCTCCAAAGGTTAACAAATAATTGCTATGAAATAGTAAGCTATGAGCTTTCCCTGCGTGGGGATTACGGGTCACTGAGCATGATGGATTGTCTAACTGCAAGGCTTTTTTTTTTTTTTAAATCTGTTTAAATACATATTTGGAAAATAATCAGTGCCTTGCTGATATTGAGTCAAGTTTACACACAATGGAAAGTCTACAGCCGTGGCCAAAAGTTTTGAGAATGACACAAATATTAATTTTCACAAAGTCTACTGCTTCAGTGTTTTTAGATCTTTTTGTCAGATGTTACTGTTACTGAAGTATAATCACAAGCATTTCATGAGTGTCAATGGCTTTTATTGACAATCACATGAAGTTTATGCAAATAGTCAATATTTGCAGTGTTGACCCTTCTTTTTCAAGACCTCTGCAATTCGCCCTGGCATGCTGTCAATCAACTTCTGGGCCACATCCTGACTGATGGCAGCCCATTCTTGCATAATCAATGCTTGGAGTTTGTCAGAGTTTGTGGGTTTTTGTTTGTCCACCCGCCTCTTGAGGATTGACCACAAATTCTCAATGGGATTAAGGTCTGGGGAGTTTCCTGGCCATGGACCCAAAATGTCGATGTTTTGTTCCCCGAGCCACTTCGTTATCACTTTTGCCTTGTGGCAAGGTGCCCCATCATGCTGGAAAAGGCGTTGTTCATCACCAAACTGTTCTTGGATGGTTGAGAGAAGTTGCTCCCTGAGGATGTTTTTGTACCATTCTTTATTCATGGCTGTGTTCTTAGGCAAAATTGTGAGTGAGCCCACTCCCTTGGCTGAGAAGCAACCCCACACATGAGTGGTCTCAGGATGCTTTACTGTTGGCATGACACAGGACTGATGGTAGCGCTCACCTTTTCTTCTCCGGACAAGCTTTTTTCCAGATGCCCCAAACAATCGGAAAGTGGATTCATCAGAGAAAATGACATTACCCCAGTCCTCAGCAGTCCAATCCCTGTACTTTTTGCAGAATAGCAGTCTGTCCCTGATGTTTTTCCTGGAGAGAAGTGGCTTCTTTGCTGCCCTTCTTGACACCAGGCCATCCTCCAAAAGTCTTCGCCTTACTGTAGGTACAGACGCACTCACACCTGCCTGCTGCCATTCCTGAGCAAGCTCTGCACTGGTGGTGCCCCGATCCCGCAACTGAATCAACTTTAGGAGACGGTCCTGGAGCTTGCTGGACTTTCTTGAGCACCCTGAAGCCTTCTTCACAACAGTTGAACCTCTCTCCTTGAAGGTCTTGATGATCCGATAAATGGTTGATTTAGATGCAATCTTACTAGCAGCAATATCCTTGCCTGTGAATCCCTTTTTGTGCAAAGCAATGATGGCTGCACGTGTTTCCTTGCAGGTAACCATAGTTAACAGAGGAAGAACAATAATTTCAAACACCACCCTCCTTTTAAAGCTTCCAGTCTGTTATTCTAACTCAATCAGCATGACAGAGTGATCTCCAGCCTCGTCCTCATTAACACTCTCACCTGTGTTAACGAGAGAATCACTGACATGATGTCAGCTGGTCCTTTTGTAGAAGGGCTGAAATGCAGTGGACATGTTTTTTTGGGATTAAGCTCATTTTCATGGCAAAGAGGGACTTTGAAATTAATTGCAATTCATCTGATCACTCTTCATAACATTCTGGAGTATATGCAAATTGCCATCATAAAAACTGAGGCAGCAGACTTTGTAAAAATTAATATTTGTGTCATTCTCAAAACTTTTGGCCACGGCTGTATATTGTCCTAAGGTGCATATAATAAAAGTATACGTCTGGTGCATTCTGGCTTAACAGGGAACATACAAGGGATAGGTGCAACACTGATACTCACTAACACTGAGGCTGCTAGATCTTCACTGGACAAGTCATTTTGCAGTGTGGTGGAGAATCAAGAACTCAGTCTTGGCATTCTTTCTAAGATTCTAACTCTAAAACGACATTGTTGAAGCTTCAGCCCTCTGTCTCAGCTAAATCAGACCCATTTTGGGAGGTTGGCAATTTTGATTCATCTGCTTAGCAGCAGTAGCAAGCTTTCAATCATGTTCATATGTTCAGTGCACATGAAGTACTGTTGGTATCTAACAGAGAACTGCAGTGAATGGTCTGAGCATTGCACATAAACAGCAACTAATAAAGAGAGTTAATGGCCTGTTTGCTAAGTCCATGATTCATAATTTTTAGGGAAAGTATGTCTGTCAGGTTCTATATCCCACACTACATTATCGAATGTTCAAAGGCAACAGATATCGAATACTTTGGACAGGGATTTATCAGAGATGGATAGCAGTATTTTAGCCAAAAATCATGCACATTTCTTAATACTGATTGGCTTCTCCTTCTTTTTTGTAGGAGTTGCCAGATATGAACTGGAAAAGATGTGCCAAATAAATGTAGCTGAGACAGCTTCCAGGTAATGCTGACTGCTCAGTTGTTTGATGAAACCATTTCCACGCCAAAACACTCTTAGAAAAATTATGTCCATCTAGCATTTTATAGGGTTCAACAGTTGTCCTTCCAGGGAAACCCTTAAAGGTTCTATGTGGATCCCAAAAACAGTGGTTCATTTTTAGGAAAGTCTCCAAGAAACCCCTTTAGGAAGCTAGAAACCTTAATCAACCAAAACCCTGTGTGTCTACAGCTTCATATAAGTGCTCAGTCTGCACACTCACAAGAAACTATTTCGACGCAATAAGGTGAAAAGAGGTTCCATCTAACACCTTAAAGTGTTAATTGAATTGTCCCTTTTCAAGGTTCTGTTAAGCACAGTTCAGTTGAGTAAGGGTGTAATGAAACAACACAATCTGTATCTGTTTTGGGCTCCAAACATACGTATCTATATTCAGATTTAAACCCAAAGTGGGCATGATCTAGACCACAACTAGGGCAGTGGTGCAGCCAGTATTGTTGCTGCCTCACAGCTCCAGGGTCCATGGTTCGGTCCTGGGCTCAGGTTACTGTCTGTGCAATGTTTCTGTGCATGTTCTCCCTGTGTCCATGCAATTTTCCTCCAAGTTCCTTCCATCTTTGCTAAAGTGCCCCTACGCATGAATGAGTGTTTGAATGCGATGGACTGGTGTCCCATTTAGGGTAGTCTCCAGATTCCATGAGACCCCTATCAGGATAAAGAGGTTACGAGGCAGTTACTAAGGATGAATGAATGAATGTCGTTGCATGTTAATGAACATGGTCTTTCTTTGTCATGCGAGTTTCATGTCTGACCACTCATACCCATATAAAAGAAAAAACCTCCCACTCAAGCAACTTTTTTGTTGTGTCCCACAACAAAACTGATGCACACCGCTATTCTCAAACAGATGTGCTGTGAACTGCCCTAAAATAATAAATGTTGCACCTCCTAATCATATCTGTATTTGAATATTCTGTTACATCCCTGAAACTGAGGTTTCCTCCGGGAAGTCCGGTTTCATCCCCCAGTCCAGAGACATGGGTAGGGTGATTGGCATCTCCAAATTGTCCATAGTGTGTGAATGAAGGTGTGTGTGATTGTGTCCTTCAGTGGGATGGCACCCACATTCAGGATGTCCCCCACCTTGTGCCCAGAGTCCCCTGGGATAGGCTCCAGGCTGGAGCTGTATGGAAAATGGATGGCTGGATGGATTCCAAAAGATTATGGACACCTGAATTTCACACTCATATGTGGGCCTTCACCAAGCTGTTGCCACAGTTACTAACTCTGCAATGGGGTGTTCAAAAAAGAACATATGAATGTGATGATCAGGTGTCCACAAACCTTTGTCCATATAGTGTACATCTGGATACAGAAGGGTGGCTTTTGGTTTGTCTTACCTAGGTGACCAGCAGAAAAGCAGTGAGGGTAAAGGTTATTATAAGGTATTTTATGCAAAGGTTTATGGTCTAACCTTATTAATTATGGCAGCTCAGATGGGTTTTTTTGCATACATAGAATTGTAGAATTAAAGTTGGCCACACATTTTGAAGCACTTACTAATGGCACCTAAGCCCACAGATCACAAAAGTAACCAAATTTTAAAAATAAATAAATGAAATTGAAAGTGTTGTTTCTGTGGGTTGTTATACCCTTATTAATATGCCTGGATCATGTCATGTGTAATGTGTACAAACAGAGGCCTATGATAGTGTACTGTATCCTGCAACAGAGAGAGAGAGATATTTAGAGAGGGAGAAAGAAAACTGATACTCACATCTCTGATAAACAAGTTTAACCAGGTCTCTGTTAACATTATTTGGCAAACATAAACACCGTTAAAGGTCCACAGAACAACTGAAGGGATGCACAGCTATTTTTAGTGCAGAAACGTAGGGAAACAATAACAAAATGAGACAGAAACAAGTCTGTAATGGAAAAATGTTGCTTTGGCTGTACAATGTTGTTTGGGTTAATGGACTAACAAAATCATACTACACAGGATTTCACCTCATTCAGATTTATCCTCAGTTGCCCAACATATGGATCAATATCTCCTTAATCTCCTAACCACAGCCCACATATAGTATAGTATAGATCACATATTGATCAGTCAACCAAGTAGTTTGAGGTTGGTCTTTTGAAATTTAATATACAGTAAACTGGTTCAGACGACAAGACTAACACTGTTTAGGATGTAAGAAACTTAAAACACACACACACACACACACACACACACACACACACACACACACACACACACACACACACACACACAAGAGATTGGTATGCATTAATTCCAAATATCAAAAACCAAAAACATCTGAGAATATATAATATACATTTGAGGAGGAATGAGGAATTATCTCAGTATGACTTTTACATTTAACCTGCCGAGTATTATGGAATTTTTAGATTCAGCAAAAGGATTAGTGCAATATTCTGCATTATTAAATAGACATTCATAAATGTCTATAGTAGCCATAAAATAAATATGAAGAAAGGAGTTAATAAAGGCCTGTTATTGAAGCTTATCTCGTGGTTGTGCAATATATTGTACTTGTCACATTTATTTGCTGTTGTTATATATTTCTACAAGGTACAGCTTAAATAAGATGGAAAGATTTGTATCAGGTATTGTTGTCTCACAGCTCACATGCTCTCTGGTTCGATCCTGACCTCTGAGAACTGTCTTTGTGGTGTTTCTGTGCATGTTCTCTCCATGTCAATGTGGGTTTCCTCTGGATTCTCTGGTTTCCTCCACAAATAGGTGTCACTGGATGAATTGGTTGATAAATTGCCCATTGGTGTGAATGAGAATGTGAATGTGTGCGACTGGCATCCCATTCTTGGGATAGGAGCCACTGTGACTCTGACCAGGATAAAGCACTAACCCCATTTCCATAAAAGTTGGATTAAAAAAAAAAAAAAATGCATTAAGAACAAAAATATGCGATTTGTCAAGTCTCTAGACTTAACTTACAAACGTACAAAGAAAAGATATTCAATGTTTTCACTGACCAACTTAATTGTATTTTGTAAATATAAACAAATTTAGAATTTGATGCCTTCAGCACACTCAAAAAATTTGAGACAGAGGCAAAACACCATCAAGTAACACCATTTTGGAGGATCAGGTTAATTGGTAACAGAGGAGGGTATCAGGACTGGCCATAAAAGAAGCATCCACCAAAAGCTCAGTCTTTGCAAGCAAGGATGGGTCGTGGCTCACCACTTTGTGCCAAACTTCGTGAGATAATTGTCAGTCAGTTCAAAAAGAACATTGCTCAATGCACGATTGCAAAGAATTTAGGTCTTTCACCATCTACAGTGCATAATATTGTGAAAAGTATCAGGAAAGGGCAAGGCCGGAAACCACTGTTAAATGTGTGTGACCTTTGAGCCCTCAGGCGACATTGCCTGAGAAATTCTACTGTGAGTCATGCTACTGTGATAAATTTAACCACATGGGCTCGGTTGTACTTCGGAAAACCATTGTCACTTAACACACTCCACCGCTGCATCCAGAAATGCAACCCGAAACTATTACACAAGGAGGAAGCCACACATCAACTCTATGCAGAAACCCTGGCAAGTTCTCTGGGCCCGAGCTCATCTCAGATGGACTGAAAGGCAGTGGAAACGTGTGCTGTGGTCCGACGAGTCCATGTTTCAGATTGTTTTCAGGAAAAACGAACGTGCCACAGATGAAAACGACCAACCAGACTGTTATAAACGAAAGGTGCTAAAGCCAGCATCTGTGATGGTATGGGGGTGCATCAGTGCCAACGGCATGGGTGACTTGCATATGTGTGAAGGTGCCATTGACGCGGAGGCGTATACTGGGATTTTAGAGAGACATATGCTGCCATCAAGGCACCGTCTTTTCCCAGGAAGTCCATGGTTATTTCAGCAGGATAATGCCAGGCCTCATTCTGCACGTGCTAGAACAGCGTGGCTTCGTAGACACAGAGTGCGTGTGCTTGACTGGCTGCCAGCAGTCCAGATCTGTCTCCTATGGTGCATCATGAAGAGGAGAATCAGACAATGGCAAAAATTCTGAGCAGCTGAAGTCTTGTATCAAGCAAGAATGGGCAAAAATTCCACTTAAAAATCTGCAATAATTAGTATCCTCAGTTCCCAAACCATTAAAAAGTGTAATTAAAAGGAAAGGTGATGTAACACAGGGGTAAACATGCCTCTGTCCCAACTTTTTTTGAGTGTGTTGAAGGCATCAATTTCTAAATTTGTTTCTATTTACAAAATACAATTAAGTTGGTCATTGAAAACATTTAATATATTTTCTTTGTACTTTCGTCAGTTAATTAAAGTTTCAAGAGACATGACAAATCACAGAGTTTTGGTTTTATTGCATTTTAGAAGAAATCCCAACTTTTATGGAAATGGGGTTAGTAGTTACTGCGCATGAATGAATGAATGATCTGTATCACCTTCACATTCCCAGATTGCCAAATCATATGCATTGATTCACCATATGCCATGTTGTTACTATCTGGCAAAGATACTATCTCTACTATCTCTTGCTGTTTGTAATTCCCACTTCAGTTCCACACTATGCTGTCATTTCCTGTCTTTCTGAATGGCCAGGCTTCTTTCATGGAAGCAGGCAAATGCTGACCCAGAGAATGCAGGGGTTGTGTGGAACTTTGTTTAACAGTTTATTTAGGTGCAGTATTTATAAGGCTACATAACACCTACATAATCCATTCATTACAACTGATAAAATCTTACACCAAAGTTTATAAAGTCTTATTCCAACCATCATAAAGCTGTCTTCTAAACTTTCATAAAGATTCTCTTGTAGTTTTAATGATAACACCATACTCAAAACTGTGTGCTGACTTTGTAGCTCAGTAGACTATACTTTTGCTCTGTCAGAGTTGCATAATGGTGATGATGTGACATAACTCGTCATGTAACCTTATGAACACTGCCCTAAGGTAAAGTGTTACCGAAATGTGTAATTGACTTAGATAGCTTTATCATGCATGTTGAACATTGTGGTAAATCATATGAGCAGAGTTATGAGCAGATTTCCCTGGTGGATGAGTTATAGAGACTGATGGCAGCAGGTATGAAGTACGTCCTGTACTGCTCTTTGCTACAGCGTGGCTGGATCAGTCTGGAGGTGAAGTTGCTCCACTGACTGGATAGATAGTCACAGAGAACGTGAGGAGCATTGTCTTGGATAAGCAGCATCTTACCCAGCATCCTCTTCTGAACAATCAGTGCCAGGTAGTGTCTAAATTTGTGTTTGAGGTTAAACTTTCCCGTGTTTCCTTAACTGTGTCTCTGTTACAATGCCATAACTTTTGTTGTGAACTTTCAAGAATCTCCCTTGCCACAACAATCTATAAAATTATAATTAAAATAGACTAAATGGGACATATGGAGATATATCGTAATGCTAGAATGATTTGTGCACCATGAAGGGCTTCCATACTGTCTGCACTTATCATGATTAACTGGTTGTGCCTGCTTAAAACAGGTCCAAAGACAATCATGTAATTCATTAAAAATAGCCACAACCTTTCCACTATATCAGAAGTGAAAACACTTTCTCTGAAAGCTCCGTGTTTTCTTTAACACTTTGAAAGTGCAGAATGACTCTTTATGGATAATTATATACTCTTCACTACAGTAATTAAGCAGTAAACTCACAGGCTGGAACTGCTTTAGCTGCTGCTGGTGGTGCTTTTGGATGTACATTGTGGCTTTGTCATTGTGAGAGGTGCTGATCCATTTTCCCGTGCCAGTTTGCAGTTAAAGCACTCTTACTGATAGACACTGTATTTGCTTATTAGCAACTGGTTCCCATAAATCTCATGCACTAAAATGTACAGTTAAATGCAAATGTTTGCAAACAAAAAAAAAAAAAAGACAAAAAACTAAAAAGAAATGTAATTTAGGTTTTGCTGATGTTTCTTCATTATCAAGTGACAAGTGGTATATCGCTTTCTGGATGTGATTTAAATATTCACTAACAGCATGGACGCTCAGCTTTTGTCTTTATAACTGCCTCCAACTTCTTTGCATATTTTCTGTTCTAACTCTGCCAGATCGCTTTGCCAGTCTTCGTCTATTTTTCTTGACATATCTGGTATAACTCTGCCAGATGTCATACACTGCCTTCTTCAATTCAGGTCTGGAGACCTAGAAGGTCATTGCAGAACTGTTTTCTGTTGATTTAGCTTTTAGATTGTTGTCTTGTTGCGGCGACACCCACATTTAGAATTCAGTGTTTTTGTAGATAAATTGTAAAATAGAGGTACAGTTTCCCTTTTTACCCAGAAACCATTGGGAATACAAACGTTTGCACTCAGCTGTAGGTTCAGTGAAAGGTGCTGTGTTTGATGTAAGGTTGCAACTTGTAATTACCCACCTACAACCAGTAAAAAACACTGAAAACAAATTTACATTTACATTTATATTTACATTTATTCATCTAACAGACACTTTTATCCATAACAACTTACAAAGGAGGAAATACAGGCAATACAATACAATACAAGTAGTGAACAATACAAGTAGTGTTACCATACAAGACTTTTAATTGAGTCCTAGAGCAGCAAAGTGCGCAGAGTAGTGGTGTAAGAGTAAAAGGTGTTTTTAAATAATTGGTGGAGTTAGGGGTTAGTTAAGTGTTCACGGAAGAGGTGGGTCTTCTGCTGTTTTTTGAAGTTAGTGACAGATTCTGCTGTCCGGATTGAGGTTGGAAGTTCATTCCATCACTGAGGGACAGTCAGTTTGAAGGTTCTGGAAAGGGACCTAGTGCCTCGCTGAGTAGGCACTACCAGGCGTTGATCGTTAACCAATCACAGGTTACGTGAGGGAACATAAACCTCAAGGAGAGTGTTGAGGTATGGGGGTGCTGTTCCAGACAGGGTCTTGTACGTGAGCATCAGGGAATTTGAATTTGATGCGGGCAGCTACAGAAAGCCAGTGGAGGGAGATGAAGAGGGGTGTGACATGGGTTCTTTTGGGCTGGTTGAAGACAAGGCCTGCTGCTGCATTTTGAATCATCTGAAGGGGTTTTATGGAGCTGGCTGGGAGGCCCGGGAGCAGTGCATTGCAATAGTCCAGTTTTGAGATAACAAGAGCCTGGACTAGTAGCTGTGTAGCCTGTTCGGTGAGATAGGGTCTGATTTTCTTGATGTTGTACAGAATGAACCTACAGGACCATGCAGTTGTTGAAATGTGGTCTGTGAAGGTCAAGTTGTCATCAAGAGTCACCCCAAGGTTTCTGGCTGTCCCGGTTGGCTCAACTTGAGCCAAACACCAAACACCTCCTCAACTTGAAATTTCAACTCGTCAACTTGGGGTAGTCTTCTCAACTACCAGTTCCTTCCCTGTTTACTGGAGTGACATCAAATCAACATGGCCGCACACACTGTGAGCAGTGCAAGGTACACCTTCTCTACTTTTAAAACAGTTTATAGCAGTATTGGCTTTAGATCAGTTAATATACAGACGCAGTACTTAATCTATAACTTTGACCATACTAATCGCTGTGTTGAGAGAAGGTAATCATCAACATAAGAGTTATTGCTAACACTACTTGCTATTGTCTGTAGTTTTTGCTGCAATTTCAGTCACTAAAGTTCACTAAAATAGAACAGTACTAATAGCCACTCAGGCCTGTAACTGTAAAAGTGTGGTTAAAGTAGCTTCTTATGAGCTTTGTGTTTTGACAGAGCAAACAAAAGTCACACTTTTGGGGGTCTATGAGGTTTTTTTTTTTTTATTTTGTTGTTATTACAACTTGTAAAATACCACTTACAAGGCATAAAGAACTTTTTTTTATTATTCTCATTATGTAACAAACATTGTAAACTACATTCTGCAATAGCTTCTCCAGAACCCTGAAAAGGAAGGAAAGGGTTAACCAGAGCAACAGAGTGTGTTGATTGGCTTTCCAGACATAAACAAGAGCCTTACTTGCTGGTGACCCTCAATCCTGACCCCAGAGATAGAGAGTAGGGCTAATGGGTGTCTCTTTCAAACAGCGAGAAGCCCATGAACAGAGGGTCTATTGTTTGTCAGCCAGAGGCTGCCAAGTCTCTCACGTCTCTGAGAAAAGTGCTGAGCCAAGCAAGATTGTGGAGCTGGGACTGGCTCTGTGTTCCAGCTCTTCCCCCTCCTCTCCCTTGCCTTGATTCAGCTGGAGCACCATAACAGCATTGCCCCAGGGATTCAACTGTGATCATCATCTCTGCTTTTATTGCTTGACTTGGTTGCGAATATTTCCAAGTGTTCTCTAAACCTCCAGCTCGTGTGCTTCAGTTTATGTGCTACACTCACATTGTAGGCTACATTGCTTTGCTTTTCTTTACTCTAGTTTCATTCATCTCTCCTGTTGTCCACTGTGCTCTGGACATTATACTTTTAGATTTGCCTCCACATGCAAAAATGTCTTTCAAGAAATGTCTACTCTGATAAACTAACAGATACTATACATGACTATGAGCATTACCTCTTGTGATAACCAATATGAATCTAGCCCAGACTTTCTGATTTACTTTTCAACCCTGATATTCTTCAGGTCAGCATGGCCTTGTTTAAATTATTATTTAAAAAAATATTAATAAGGATTTGAAAAATGAGCTAAGCTTTGCTGATAAACAGTCCCATTTGCTTAAGCTTAAGATCATACTTAAGATCATTTATACCTGAGAGCAACAAAGTTAAATAAATATGTGATTTCATTAATGTCATTAATATTGTGTATGATCTAGATACTGGTGATATTGGATATTTTAAATAAAGGAGATGACCTGACCCATGACACATGAATTGCTATGCAGTGAAGGTAAATACTATCCACACAACATAAATGGTGGAGGGGGAAGGGAGCCTGTGGAAACATCTGAAAGTGATTTCTGCTTTTCTAAATAGCTGAAAAAGCCCAGTTTAGTGTCCTACAACACAGGGCTTTATGTTTATAGCTTGAACTGGGCGTACATCTAATGCTTCAGGCTAAAGAAGTTCTCAACCTAGAAGTGGCAAAACAGGTCAGTCAGTAAACATGGAGGAGCAAAAGAGTAGCTGACAGCAGGAATAACATGCCTGCTGTGCACAAATGTTTCTGTGTGTGATAGATATAGGATGTGCCACAGTACACACATTATGGCTTTCAAAAAAAACAAAAAACATCCCTGAATCCCTATAAGAGATCTTGCTTCATTTCATGTCCAGACATGCTTGAACATGTGCTCACATTTAATCATGCTTTGGATGTCATTTTGTCTGTTGCATTTACCTTGTTTTACCTTGTTCAAGTACCTGACACTCAAGCAGGCCACTATATATATATAGGCTGTGAAAAATTGTCTTTATTGTTTAACCTTTTGATCTTTTCTTTAAAAAATTCACAAAAATACAATTGGATATCAAACAATTGTATTATATATATATATATATATATATATATATATATATATATATATATATATATATATATATATATATATATATATATATATTTGTTAAATATATGTGTGCCACAATTATTGGCACCCTTTTAGTCAATACTTTGTGCTACCTTCGTTTGCCAAGATAACAGCTCTGAGTCTTCTCCTATAATGCCTG
>CM042543.1:24568259-24658259 GCA_023630585.1 Cranoglanis bouderius
TTTGGTGTTAAACTTGCAGACTAATACCCACAGTGAATTTCCTTTGACAGTGAAAAAAAACAGGCAATAAGCAACATTCACTGAAAATTTGAGGAAGGTGGTTTGAGTTTAAAAAAAAAAACAAAAAAAAAAAAACACATTTGTATCATAACAGGCACTGCACTCTTGTTCTTCTGGCTTAAATCGAGAAGATGACACGTGTTGCCTCTGGACATCTAACTATTTGGTGATCTTGCTTGCTGATTATTGACAAGCTCATCAGTGAGACACACCAAATTCAAGTAATAGAGGCCTGTCTACTACCTATTCCTGTGGGGGGGGAATAGCAAAAACAAAGTAAAAAAAAATCCTAATAATTATGAAACACTACAGAAGCAGACATACTGAGGTGCAAAACTCTTTGGAGATTAGTCAAGCTGATTGGTGTCCTGGAAGATTTTAGGGAGAAGAAGAAAAAAAAAAAAGAAACTTCCAAACCACCACCTTCTCTTCTTCAGTCCACATTCAGAATTCTACAGTCTTTCTGCAGTGGCTGGAGATGATAAGGCATTCCCAGGACGGAAGCTGTTCAAAAAGTACACATACGGAAGTGCAAGCGAAATTTGAAGACAGAAAATATTGTACAAAATCCCTCAATAAGTCTTATATGAAAATAATCTCATGAACACCATGGCATCTTCTTGAGAGGAGAAAAGGAGGTCCCCCGTCCCGCGGAGATCGTGTTCCTTCTCGTTTTTCTCCTCCTAAAAACCCGTGTTGAAAGTCGAACAGTGCCATTAAGCCGGAGGAGGCGGATCACGTCCCGGTGGCCGTCTCACCTGCGGTCCTCCTCTCTCCTCCTGTGAACCGCTGGCTCGCCATCGAACAAGAGCGCGTACAACGCTGACGCCAAACGCAACCAAAACGGCCACTGGTTCCTTTGGTTTCGGTGTTGCTGAAAAGAACGAAAAGGAGACAGGAAGTCAGGACTGGATCCAAACAGGATCACACAAACACACGCTACAGTATTTGGGATATATCATGCAGGCAGGGTAAGATGGGGGCAGCAGGCAAAGCGTGTGACTCAAAACCAGACGCCGGAACCGTGCTGATGTTTCCACAACAGACGCCGTCCGACTGACACAAAAACACGGTGCGATACAGACACGGGCGATTGTCCTCTTAAGTGGAGGCGCAAGATTTCATTTCAGTGGGCTGACAATGAAACATAACTTGAGCCATATTATAACGATAGTACTAAAGCATCTCTGGATAAAATGATAAAATGATCCCATACTGTAAACACAATATTTATTCCCTATCAGAAACCCCTTTCGTCTTACTCTGCTAAAGCGTAAATTACAGTCATTAACACAGATAACACTTGATCGGGGTCTTAACATAGTATACATGATACTGCAGTCACCTGAAACCGTGGCATAGTTAAATATCACAGTTAAGCTGTAAATGATGCATGGCTTAATCTCACTCAAGTCTCTGCATGGAATTGAGCCCAAGCTGATCTGAAGAGATTTAGAGAATAATACTGTCAGGGTTTAGGCACAATACAAAATGAGATTAAAAGGCTCTGGACACACGCATGCTTACGCACATATATACACACAAAAACACTTTGCTTCACTCAACACGACAGGCTTGACTGCTTGTTTTGTATGTAAGTGTGCAATACTAAGCCACGATTCTGGCAAAAGAGAGACAAGCAACATTTCATTTGATCCTCTATAAATGAGTTAGCTGCATTTAATCCCTACTCAACCACATCCAGTAAAGAAAAGCCATGGTCTTGTATTTCCAATACAAAATACATTTTAAACAAAGCCTGTATGAATTTTACAGTGGAGTGTGAACACACTCATATAGAGACACAAAAAACAAAAACACAGACATTACACACCCACAAGTGACAGCGATAGCGGTTACCATACACGACCACAAGCGACATGAGCGATTCATCACTGCCGGTGTGAGTGCAGGGTTAGACAGGGTACAAAGACAAAACCTGAGATGATAAGATGTAAAAGTCTACTACTTTCAAGTTCACATTCAAGCTTTAGTAGTCATGTGTAAGGAAGTTTACAGAGTACAATATCTTCACAGTGGCTCATATCATGATTCTCTCTATACCTTCTGCCCCTCACCCTGCTATAGCTAATGTAAATGATCCTCTCTCACACATCCAGGTTAGAATATACAATGCCTTGCCTTCTTCATAGTGCTGTATGTTTGTATTTATATTGAGGTCATGTGACACTTTAATTGCACACAGTTTGACTACGTTTAATAAATTATGGGACTTCCGGGGGGGCATTTGTCTCGCACCGCTGGGGTTGGGGGTTTGATTCCTGCCTCCACCCTGTGCGCGTGGAGTGTGCATGTTCGCTACATGATTCGGGGGCTTCCTCTGGGTACTCCGGTTTTCTCCCCCAATCCAAAGACGTGTTGTATGCTGATCGGCATCCCTAAATTGTCCGTAGTGTGTGAATGGGTGTGTGGATGCGTGTGCGATTGTGCCCTGCAATGGATTGGCACCCCGTCCAGGGTGTCCCCCGCCTTGTGCCCCGAGTCCCCTGGGATAGGCTCCAGGCTTTCCACAACCCTGTGTTGGATAAGCGATACAGAAAATGGATGGATGGATGCAACTTCTGATTTGGGGGTTTCACAGACACAGGGGTGAATACTTGTGCAGTCCCATTTCTTATGTGTAAATCGTTTTGCACACTACTGATTTCTCCCCACAGAGCTACTTCGTGCGGATCCGATTAAATCAGTTCCAGGTTGCAACATTAACAAATGTGGACAAGTCCATGTGGGGGTGAACACTAAGGACTGCACACACTGCTCAGTATGAAATAAGCAATAAAATTAGAAAGTTATGTTTAAATATTACACACACTTTAAGGCAAACGCATGCCGGATTATAAACTTTTGGCGAGAACAAACAAACGCAGACCTCAGCCTGTTTAGGACAACTCTTATACAGTATTTCTTATTGCTAAGAGATAACGAGTGGCACTAACTCACACAGATCACAGCAGGTGTTGCAATATGTTGTGCAAGTGCTTGCCACTCTTCCTTTGGCCACACAGATCAGTTTACATGCTCACACAGTTTCAGGAAGTGACATCAGGCTCTGTTCGGCTTCATAACGTGCTTTAGATCACTCCCTGCCTTTATTGATTTTCAAGTCAAGGATATTAAATGTTAAGAATATTAATGTTGTTCTTTTTAGTTATATTGCAACTTTGCAATTCTGGTGATGAAATATAATGAAATATTTTCAAGGCAGCATAACGGCACAGCGGGTAGAGTCCTTGCCTTATAGCTCAAGAGTCCCAGATTCAATCCTGAGCTAATGGAGTTTCACTTGTTCTCCCTGGGTCTCTCTGGGGTTTCCTCTGGGGTTTCTGGTTTCCTCACACATCATGCCAAAAACATGCTGGTGGGTGGATCGACGACACAAAACTGCCCCGAACTGCGAATGACAGTCCTGTGATGAACTGGAGTTCCATCCATTGGCTCCGGATCCTCAGTGACCCTGACCAGGTTAAAGCTGCTGTGGAAGATGAATGACTGAATGAATGAAATATTTTCCATTCAACATGCATTTTTTCCACCATGTTTGGTTTTTGGTTTTTGTTGGTTTGTTTGTCTGTTTTCCTTGCCTCAACTTGCAATCTGATTGGTTGGAAGGTAAAAAAAAAAAATGTCACTCTGCGCCTTAACTTTAGAAGCGCTCCACAGTGACCAGGAAAAAAAAAAAACTGTAAACCTTGCACTGACAGTTGAGTGAGGGACAAAAGTGTGAAAGCACGATAAGCACAGAACACCCTGATTGCATCCTAGGCTAAGAATGATTTCAGTCTAAGACTGAAGAATGATGAAAAGATTTGCAATTAAGAGTGTTGAACAGGTTAATCAGCCAGAGGTGTGGTGTGTTACAGCAGCCTCATGCTTCATTCCTCTGAACTGACAACACAAGGTTAGTGAGATGGCAAAAGTCCCCAAGAATGACCTTTAAAACACAGACACACACACACACACACACAGTTTCCCACCCAAAACAGTGTGACATGCAATGTCTGTGAGTATGTGTGTGTGTGTGTGTGTGAGAGAGTGAGAGACTCCATGCCACATGAGTAACTGTCAAAATGAGTCAAAGGCTAAATTTAACCAGAGATAAGCGTTAGAGTCGAAGCAGACGTCACCAGTCACTCCTGCGGGCTTCCTATCAGTCGTGCGTGCAGGCTCACCATCAGCTGCAGAACTTCCAAGAGCTACCGCTTATCACAGCAGCAGCAATAAACACACACATGCACACGCAGTAAATGTCAAAAGACCCACTGGAGACCTCATCTGCAATTTGTAAATCACTGGAGTTATCCATAACAGAAGCTGACAGTTAGACACCTGGTGCCAAAAATATATATATATATATATATATATATATATATATATATATATATATATATATATATATATATATATATATATATATATATATTATAAAAATTATAAATATTTATATACATTATCCATATCTCACTCTAAACTCCATACATATCTCAGACATTACCTAATGTTTGGAAATATTTGAGATCTATACATTTGTTGTCTGTTATTTAATGCAGGTATATGATTGGCAGAACAACCTGATAATAAATAACATGCAGAATGGCTGGCTGACTATTTCACATTACAGCTGGGTAAAACTGGTTGTACTTTTGTTGTTTTCCCAAGCTGTCGCTTTTTGTCCCTTTAGAAGTGCTGCATGGCTTTTAAGCAAACTGGCTGACAGGAAACCTGTCTGTTAAAAAACATCCCCTTTTCTCTGGAGTGCTGGTAAACAGAAGTACATGCTTGCTCTCTCTCTCTCTCTCTCTCTCTCTCTCTCTCTCTCTCTCAGGAAGTAGTATCTGAAACCCTACGCACATGCACATGTCTGCATTATGGAACGCTAGGTACTAAAATTCTATGAACAAAGTGACCTGTAAAAGAACAAAAATAACAATGAAAAAAAAAAAAACATAATAAAGAGAGCTCCTGGAAACATGGCCCTGCACAGATAATCCCTCAGACTGCCTAAGGGCTGCATGGCAAACCTGTCAAGGGCAGCAATTTATCTGTCAGCAGCGACCGTTCCTATCTGACTCTCTACAGCCGCTTCATTTCAGGCTTAGCAGCCCGCCGGCGCTGCACTAACTGCTCGTCAGGGGGCTCGTGGGAACAACAGACTACTCTTTGTCATGTCTGACTCATTTGAAACTGAAGTGTCACTGCCGGCGTCAAATCTCGAGACGAGGCACTGATAAGCGAATGCTCCTGGTGATAAACGAGCACGGCCGAGGCTTCAGGGGATGAAACGTGAAGTCTCTGTCCCCTACGGGTTCTCATCGTGCCGTACGGCAATACAGAAAAGTCCATTCTTTTCAACTTATTTTCTTTACTCTCTCTGTGGGTTGACCAAACAGTACATATACCAAACAAAAATCTAACCAAGCTTGGTTTAGTTGTTAAGAAAATAGATGGAAAGTATTTTCAAGATGGATTCAGAAGAAGCCAAGAAGGAATAGTGCAAAAGGATCCCGCTTTATTTTTTTTCGATTCAGTTTTATTATTTATTGTTCTTTTAATGCCATGTCAGCATCAGTGGCTATTTTCAGGGTAGGTTAAACAGGACATTCTGTAAATTCTTACAGTATTACAAAAATAAAATCATGCAACTTTTCAACAGTGTCAACAACAACAGGTCCTTCACTTTAATATTCAATAAGAATTCTAGGATTTTTCCTGGCGAGACATTTTGGAAGATTTCTAAACATGTACTTTCAGAGTAAAAGCGTTGTCTAGTATTGTTAAGAGCAGGACAGTCCATAAATATATATGATTAATAGTCATTCTTGTTTTACAGGGATTACTGCACATGTTGGAGGTTCTTCACTGTTCAGTAGGAACGCATGTGTAAGTCTTGAGCGTCCAATACGGCATTTTGTGCCGGTCGTGTCTGGATTCAAAGGGGAAATTAAGTTTATAACAGGGCTGATTTCTTGTAGTTTGCTATGAATGCACTGGTCCCATTCCATTTGCCAGTTTTTTGAGATGTATGAGTTTATTATTGGTTTGAGATCAGACGATGGGATCTGTAATTCTCAGTTTGAGGGCTTCCTTAGCAGTAATGTCTGCTTGTTCGTTGCAAGACAGCCCAATATGGCCTGGTATCCAGCAGATCAATTAAATGTTATTTGTGTGGCGTTTTTAACAATAGACGTTGTCACAAAGCAGCAAAGTCACCCTGAGAGGACATGAGGAAGAAACCTCAAAGGAACCGGACTCAAAAGGGGAACCCATCCTGATACCAGATAGTGGGATTAGTGGGCACTAAGAATTCCAAACTGCATGTTTGAACCATGAAAGGAATAACACAGGACACTGTTGTAAAAAATAAAAATAATAATAATAATGGACTCGGGGGGAGTGTATTATTTTCACGTAACAGCATGGTCTATCGCGCCGTTATGCTGAACAACAGACGGAGTTCTCATTGCTAAATGCAGGTTGAGAAAGAAAATGGTTAAATGGATGGTAATAAAAGAAAACCTGCAGCACATGAATGCTGCACAGTGCACCTTAACCAGAACTCTCCTAAGGAATAATAGTCAAGTTAAAAGTATCCTAGTTATACTTGAAGCTAGCCCTGGAGATGTCCCAGACGACCAATTATAAAAACATATCAACATGAATTAAAATGAAAAACTTTGATCGACCCCGAGCCATCGACACACTGCTAAACTGTAATGTGTGCACTTATATACTTACTTGTCAGCTTAAGACTTGACATGTAGAATGAGGCACAAATAAGGACAGCGATATATAAAGGAAAAGCAAACAAGACAGAAAGAAGGAGAAGGGAAAAAAAGATAAACAGCTACAAAGACTACAGCCGGAGGCAGCCTCTGTACTTTGACATTAAGCAATAAATTACACAATCAAGAATAACAGCAAGAAGCAGAGGGGGAGAAGAGCACGCATACACACGCACACACACACACACACACACACACACACACACTCACTAAATGCAGCCTAATAGATTTGGGTTCAGGTTTCTTTGGGATCACTCATCAACTTGGCGTAAAGTGGCCCGAGAGAGCGCGAGTCATAATCTCTGGGCTCCCGCATGGCCTCTCATGTCAATTAGGTGAGCTGAGGCTATCAGTTAACACTCTGCCCTCCACATCTTACCCTCATATGGACTTGTACACATCTACTGTTGCAGACCAAAGAAAGTTGTTTGGCAACACAACCCCAAAAAAATGTTCGTCCCAGTCCCAGATATAAGTGTAAGAGTAATAGTCATCCCTCCATTCCATGGGCGAGACCTAGCACAGTGTCGGGTACAGAGGGAAACAGTGTCTGCTACATAACAGAGCAGAGCAGCCTGAAAAACCGGCTTTAAACCTTAACATCTAGCAACTTGGTGATCTGCAGTTAAAACAGTAGCTTATTATCACTGGGAACACACACTTGGCATCAAGCTGGCTGTAGCATCGCTGCCTCGTGGCTCCTCATTCCTTAATGGAGTGTGTAAATCTGTGTAAGTGCGAGTGTGGCTTATCTCTTGCTAGTTCTCTCGGCGCCGAGCAAGACTTCGCTGGAGTCTCACTAACCACATCTATTCAAACCAAGCCTTGGCTTACCACCCTGTCTATCTCACATTCTCACCTCTTCACTGTGTGCGCACGTGTGTGTGTGTGTGTGTGTGTGTGTGTGTGTGTGTGTGTGTGTGTGTGTGAGAGTGAGAGAGAGCGAGAGAGAGAGAACGAGAGAGAGATTTGTGGAGAGACAATGATGATTTAATAGTCTGTGTGTAATAGAAAACAAATTAGAAACCGGCAGCTGATGGTTTCGTGATACGCTGCACCTTTCATAACACACTTCCACACTGCCAGTGCGTGTAAACACACTCATAGCCACTCTTTTTAAGCACGCGTGACACTAACCAACAATGTAGCATTAATCTGAACAAAGAGCCATTATTCTTGGCCAGAGTAGGCATGCACAGTCACACAAACCGTAAACAGTCTCAGCTGAGCATTGCTGTCTGTGTTATATGACAAACCCACCACACAATGACTGACAGACTCACACATACACATACACACACACACATACTGTACACACACACACATACACACACACACACACACACACACACAAAAGGAAAAGAGAACTATAAACAGGAAACTAGAAGGATAGTGTGAGCTAAGCTTTAGCACAGTAGGAGTGATTATAAAAAAATACATGAGAGACAGAGAGAGAGACAGAGAGAGAGAGAGAGAGAGAGAGAGAGAGAGAGAGAGAGAATAACTGTGTTGTGTAACAACAAATGTGTAAACTGCACTGAAACTTTAGTCTGGAATGATGTTGAACTTCTGTTCCAGTCTACAGCACCTAGCATAAGTAAACACGCCCCCCACATCCACCCCCCCCCCCCAATACTTTTCTACATTTTGTAGTGTTACAACCTGCAACTGAAATGGACTTAAAGGATTGTCATGAATCTATTCATCCCATCCCATTGCTGTAAAACCCCTAAATTAGTTCTGGTGTAACCAGTTATCATCAGCAGTCACATAACTAGTTGGATGGAATCCATCTAGAAGGCCACAGAGTTTGTTACAGAACATAAACAAACAGCATCTTGAAGACCAAGAAGCTATCAAAACATGTCCAGGACAAAATTCTGGAAAAATATCAGGGATTGGTTATGAAAAATATATCAAACTTTCATGATTCAAAAAAAAAGTTCAAGGGAGGTGAATACTTATGCAAGAGTATTCACTGTACTGTAGAGTTTTTAAATGGCTTTTTTAAATGACATGCTGATGATGAGCATCCACAAGGGTCATAGTTAACAAAAAAAAAAAAATGAAAGAAAGAAAAAAGAAAAGACTTGGCAAGAGAAGCATGACATTAAGTGGTTTTAGCTGCTCACAAAGCTACTGATATCATCACCACTAACCTTTTGGGCAGGAACTAAGATAAGATGTGTGATGCTCTGCTTCTCTGTGGACCTGTATGGATGATGGTTATCACCAACGTTTTATGTTCCTAAAAGGGGTTAGGAGGTGGGTGCTGTAGTATAACCAAACTTTACTGCATCATACTAGAATATGGCAGTATTTTTACTTTGTAAATATCACCCACACCCACTGAGAACAGAGCTCTCAGTTTGTCAGTGATGTATTGCTGTGCCATAAACAGGGAGCATGATGTGACTCACCAGCATGTGCTCTTGATAGAATTGGTCGCCAATCATCTGGAGTTTCTGGCCGATCTGAGCCTCCACGCTGTGCGCAGGCCGTCGGCGAGGACGATTCTCAGGAAACATGGCGTCCTCAACACGGTCAGAACGGGCAGACGGTGTCAGCAATAGCAATCCTGCACTACCTAGAGAGAGAGAGAGAGAGAGAGAGAGAGAGTGAAAGCACAAGTGTTAAAATCTGCAAAGCTGCAACACAACACACAACCTAACAAGGGACAACATAATACTGACAAACATAGCTGCTACGGCTAAAGCTCTGACATCTATAGTGTACATTTAACCTCATACACTAAACAACTAGGATGTAAAAGGATTGCACTGACCAGATTGTTATCTTTGCACCGTATGCTTAAGGCACCAATAAATCAGACTTCAGAAATCAAAATTTCCTGTTTGTTGTGGTCTCTACACCTCAGGTTCTTAAGTTTTAAAAATAAACTAGAAAATGACGAATCACAAAAAACGAAACATTTTTTACAAAAAGCATCAAAGAGAAGGAAATACATCACAAGAACACATGAGTCACAAAATGTTTGACGCTGACATTCAGAGAAGCTGAACAGGAAGCTGCTGTTTGGGCCAAAGGCTGATTTAACAGTCCTGAATTTAAAATGGGAAAGGACTCATGTGGTCATTTTGTCCCTTCAGCTTGAAGTAGAAGGAGAAATAACTCTGTAAGAGTGCGAACATAAACAAATGAAACAGTGCAGCCAGGTTCTAGCTCTCTTGGTGTCCATGCCTGGGCCCAGAGCCAGCAGAACAACCCTTGCGTGCAGTCATTTGAATTGCAAAGCGACTAAGTACACACAGACAAGTAATAAAAGCTGAAGCGGCCACGACAATCAGACGCCACAGGGGAGCGAGGGGAGAGGACGAGAGACACATAGATTGCTCTCACAGGTGCTGGAATCTCTCGGTTGTGTTCGGTATACTCTATTGGCATAAGAGATCATGGAACATGGTACCAATGCTTGAGGGCTAAAATAGAGAATTACACTGCCTGTAATGTAACTCTTCTGATTAAACAAAACATGAGTGCTGTTAGTGTGAGCACAGAGACAAACTGTGATGAAAAGTTTTGTTATTATTATTTTTTTTTTTTAAGTTCTCCTAAGTGATAAAATAATTTTTCAAATCTTGCCAGACATTTCAGTGTCAGGTTTACCATAGAAGAGGTGTCTGGGCTCTTCGGCCACACCACAGGGCAGCATGCCATTTAGTCGTGCCGCGGGGCTCCCTGGGGTCTGCGTGCTGTGGTCTTCTTGCTTTATCTCCCTGTTGGAGGAAGGCCAGCACCGTGAGTCAGGCCCAAACACATCATCCTCATCCTCATCCATGAGCAGGGTCTTGTACGCTCTCCACCTGCATTGCAGAAAATTTGTCAATGAGTTCGTCAATGAATATAGAGCCCATCATAATCATTACAGTAATAGTGGAAAGATATATGCGCTTACGATTAGCCTCAGAGAATAGCAACAAGCGATTTCAGTAAAGAGAAAGATATACGGTCCCCTTCAAAACCAATCAGAACAGCAAGGCCAATTCATTTGTTTGTGCTATACACCAAAGACATTTGAGATTAAAATATGGGTACGAGACGAGAGTTTAGGATTTCGGCTTTTATCTCCTGGTAATTCTACAAAATGTTGTTTAAGACATCTAGATGTGTTAAACAACATAAAACATAGAACCTTTTGTATCAGACCACCCAATTTTTAGGCGAACAATAGTACAGGAACGGATAAGTTTTGAAGCAAATTAAAGTAAATGACACTTAATATTTGGTTGCAAATCCCTTGCTTGCATTAACTGCATCAAGACTGCGACTCACTGACATCACCAAATTGTTGTATTGGCTACGCCCAATGTTTGTGCAATGCCTCTGATTGATCATCCCTCTTTTCTCAGCTTCAAAATGGCTTGCTTTTCTCCCATAGACAGCTCTCTGATCTTCATGTTGGCTTATCCTTTTTAACAACAAATGCAGTCTTCACAGATGAAACTGAAAGCTAAAACCAAAAGTAAATGTTCAGGGTTATTTATTGTTTAAATAATCAATCTAACAGGACACGCCTGGGTAACAAGAAACACCTCTCAGTCACAGGTCAGTAATATTTTTTGCTTGCCTACAAACTGGGTGGTCTGACACAAAACGTGCTATGTTCTATGTTATTTAACACATCTATATATAAATCCCAGGAAATAAAAGCTGAAATTGTAAACCCTTTTCTCATATAATCTTTTGATCCCAAACCCAAATGTCTTCAGACTACAGCAAAAACAAAGGAACTGGCCTTGCTGTTCCAACAGTTTCGGAGAGAATCGTAGAAGTACATGCAAGTACAAGTATACAATACATGTCCATGTGCAGTCCTGCTTTAATTTGTTATATCCTGTGGGAAAAGAGGTTTTGCACTTTTTCTTCAGTATAAATACACTACAGGAAGCCCTTGCTCCTTTCTAGGAAGCATTCGCTCATTTCTTCCCACACCAAAACCAAAACAAAACCATGTACTGACCGAATTCAAAATGCAAAACCATAAAATAGAGACAACATTTCAAAATACTTGCCAGAAAAGCGATGCTTCCAGGGCTTTAAGGAAAGCTGAGGAGTTCCTCGCACAAGTACAGCCAACATACATGTTAAGGTCACGTGACCTACTAAACATCAAGCGCACATTGCACAGCCATGCTGCTACAACAAGCACTTATAACTTAACAGACATGTCCAGAAAGCTAACGCTGCATTCGACTTTCCTCATAAGCAGCAATTCGCAGGTCAGAATGGCATCATTTGACATAGGAACTGCATAGTCAGTGTTATAGATTATAGATATAGAAGTGAATGTATGTATGCTGATTGATCGAAAGCTAATAATTGCATATACAGCATAACTCAGGTAAGGTAAGAGGTTAAAGGTAAGAGGTGCTACTTTGTTTATTCTGATGCTGTGGGCAGCCATGTTGATTTGACGTCACTGTTTGCTGTAAACAGGGAAGGAACTCCTGGTTGAGAAGAACAAGTTGACGAGCAGGAATTTCAAGTTGAGGATGTGTTTACTTTGACGTTTCCTGGTTGGAGGTTGGGAATTGAGACCTCGAGTTGAACTATAGTCACTAAGCACTTTCATGAGTGACTGGGGAAGAGGTGTTTCCAGGTACTCAGACATGGGGTGACTATGCAAACAGTACAGTTCACATAGTCATCTGTATACCTTTCATACACCTGGAGGATTAAAAGATCTATCCACTAAGGGGCAGGTCAGAGCCAAAAAGACACCTCGCTAGCACTGGAATACCTTATTGCTCTGATCTTGGTACAAACAGATAAACAGTGAAGATGATGGAGTTGACGGGACTTGAAATAAGATGGGCAGAAACAAAGGCGCCAAGCGGCATCGTATATCAGACCATTAAACAAATCGTCAAGACAACACAGAGCATATTTCTCTAGTCCTACCGATGCCAGAATCTGACCAAAAAAGAGGCACAATTGCGTTGTCTCTGCTGTTTACGTTGGTATTGCACCATACACTGCATGAATTTTTTGGCGGCCATCTTGCATACGCATCGCTTAAAGCAAGTATAACCCCAGCGTAAAGGTTAGTGATTCCAAATTAAGCCTTGGATAGGAATATTTGCAGAACTTCAGATTTGGCTCTTAGTTCAAAATGAATGGCCAAATAATGACTCCTGTATTGACTTCATAGTCACTCTATACTTCCTAATATTTACGAGATTTGGCCAAAACACCAGTATGATCATTTAGATATGATTCATTAATAGATCTCTCAGGAGATAAGATTTGAGGTCAGAGTTGGGGTGGCCAATTCTTATTTCAAGGGCGGCATCTGCCACCCTGCACCACCCATTTGGCCACACCCCTGGACTGGGAACGTACACACAAACTATGTGTGCAACCGCATTGTGAAGCCTGTGTTTGTAATGCACACATGACCAAAACAAATCAATGCCTCTGACTCTAATAACAGCAGGGCTGGAGAGAACATCCATGCAGTCCAGACCCTAAGCATTAGTTATAGCATAATAACAGTAAAGATCAGCTTAGCTTGTGGTACTCATTTAGATAAATAATAGCCATGAAGCCACACCACGGGACTGTGGTTAGACAACGGGTTTACTATATTCAACCTTACGGAGATTTTGGCAAGGCAGAGGCAGAAAACCGTGTCTCCTACTTTCTACGTGTTCTGTGGTAGAGCCCAGGTGGTTTTTGTAGATCATGACAATTCTGGGCGAGTAGTAGCTATTTGTCCCCGAAATGCCTCCATGTCGATCCCATATGACATTACACTGCACAAGACACAGTGGAAGTAAAACAAATACACATAAACAACTCTCTAAACACAGCACATCGGTAATAAAAAAAAAAAGAATAATGATGTCACAAAGAATGGAGACTACACACTGCATCCCGAACTGACACAAAAACTACTTCATGTGCTACTTTCATAAAAACATGAGTCAATACATGTTACATTTACAGCATTTGCATTACATTTGGCAGACGCCCTTATCCAGAGCGACTTACATTTATGTCATTTATACAACTGAGCAATTGAGGATTAAGGGCCTTGCTCAAGGGCCCACAGTGGCAGCATGGCAGAGCTGGGGTTTGAACTCATGACCTTCTGATCAGTAGCCCAACGTCTTAACCACTGAGCTACCACTGCTACCATGTTCACTAGTTTCTAAACTGAAAGTGAAGGTCTGCGTGTTGTGTCTGAAAGCTGAAAGCATGCACACACTTTCACAAATACAAGTGGAGTGCAGCATAGTGTGTGTGTGTGTGTGTGTGTGTGTGTGTGTGTGTGTGTTTGAGTGAACCAACGGTTCGCTTTGTTCAGATTCCATCGAAAGTGTGACTGACTCCACATTGAAGTGAGCGATAACAGCTCCCTCTGCTGCCCTGCGCTCTGAGAGAGTGAGTGTGTGTGAGAGAGAGAGAGAGAGAGAGAGAGAGAGTGTGAGTGTGTGAGAGAGTGTGTGTGTGTGTGTGTGTGTGTGTGTGTGTGGGCTCAGAGTACAGAAACCCATGACCCTACTCAACATGACACCCATTTATCGTCACTTCTAGGGATGTACTGATCTGATATCATACAAGTATTCATACTGCACCTGATACCTCCCTTGTATAGGACCAAAATCAGACAGATTTTCCAATTCACTGACATATTTTATGCAGGTGTAATGTTGAATAATGCACAGAATGTCTTTTACCCAGTTTTATTCTCACTAATATTACAGATCATCTATACAGACTAAAGCCTCTGGAGAGAAAAGGGGAAATGAAGTGAGGTCTTTGAACCAAATGTACACACTGATACCTAGAAGTCTCTGCAGTGTCAAAAAAGTTTCACTTGTGTCAGGCAAAAAGTGACCGTATTTACATTTAGATGTTATCTGTGTTAGCTGTTTCCTAACCAACAATCCCAGTATGTGTTAACTCATATTGTGTTCAGTGTTCCAGAGTAAAAAAAATCTGCATTCAATCACCGGCATCACTATTCAGCAAAGACTCTGGAAAGAAAAAAGGTGAAAGGAGACGAGAATGTTAACATGCAGATACATACAAGCCCAGGGTCACATGCAACCAGTTATAATTTGACTTTACTAAACTTCAAACTGGCATTGCCACCATTATTCCAAACATCAGATGATTTGGCAATTTAGACATTTAATAATATAGCCTAGTGACAAAACTAGCTATTTTTATCGAACAGACTGTCCTGCACTCGATACGGTGCTCCAGCTCTCATCACAGCTGCTTCTTAAACCAGGTTCAGTCAATTGACCACCAGTGTAAAGTCTGCCTTAGTTGTGCTTGGATGAGCCTTTGTTCCCAACGGCCAATCCCTGACCACCATCGTCCCCAACGGCCAATCCCTGACCGCCATCGTCCCCAACGGCCAATCCCTGACCGCCATCGTCCCCAACGGCCAATCCCTGACCGCCATCGTCCCCAACGGCCAATCCCTGACCGCCATCTTCCCCAACGGCCAATCCCTGACCGCCATCTTCCCCAACGGCCAATCCCTGACCGCCATCGTCCCCGACAAATAATCACTTATCTGTTATTTTCTGTTTTGATAACACTCTGTTCGATTCTATGTCTCCAGTAAACCTTCCTTCTTCACGGAACACGTTTTGATATGCAAGTGATTCAACTGATATGCAAATTAGTCTATGACATCATCCGGCGATCATTCTAGTGACTTTCCCCTGAAAAGGGTTGGCAACACTGGGACTGATTTAACACTGTTAACACCATCGCCAGAGGTCACAAATGCATAACAGCCCACCCCCACCACACACACATCATCAAAACACTCCACATGCATGCGTGTTAACATCTGAATCTACAGCTGACTGAACACAGGACCGGGGTGCTGATAAAATGCTAAATAAACAGTAGCACTGCACGAGACTCTCTCCTTTGTTTGAATGGTTGTTAAAATAAATAAATAAATAAATAAAACCCACGCCACCTCAGGGCACAATTTAGACTGTTATCCCTCAATCATTATTATTAATGGCTGGTTCGTGTTAAAAGTTTGAGTGTTTATTCGGGTGATTAGCATGTCACACACAGCGCAGATTATACAGTAAAAAGTTGTTTTGCGCAGTAATTGCACTAACACGATGCTCATAAAAGGTCAACAGGGTCACCATGACGACCCCATATTTAACCGCTCCAAGCGTCAAATACACTCGCCCCAACTTTGTTTAGTCACATTTTATTGGCTACATGTTGCTACGGTGAGAAACGGGATTAGCCAATCAGAATCAGGCACTTTCCCCGTTCTGTTTGAACGCTACTAGCCAGCTAGCATAGCGAGATCGAGGTGGCAGCCGATGATGAAGTCCTGCTGTTTTACTGCGAGGCGAAAAAGATGCGTGGATGTGGGTTTATATGGTATTACATTGTTCTGCCCGATTATCAGCGTGTTATCTGAATCATTTTACGGCAACGTTATTAATATGAAGAGATTGGTGAAATGATCAAATAAACCCGCGCCGTCGCCGTGAATACTGCGGTCTGACATCCAGCCAGCATGAGCGCGCGCGCGCGAGCGACTCGCTTCTCAGTACAAGTGTACAGGAACACTCTGTGATTTCTTTTGGTATACTTCCTCAGATCTGCCTCATATTAATACTTGACCACGCCACCGGTTAAGATCGTGTCGCCGTCGTAATGCTTCTTTGCTGTGCATAGAAACAACAGTAGGTGTTCCGTGAGCGCTGGGAATGTAATTATTTGCTAAACAAATAAGTTTATACTGCGATTTGGCTTTACCTCACTACTCCCGAGTGACAGTGCTGAAATAAAAACTTTTAAATTCACAAAATACGTGTTATTTTTTATTTATGCAGGCTGCTGACTACTCAAGTGCGGTCAAAAACAAGTGATTTGTTAGTAGCTGAATCAGGAAAACAATGTTTACAGTTTGAAACTGATAGCGGTTTCTAACCAACAGTCCCGGTATGTGTCGACTCATGTGTCGACTCAGTGTTCTAATAAATTCGACGCGCGTGTCTATTACAGCTCACCGTTAAGAGATATTAAACAGTGTTCCACAGGCTTAAACGTTTGCCTCCAGTCGAACTCACGCGCCGACTGTGATTCGCGACATCGCAGCACTTTCAGGCAGTTGAAGTGTTTACATCGTGTAAACAACTACAGTGTTTACCTCGTAACCTAACAGCATGTCGGCACTGCCATTAAAGCCAACATAAAGGTGGCCTCGAATGTAGTACAGCTCTTCAATACAGAGCTGAAATCCATCGTCTTAATCAGGTGACTGTTACTACACAGATTATGTCGGTGGTTTTGTGAGAGAGCCGGTTAGCTACATTAGCATACCGGGTGTTTAGCTACATCTGTGTGCCATTCAGAGCACATCTATCAGCCACATAAACCTACATATACACACACCCTTGCTATTTGTGTTAGGTAACATATAGAGCAAATCAGTTAACTATGTCACTTGACTAGTTATTTAAAAAAAAACCATACAAACTATAATCCAACAGTTAAACGTGTCTACAGAACATATCTCTGTAATAACAGACCTACCTCTGCTCGGTCTGTGTTCAGATCCGTGGTGTTTCTAAAAGAGCAGGCGGTTGAGATTGGCCGGTGGTGTAGAGCAGAAGGGATCAGCTCAGAGTAAAGTCAGATCAGTATGCTCCTCTTTCCTTCTCGACAACTTTCATTCTGCAGTCCAGCCTCCAGCACGTTAGTGTTATTCCTATCGACGTCATTGACTCCGCCCCCAAAACGTCACGCAACCCAAGACAACAAACCCTCCTTAAAGCCACACGACACTGTTTTGTTCCGTAAAGATAAACTAATGTGTTTTGATAACTCTGATATATAATTTGGTAGTGTCTATACTACCGAGAAACGGTATTTGTCTTGATGGTTCGCATAAACTACGACGGCGTTTTAGTGCCACGTAAAAATGAATAAATAAATAAATAAGATTACGAGAATAAAGTCAAAATTACCAGAATAAAGTCGTAGCAATACAAGATTAAACTCGTAATAGTCTGAGAATAAAGTCAAAATTACACCACTGTAAAGTTGATTTTATATTGGACATTCGCAGATTCGAGATTCGCTCTTCAATTTCTCGGTAAATAAACACACAAAAAGGACAAAAGGTGTATTTTCTTGCTCTGGAGTGGACAGAAAACAAAGTACAACTGAGTTACACTCAGTGTGTGTTTATTTACTGAGAAATTGCTATGATTTTATTCTCGTATTGCTACGACTTTATTCTCGTAATTTTTACTTTATTCTCAAAATATTACGACTTTATTCTCGTAATCTTGATTTATTTATTTTTTTTACGTGGCACTAAAATGCCGTCGTACACAAACAGCCTACTTTACATACAAAAATACTTTGAGCAACCCATTCAGCCACTGTGCCAGCATTTATTCAACGGTAGGACTGTACAGTCACTGGTACACAGCATTATAGCAATAAGTGTTTACAGTGGGGGGAAAAAGTATTTGATCCCCTGCTGATTTTGTACGTTTGCCCACTGATAAAGAAATGATCAGTCTATAATTTTAATGGTAGGTGTATTTTAACAGTGAGAGACAGAATAAATACAAAAAAAATGCAGAAAAACGCATTTCAAACAAGTTATAAATTGATTTGCATTTTAATGAGTGAAATAAGTATTTGACCCCTTCGACTTAGTACTTGGTGACAAAACCCTTGTTGGCAATCACAGAGGTCAGATGTTTCTTGTAGTTGGCCACCAGGTTTGCACACATCTCAGGAGGGATTTTGTCCCACTCCTCTTTGCAGATCCTCTCCAAGTCATTAAGGTCATTTTCAATGCCCTGGCTGAGGGAAGGAGTTTCTCACCCAAGATTTGACGGTACATGGCCCCGTCCATGGTCCCTTTGATGCGGTGCAGTTGTCCTGCCCCCTTAGCAGAAAAACACCCCAAAGCATAATGTTCCCACCCCCATGTTTGACGGTGGGGATGGTGTTATGACTTGGGGTCATAGGCAGCATTCCTCTTCCTCCAAACACGGCGAGTTGAGTTGATGCCAAAGAGATCTGACCACACCTGACCACAACACTTTCACCCAGTTTTCCTCTGAATCATTCAGGCAAACTTCAGACAGGCCTGTACATGTGCTTTCTTGAGCAGGGGGACCTTGCGGGCACTGCAGGATTTCAGTCCTTCACGGCGTAGTGTGTTACCAATTGTTTTCTTGGTGACTATGGTCCCAGCTGCCTTGAGATCATTAACAAGATCCTCACGTGTAGTTCTGGGCTGATTCCTCACCATTCTCATGATCATTGAAACTCCACGAGGTGAGATCTTGCATGGAGCCCCAGACCGAGGGAGACTGACAGTTTCTTCCATTTGCGAATAATCGCACCAACTGTTGTCACCTTCTCACCAAGCTGCTTGGCGATGGTCTTGTAGCCCATTCCAGCCTTGTGTAGGTCTACAATCTTGTCCCTGACATCCTTGGACAGGTCTTTGGTCTTGGCCATGGTGGAGAGTTTGGAATCTGATTGATTGATTGCTTCTGTGGACAGGTGTCTTTTATACAGGTAACAAACTGAGATTAGGAGCACTGCCTTTAAGAGAGTGCTCCTAATCTCAGCTCATTACCTGTGTAAAAGACACCTGGGAGCCAGAAATCTTGCTGATTGATAGGGGATCAAATACTTATTTCCCTCATTAAAATGCAAATCAATTTATAACTTTTTTGAAATGTGTTTTTCTGGATTTTTTTGTTGTTATTCTGTCTCTCACTGTTAAAATACACCTACCATTAAAATTATAGACTGATCATTTCTTTGTCAGTGGGCAAACGTACAAAATCTGCAGGGGATCAAATACTTTTTCCCCCCACTGTATCTACAGCTCTAGGCAGTAGTTGTACTTGTGCATATATGAACCTGGTTCTATAGTTTGTACTCTTGCTTATATTACTGTCAATATTACTCATTTTCAGTAACCACTTTATCTTGATCAGGGCTGTTGTGGATCTGTGCACGAGGCAGGAATACACCCTGGATGGGATGCCAGTCCATTACAAGATACTACACACACACACACACACACACACACACACACACATTTACACCTCGGGCAATTTATCTTAGCCAATTCACCCGCCAACATGTTTTTTCAGAGATGGGAGGTAACTGGTGAACCCAAAGGAAACCCACATGGACACAGGGAGAACATGCACAGAAACTTCATACAGACAGTAACCGAGATCAAACCGGGGACCCTGGAGCTGTGATGCAGCAACGCCCATATATATCATGCTGCTGTCACTAATTTGTATTATCCACTGAAATACTGAAAAGTACTTCAATATTTTTGCATATTTGATTGATATATCTATTTATTTACTGCCCTACATATCATACCGCTATCATTCATTTTGTATCCTTGTCATATTAGCATAATTATATTTATTTATTTACTTCATCACATGTTCTATTCTTACTCTCATGCTGCTGTAACACTTACTCTCCTCACGAGGGATTAATGGAAGTTTGCTATCTTTTAACATGCGGTATTTGACTCTACACAGTGTTTGACTGATGTGTTTGACAAATTTAATTTTAAAAAATCTTTACAGACACTATAAACAAGCAAAATAATAAGCAATATTAACAAAATGTACTAATCTGTGAATAGGATGGAAACATTATATACCATTTAGTGGATCACATGATTAGAAACTCATTTGTCGAATCAGAATGTTTGGCTATACCTTTAAGACTCGGTGGACAATGTTTCTGGCCAATCAGAGTGTTTGTTTTGATCCCGCCCCTTCTCGTGCGATCGGGCACGTGGAAGGGAAATTCCGACAATACTGCTGCAGGGTAGTGAGCCGTCACACATGATCAGAATGCAGGAACATTTTAAGTATCACATATACATTTTGTCACGAATACTCTTTAAATGCACGATTAGATATGCAAGCCTACAATTTGCATTCAGAAGGTACTGTCACTATAGTTTTAGTTCACATGAACTAAATGTAATTTTACTAGAATATCCAGTAATATGTGTAAGAACTTGGCCATATTGTCCAATGCGATGGAAATTTATCTTGCATGTCATGATTTTTTTTTTTTCCCAAAGTACAAGTTATAAATACAGACACATTTTCCTGGTCATATTCTTGGTGAGGTTGTGGTGGATCCGGATCATATACCGAGAACACTAGACAGAAGACAGAAACACATCCTGGAGAGGACACTAATCCATCATACACACATACACATACACACATATTCACACCTAGAAGCAAATTTAGAGTATCTAACCCATCTACCAACATGTTTTTGGGTGGTAGGAGGAAAGAGAATATGTGAAACTCCTCACAGACTGTAACCCGAGCTGAAGATCACGCCTGGAGCCATGAGGCAGCAATGCTACACGTTGTGCCACCATGCCACCTGATTTTTAAAATAATTACGGTAAATATACTGTGATCCCAGTAATAAATGGAGAATAAGTTAACTGCATTAAAATATTGAATGTAAGACACTCGAAGCATTATGTCCATGCTGTGCCAAGCAATGGTGATTTGAATTAACACTAGTATTTCAACTACATACACAAGCCCCTTTTAATTCTATGCTAAACTCAGCTGATCAGACAGAGAACCCCACATAAGAGAGGGGAATCTCTAATCTGTGGCAGCTCTGTTCATGCCTCTGTGGAATCCTGCACCAGCCAGTGCTCCATCGGGACAGCAGGGCAGCTGCTGGATGTTATTATCTGGCCCTCTCCGCCCTGTGGGGTTACGACTGATCAATAAACACTTGGACAGCTGGGGCAGAGTGCAACTCAACATTCTCTCACAGAGCAGAGGACAATTCCCCACTACACACACACACTTATAAGCACATCCCTCCCCCACCCATTAACTGGCACTGCAGCGACTTCCTTGGAAAGAAAGAAATATTTCAAGCAACTTCATTACACACTTCATAATATCTGGTAAGTAATAAATAATTGACTTAAATATTAACTTTTTTTTAAAGTGCATTGACCTTCTTCAGGTTTGCATATTGGTTAAAAATAAATAAATACAAATGGACATCTTTAGATCCACCGTTATTCACAAAGTGTGAATCTGTGCTCCTTTGTTAATTGACCCTGCATGTTACCTCCCCCGTTCTCCCCTAACCCACAAAAGGGACAGCAGGGTTCACATGGAGTTTACTGGATCTCTGCCAAAATTTTGAACAAGTTCAGACCAGGGCCACTGACACACATCCAACCAGTCTCAGAAGTGTAAAGGTTTGAAATCGGAATTCAAACATAGTTGCAAAGAAATAATGATTTAATGCAAAGTGAGGCCAGCAAGTAAGAGGAATTTGGAGCACGATATTTGTAACCTGTAGCTCCAAACAGATCAGAAATGTATAAAGCCTCTGTTCATAAAGACTGGAGCTCCTGACTTTTTGTATATTGTAGAATTGTATGTTTTATAATATTACTGGCAGCCTTAAAGATAATTGTCACCATTTATTCTATAACATATGCACCATATACAATGAACAAAGGTGTATAAAACCACCTGACAAATATTGTTTAGGTCCCTCTTGTACCACCAAAACATCTCTGATCTGCTGAGGCATGGACTCCACAAGACCTCTGAAGGTGTGCTGTGGTATCTGGCACCAAGGCGTTAGCAGCAGATTCTTTAAGTCCTGTAAGTTGCTAGGTGGGGCCTCCATGGATCGGACTTGTTTGTCCAGCACATCCCACAGATGCTAAATCAGATTGAGATCTGGGAAATTTGGAACAGTGTAGCAGTGCTCATTATCCTGATGAAAGAGGCCACTGCCATTAGGGAATACTGTTGCCATGAAGGGGTGTACTTGGTCTTCGACAATGTTTAGGTAGGTGGTACACACACACACACACACACACACACACACACACACACACACATTGTATATACACAATTTTTTTTCTTAAATGCTTATTTTATGACTTCTGCATTATTGAGTAAATAAGAAAATTTGATTCCAAACATTACTTTTCCAACAAAAAATTAAATGTTAGAAAAATGTTTGGATGGCAGTAAAGGGCACATAATACACCACTGTTCAGACAAAAATCATAATATAGTCTGTCCGGGTTTATGTGCAAAAACAGAAACATTTACAGTATGACAGTAAGAGGCTCCAGAAGATCTGTTGCAGATTCTCGAAGATGCTGAGCTAATTACCTGAGACGACTGATGCATTTTTAAACAGCAAAGCGTTGTTAAACGTAATATTGACTTTGTTTAGTTTATTATTGTTTACTGCTTTTAATAGTGTATATTTTAACATACAAATGTTTGATTTCATTATTTCTGAAGGCAGTCTTTGCTTTATAGCATTCCTTTATATGTGCCTGGGACATTTGCACAGTACTATATATAATAATAATAATAATAATAATAATAATAATAATAATAATATAGTGTTGTAAGTGTTGATATTTAGTCACATGGCCAGGTGTGAAAACACTTCAGTACAATTTAATTTTAAATATCTTGTAAGCTTACTGAACTTACTTTGAGTGCCATCTGCAAGCTCACTGTGATAAGTCTGAAATTAGCTACTATCATCGCAAGCATCCAACTTCCCCTTCAAATCAATAAACCTGCATGAAACACAGTCACACTGAAGCAGTTTGTGACTGTGTACACACAGACTGTCTCCACTGCATGGTCAGGAGTTTAGAGTTTTAGTAGCATGCTTTCTCTCAAAACATCAATTCATTTTTATTTGTATAGCGCTTTAAACAATAGACATTACCACAAAGCAGCTTTACAGCAATCTGGATGTAGATTTAGATCCGTAATGAGTAAGCCAGAGATGAAAGCAGCAAGAGGAATAAACAAGACAACATGAGGAATAAACCTTGAGAGAAACCAGACCCAAAAGGGAACCCATCTTCTTCTGGGTGACACCCAGTAGTCTGGTGGTGTGTGTATTCCTATTATATACTGAATTGCATTAACAGTTCAGTGTACATGAGGTATTGGACTGTTAAAAAAGAATTGTGGAGATTTTTTTTTCTTCCACAATAGGCTTGTGATGTGATTAAAGTGGTCAGTGAGCTAAACTTGTGAACGTCCACTTATATACGGCATGAATAATGAGTTCAGCTCCAAACATTGTAGGCTCATCATTCCGGCATTAACCACAACATCTGACTGGCCAAATGTTGTGTTTGGAGTAAACGGATCACCCCTAGCATCCATGCCATGATGCCACTGCTGATAGAGAGGCATTAAAAATAAGATCAATGATTGATATGATCAGAGACAGCACACTTTCAAGAGGTAGTGTGTTTCTATGGAAACAGGGCAGAGAAGATTGACAAGGTTAACCAAGTGTGTCATGCCATCTCTTGTCCTGTTCTGATGGCAACAGTGCATCACTGGGTTATGATGTCAAGCAGCAGAGGGTTAATATAAACATTGTTGTGTTTTTTCAGGTAGTAGGGAGGCTAAAATAAAGGTTATGGGCTTATCTTATAGTGTCAAAATAAAACACATGATCAAAGGCAAACACACACACACATGCACACACATGCACACACACACATGCACATGACTGAAGTATCACATGCTCTGTTTCCTGCAGTCAGTAGATCCCCAACCCTCCACCCACTCACCCACTCACTCACCCCAGACTGTCTACCTTCCTTTATCTCTATATCACTCTTTCATACACATTCATACTACATTCATGAATCTTCCATCAAAAACATCCTTGAGTGCTTGAATCCTGCCTAGAGACTCACAAAAGGGGGTTTTCACCCGTTCTGACTGCGCAAGCTCTGTAGCAAGCGCATGAGCTCATCCAGCCAGTCAGGTGGAAAGGAAGCGGCACTGACCCAATGGCAGTGAATGAGAAGGGACCGAAGCAGGCACACTAACCCAGTAACAGCCTGCTGGCCTTCCCAGCCCTACTTCCATTGGTTCAGAGTTAATTATCCATTTAAACCTTAAAGACTTGTGCTCTGTAAAACTGCTTCATACTCCAAGATCAGCCTGAGGTATTTCTTTGATCACAAATAAAGAACTCTTCCTGTCCCAACCCACATTTAATTTACATACAGTATATTTCTCATCCACTTTTTGATCCAATTTCATCCACAATTTCATCCACATGTGAATTAATACAGGATGCCCTGGTGGTAAGTCATGTGGTCTTCCTGCCACAGTTTAACACATATTTAATACAATATGACACAAAGCAGTAATATCACAAAAAGTATGTTGTTAATTAACATATGATGATCAAAGGTGTACCGTTCTGAACTCCCAGCATACCATCTCATGGTATGATTTTATTTTACAGCTGTCTAACGCAAGTGACAAAGTATATATTAGTATCACTGCTCACACATTTCATTATTAATCTCACCCTTAGGAGATGCTGGGTGTAATGTGGGAACACACCTTGGATGGGATGGTAGTAAACAATCAAACAAACAAATAAATAAATTTGTTAATTCCTCTACAGTAACTGCTTTCTCCTGATTAGGATCACAGTATATCCGGGAACACTGAACATGAGACAGGAATACACACTGGATGGGATGCCAGTTTGTTGCAGGAAACCATGCACATAATAATAATAATAATAATAATAATAATAATAATAATAATAATAATAATAATAATAAATCCATACATTAATTCGCCATACCACTTATCCTACACAGGGTCACGGAGAGCCTGGAGTCTATCCCAGGGAACCCAGGGCACCAGGTGATAGACACCCTGAATCACACACAATCACACACCCGTGCATACACTACGGACAATTTGGAAACACCAATCAGCCTACAACACATGTCTTTGGACTGGGGGAGAAAACCGGAGTACCCAGGGGAATCCCCCGAAGCACAGAGAACATGCGAGCTCCACACACACAGGGCAGAAGCAGGATTTGAACCCACAACCCCAGAGACACTAGGCAAATGTGCTAATCACTAAGCCACTGTTCCCCCCCATAATAAATAAATAAATAATAATAATAATAATAATAATATTATTATTATTATTATTATTGTTGTTGTTGTTGTTGTTGTTGTTATAAAGAAGCAGAGGCATCGTGTGTGCTCTCACTCTCTCTCTCTCTCTCTCTCTCTCTCTCTCTCTCTCTCTCTCTCTCACACACACACACACACACACCTTACAAAAGCCTATAGTGCAGTAGGTCCTTGGTTTTAATGTAAGATTCAGGAGATCAGTTGTTTTTGTTTCGATCATCTAGTTATTTAAAGCCATGAACATAGATTCAATTAGAATTTTAATGTTAACATGTAAATAAATGTAAATATATTTATGCTAGCTTCTTGACATTATATTACTCTTGATTGTTTTATAAATATCAATTAATATTTTTTCACCTCATTTGAGCTTTTTATGTTGTGCTTAATGCACAACATATTAATGCAATGGACATATTAGTTTGTTAGTCTAATTAGGCTGTTATGTCCCATTTACTGCAGTTTTTTTTTCCATTTAGATGAGATGTGTATACGCATAAGAGATTTGCATTCCCAGACACACAAATTGTATTAGTGCCACACACTACAGCGCACGTCATTTCAGACGCAGAAGTGAACGCACAGGCTGTCAGTCATCTCAGGTGAAGGGGGTTTGAATAATTGATCACAGCGAGTGGGGAGGGTCATTTAGGCCTGACCCTCCCTCTCACAGACTGAGAGATAGCTGGACTCGGTTGCCTCTGAGGAGGGGAGATGCCCTTGCTTATTAAACAAAGACACCCGATCCACACTGGTAAACAGAGAGTGCCAGACAGCAGCTCAGATATAGAGTCTGGAAAATGGCCGGAGCTAGCATCTCAGAAGCACATCAGGGATAGGCTTGGAACTGAAAACAGTTGATTTGGAGAATGTCTTTTGAAAGATAGAGATTAAGGCTGTGTAAGGCCAAGTGACTGTAGGTTCAAGCTCTTTACAGATGTCTGTTTAGAGCTGCACAATTAACCTATTAAATGTAATGTAATTAACCAATTCGTTTTCAAATTTAACGTGATTATGGTCATTTTTTTTAATGTCTTCCTTATGTAATCAAACATAATCAACGGAGATATTGGAAGGTTCATGTAATGGTTAATGTTTTTATATCACAGCCCTGCTAAATGCTTGATTCTGATTAGTCAGATGGTGTTGATTACTTTTATACAACAAGAGAGTACCAGCTGTAGGGCAAATCATGGGTTTATATTAATGTACCCATTCTATATGTTATTCTTTCTATAGTAACAACTAATTCACAGAGACCTATATGGTGGGCACTCCACATAAATGAATTCCACATTATACACTGTCAGCCATAACATTAATACCACTGACAGGTGAAGTGAATAACATTGAATATCTTGTTACAATGGCACCTGTCAAGGGGTGGGATATACAGTATTAGGCAGCAAGTGAACAGTCAGTTCTCAAAGTTGATGTGTTGGAAGCAGGGAAAATGGGCATTTGTAAGGATCTGAGAGACTTTTACAAGGAAACTTTGTGCTCTCTGGCTTCACAGTAACATGCCAAGCTGCATTTTCTGTCTTATTAGCTCGAATCCAGAGAAGAAAAAGAGAGGTTGGTGAAGGAACGACTGTTTATAGCTGCTATGTTGTAAGTGAAAATAGGTAAATAGAAAAATAGTTTTTTGCGGAAATTCCACAACATAAATAATTATTAATTGATAAAAAGTATGACATGTTGTTCTTTAATTTAAAAATCATTGGCAAAATATATTATACAGTATCAAGGGTGGTAACAGTAACTTTACAGTAATAGTAAAGATCATTTTTCTATAACAGCACAGCCGGAAGTGTTTTACTCCTTACTTATCAGCTCAGGTACATTATGTCAGCTTCATGTTGATATGTGCAGTATGTTCATATAAATGTTTGAACAGGATGATCGGTGTAAATTGTTATTATTTTGTCTTCTGGGAAACATGTAAATATCTTATTTAGCTTTTGAAGGCCAGTACTAGATGAACAAAATAAGATCTTTATACATCATAATAATCCTGTTCAAAAGTTTACACCCCCCTGACTCTTAATGTATCGTGTTGCCTTCTTGAGCATCAGTGAATGTTTGCGCCTTTTGTAATAGTTGTGTTCGAGTCCCTCAGTTGTCCTAAGTGTGAAAAGATGGATCTCGACATCATATAGCCACTGTTGGAAAGGGGTCAAATATACAGAAGATGCTGGAAAAGCAAAGAATGTGCAGGACCTGGAGGATTCTTCTGAAGAACAGTGGGCCGTTTAACTGTTAATGTAAATGTTTAACTATCACAAAATATAAAAAACCTGATCATCCAGGTAACAACACACAGTATAAAGAATCAAGCGGACTGTATGTAAACTTTTGAACTGGTTCATTTGTGTAAATTCAGTTATTATTGTGTCTTGTGGACTGTATGTAAACATCTGTTATGTGAAATAGCTTATTCAGGGCAGAACTAAATAAAAACCAAAATGCAATTTTAATGATCCCTCTTTTTTTCCCCTTTTTTTGTAATTATTAACATTTTGCAGATGCAAGGGGTATGTAAATTTATGAGCACAAATGTATATATATTGTAAATCAGAAAGGCACACCACTGTTAACTTATTTCCCAAAAAAAGTTTGAGAAAATTAATAAAATTATGTGTTTCCTATGATTAAACATTTTCAGATAGATTTTAAGTTTTTGTGAGGTTTTTGAGTTTTAGTTGGGGTGGGAATTTTGCAGAAAACCTGGCAACCCTCCCTACTAGATTCTACAAGCTGTGTTTTAAAGGTCAACATTACAGTAAAAACCTCTTTTTCCTTTTTTTTTCCTTTTATTTTGTCCAACTGTCCAGCTTTCTATAAACATATTTGTTTATGACGTATTATACATTGAATCCGAATAATATACTCGTATTTGGTTACAGAATGGTAACGGGGGAAAGTATTTCGGATTGTCCTCCTGTGCGAGCACTGGGACACATTGCTGATCTGTCTTCTCATCGTAAATGCTTCCAGGTGCTATGACTGAGAGCAGAGTGCCCTGAATGAAAGACTATACATTTTTGGGTGAAAGTTCAGAACACTATGTCACTGCACCACATACGTTATCTCGCAGTGTCTTCCAATCACTCAGCTCAACTACTAATCCCCAGCAGCTGGAAATACTTAATGCATTTGTCTGTGCATTAGCTATGAGCTGGTTGTAAATGAATCTGTACTTTATCCATCTGCCATGCTGCTGACTGGATGCTCCTGTATTTCCTGCCTGACTTGTTCTGTTATAGCCAGTCACTATGTGTGACAGAGACTTTGCATGGCTACCTGCTGTGCGTTTGGCAGCAACATGCTATGTCTTTGATCTCTTTATGACCTTTGACCTCCAGCTGGACCTGGCAGGACAGGATTTGTAGGTTTAGGACCTTAGGATCTGATGTTTGCCGCCACATTTGCTTCTGAATACACTGAATCTTAAGACTCAATCACTGATACAGAAAGAATTCGATGTATGGCCTGGATAATAGTAGATAGTAAATAAAAATAAATAGGGGGCTACTGAGTGTAGTTAATACAGCTATATATACTGAGTTTTTTTGAGAACTAAATAATTAAGAAATTAATAGTGTGTTAAGTGTTTTAAGAAGACTGAAGACCTACCTCTTCAACAAGCACTTAAATGAACACTTATGTGTTCATTATATGTATATGTATATGTTATATATATATATATATATATATATATATATATATATATATATATATATATATATATATATATATATATATATATATATATGTATGTGTATGTATGTGTATGGTGTATGTGTGTGTGTATATATATATATATATATATAAATCACTGTTTTTGTTGATGTGCTCACTCATTGTGCTATATTCATGTAAATGTAAATAAAAATAGTGTCAAATTTATGAACAAGAACAAATGATTAAGTGTTTGGTGGGAGACATTTATGTGTGTATAGGAAGAGAGTTAGAGTTAGACTGTGACTATTATAGTAACCATGAGAACTTTCTTGGACTTCATATCATATACAGTACTGTGCAGACATCTTAGGCACATGCAAAGAAATGCTGTAAAGTAAAGATGACTTCAAAAATAATGAAATAAACTCTTTCTAGTTGCTATACACGCAGAAAAATGCTATAAACAGCAATAAACTATAAACAAAAGTTTATATTATTATTTTTATTTTTTATTTTTTCCAGATAGCCTTAAAGAATGCTATTGACAAAAGATGAACGTATTGAAATCATACTCATGACTGGACTGAAGCTGTCGCAAGGACTTTAACAGGAAACATAGCAAGCACTTCACACATGACACTGTTGCCAAACATATTAACCAATTCAAAAAGACTGGAAGTGTTGCAGACCAACTGAGAAGTGGACGTCCACGAACATCCACTGACGAAGGAACGACCTACGTGGTGCTGGCAAACATAGTCCCCTGTGTATGGAGACTTTTGCAACACCCTGTATAACAACATTTGTGCTAAAAATATATAGGGCACCTAAGACTTTTGCACAGTACCGTACATCATAAAAATTTTATAAGAAAAGCAACCATTGGTAAACCCACTTACGTCATAAACCTTAATCATTCATAAGTTAAATTTGCAGTTGTAAATGTGTATAAATTCTGTTGGATTTTATGAATGAACAGAAACAAATATTAGTAGTAGTAGAAGTAGTAGTTAAAGTATATAATGTTTTTATGTCCAATTAACATGAAAATGTCCACGATGTTTTGTTCTCAGCATGCAAATGTAAGACAGACTGTATCCACAATCTAATCTAAAGTAATATAATACAATATATAATATAAAATAAAACCTTTACACATTTACATATCCAATATTTCTTATTTGCATGAGTGAATCCAGCATGCTGAGAACACTGTATAATCATGTCCAGTATAAATATGGACTGCAAAAAAAAAAGGTAAAATATTTGTCTTTTTCCAAAGCACACTATATTATTAGTACAGTTATATTGCTACCGGAGTGTAGCACTACACACAGCCGTTATTAACAGTTAAGTGCAATTACACTGTGTAAGATGAAACATGCATTTTGTACATATATTTTAACTGTAACAGTTATTACTATTTATTCATCTGTAAGTATTATACATTTTTATTATTTGACATTAAAGCCCACATTACATTTATTTATTTAGCTTTTATTTCAAATTGTGTACAAGTAAGCAAAACAACAACAGCAACAAACAACAGCTAAGCAGGTCGTTGAGGTTGAAAATCAAGAACCTAGGTGAGGTTCTGTGGCAGTCCTGAGATTTGCACCCAGCATGTTATGTCACTCTGGTGAACATTAACCACTGAGCCACTACTATCAGTGTTATGTTTCTAATAATCTGTCCTACATTCAGTTCTAGTTGTATTTTTTTTTCTTTTTTTCAAATCGTCATCAATGTCACATATTACAGTTACCAGGCTGAGTTGTCTTTGAGTAAGCTGAGCTGCTGAGCTTTATTCAGTAGTTAATTCGCCATGGCTGGCCTAAACTGGGCCTACATATAAGAGGTGAGGGGCCTGGGCGAGTGAAAGGAGGCCCAGCTGAGCCAGTCTCTCAACAGCTGCTAATTATTCTGAGCCGGTGTTGGCCTGTGCTCTACCTACTAAACATTTATCTGCTGTCATCCATATTTTATGAAGCACCATTATCAGCCAACAATGCAGGAAGGAGCCAGACCCTTACCTGATACCAGACACAAGGCAAACACTGAAGAAGCTCTCTCTCTCTGTCACACACACACGTACACACACACACACACACACACACACACACACACACATACACACACACACTGTAAATATATTCATAGCAAAAACTAGAGAAAAAAATCTTCCACTGATATAATTATTAATGCGCTAATTAATGCTGTGTCTACACTATAACCTAAGCCCAACCTTTACCTCAGTAATAAAAAGGAAACATTTTGGCTGTTTCAGTTTTTTTGTATAAAATCTATAGTTGTTTTTTTGTTTGTTTCTTTTTTTTTTTTTATCTGTTCTTGTAGGGACCAAATGCCAGAAGCTCAAAACTGTTCCTATTCTTTGTGGACACTTTGTCCCCACCAAGATATTACAACATGCCTGCACACATACACACTTAGAGAGAGAGAGAGAGAGAGAGAGAGAGAGAGAGAGAGAGAGAGAGAGAGAGAGAGAGAGAATATTAAATACACACACATTAAAAAAAATTTAAAAAATAAAAAAACATGACCCAGTAGTGGCGCAGCAAACACAACACACACAGCTGCATAAAGAGCTGTGAAAACCAAATACACTCCATGTGGATGATGAAACAACACATTTTTTGCCACTCAGCACTTTCTGCTTTTGAATTATTCTTGAATGAGGCTACAAAAACTCTGGTGGGGCTTGACAGCAGAAAACTGTTTTAGCGTCCCAATGAAAAACGTCCATCATATAAATATGCTGTTTTTTTATGTGTGTGCCCCATAGGTCTCCTGCTTAAAATTGTTCTCCTTTTTGAGAAAAAAAAATGATATAAAACTGTATAAAAAAAAATAACTAATTAATTGCACTTTTAATTAGAGTTGTATCATCCATCCATCCATCCATCCATCCATTTGCTGTACCGCTTTTCCTGCACAGGGTCGTGGTGGAGCCTGGAGGCTATCCCAGGGGACTCATGACACTAGGCGGGGGACACCATGGATGGGGTGTAGAGTTGTATCATTTAAGCTGACAGGAACTCAGATAATCACTCTTTACAACCACGGTGAGAGGATGAGCATCGCAGGATGCACAACACATCAAACCTTGAGGTGAATGGGCTACAACAGCAGAATACCACACCGGGTTCCACTCCTAACAGCCAAGAACAGGAATCTGAGGCTACAGTAAAATACTTTTAAAGTCCCAGTTAATAAAATGATATAAGATATCATTGCAGCCTTTTCCACAGACTTTGGTAATCATTAAGCCAAAAGGTACAATATCTTACCTTTTTAAAGGCTACAGTGTTATAATCAGAGAACGAACCTGAATTTAGCTGTGTGTGTGTCTGTGTGTGTGTGTGTGTGTGTGTGTGTGTGTGTGTGTGTGTGTGTGTGTGTGTGTGTGTGTGCAAATAACACCAGGTAGCCTTTTACAAAACATTTGGCCAACTAATATCAGTTAATTACACAAATCATGAAATTGAAGAACTGTCTGTATTAATCATTAAATACAAGTTCTTTCACGATTTAACAGCTACTTTAATATTCCAAGAATAAAATACAATGTTTTTATATTGTCTTTACCGGGTGTGAAGTCATTGGTACTAATTCCTCCTATGTCAACACCTCTGAGACAGGCAGACTTGTTGATTCACAAGTAGAAAGGGGATATTAGAGTATGCCTGTTTTTGTGTTTAATAGCTCTTGAATTATTCAGGAGGTTGGTGTAGATTACTGCTGGCGGAGGGCCTGAACTGTCTGGCGCATGCAGCACTGGATAATTATTCTCGTGGCTGTAAGTACAAATTGGCGAGAGCGGCTCCTGAAAGAGGCTGCTGAAGCATGGCACTAAAGCTCTGCTGCTCAACTGCAGCCACCAAAGCCAGCAGCAAGCTTTAATCATTACAGTATGATTAGTGTACAGCCAGGTGATAATTAATATACACAGACTGGTCACAGATCTGCTATATGTACATATGATAAGTGCAATATATGCAGTGTAATACATTCAGTAAAGACCAGGCAGATCAAGTAGCTATATTGTCAGGGCTCCCGAGTGAAAAGCATTCACTCTGTTGTCACAGTTTCGAATTCCAGTGATGATGACAATCATCCGTGTCCAGGAGTGCGGAGCAAAATTTATTCGTGCTCACTGGGTGTGAGGGATGGCTGTTGATTGGAGCAACACTAACCAGTCATATATGCAGTATACAGGTGCATCTCAAAAAATTAGAATATCGTGGAAAAGTTCATTTTTTCCGTAATTTAGTTCAAACAGTGGAACTTTCATATATTCTAGATTCATTACACATAAAGTGAAATATTTCAAGCCTTTTTTTGTTTTAATCTTGATGATGCTCATGAACACAGAGGTAGAGCAAACTTATATTTCTTCTTTCCGAGTGCAATATTACATCTAATGGATGTTTTATCTTTCGATTTCGATTGAATTCAAGTACAATTCATTCGTCTTCAATAACCGTTTTATCCTGTGTAGGGTCGCAGTGGAACCCTGAAACATAGGGCATGTGGCAGGAATGCACCCTGGAGGAGATGCCAGTCACAGGACACCATGCACACACACACATTCAACCCCAGGGGCAATTCAGAGTAGCACATACAGGAGGAGAACAAACTCCAGAGAGCCTGGAGCTGTGAGGCAGCAACACAGCACTGTGCCACAGATTTAAAGTATAATGTGATGTAAATTGCCATGGCATTCAGAATTATACAATAAAAACCTCAAAAAGTGGTCAGATTGGCCCTGAGCAAAAAACGTACAAGGCATGCCTTGTTTGCTATCAAAAAACTTTGTTAATCAGCATGAGCCCAAATGCAGACAATGTCATTCATTCATTCAGCTTCAGTAAACGCTTTATACTTGTCAGGGTCATGGTGGATCCAGAGCCTATCCCAGGAACACTGGGTGTGAGGTGGGAAAACACCGTGGATGACAGTCCATCGCAGGGCAGGAGACAATATCAATGAAAAATATGCCCATCTTACACTAATACAACATTCTTTCATAGTACTGAACCATAGAAATTCTGAGTCCATATACTCACAGATCATAGAGAATTGCCTTTTTTTCTAAAACTGAAATCGCAACTTTTTTATATTCATGCCATAATATACCGATTCCTAGAACTGCAAAGTACACTTTTATTGATGAAAAATAATGAAATAGTAATATTTAAAAATATGTCCATATTTACAGTGCCCTCCACTAATATTGGCACCCTTGCTAAATATGAGCAAAGAAGGCTTTGAAAAATTGTCTTTATTGTTTAACCTTCACAAAAAATTCACAAAAAATACTCTGCTCTCATTGATATCAAACAATTGCAAACAAAACACAGGTTTATCAAAAAAAAAAAAGAAAAAGAAAGAAATCTGTTAAATATAGGTGTGCAACAATTATTGGCACCCCTATGAATTCATATGAGAAAAATATATTTGAAGTATATTCAAATGTTCAAGCTGCGTGAATCTACAGTCTACAGTCTGAACTAGAAAGAAATCAGCTCCAGCCTCGCTTCTTCATACCATTCTGTGTAGTTTTCTTATTGCCATTTGTTGTGCTCTTCCACATGTTTCCACAAAAGTCCAGAATACAGTGCCCTCCACTAATATTGGCACCCTTGGTAAATATGAGCAAAGAAGGCTGTGAAAAATTGTCTTTATTGTTTAACCTTTTGATCTTTTGTTTTTAAAAAAAAAAATCACTAATACTCTGCTCTCATGGATATCAAACAATTGCAAACACAACACAGGGTATAAAAAAAAATCTTTGTTAAATATACATGTGCAACAATTATTGGCACCCCTATGCATTCATATGAGAAAAATATATTTTAAGTATATTCCCATTGAAATTTAACAATTTTTTTAGTACACCTGGGTGACTAGGAACAGGAAATTGTTTAACCATGACTTTCTGTTTCACAGGGGTATAAATATGAGGTAACGCATAGGCCAAATTTCCTTAGTCATTCATAACAATGGGTAAGACCAAGGAATATAGCTGTGATGTGCAGCAAAAGGTTGTTGAGCTTCATAAAATGCTTCCCATTTTATGAAGCTCAACAACCTTTTGGCTATAAGAAAATAGCACAAGCATTGAAAATGCCCATTTCCACCATCAGGGAAATAATTAAGAAGTTCCAGTCAACTGGAAATGTTATGAATGAACCTGGAATTGGACGTGTGTCTATATCGTCTCAACGCACTGTGAAGAGGATGGTTCGAGTGGCCAAAAAATCTCCAAGGATCACAGCTGGAGAATTGCAGAAGTTAATTGTGTCTTGGGGTCAGAAAGTCTCCAAAACTACAATCCGAAGTCACCTACATCACCACAAGTTGTTTGGAAGGGTTTCAAGTAAAAAGCCTCAACTCTCATCCAAAAACAAACTCAAGCGTCTTCAGTTTGCCAGACACTACTGGAACTTCAAATGGGATCGGGTTCTATGGTCAGATGAAACCAAAATAGAGCTTTTTAGCAATAAACACCAGAGGTGGTTTTGGCGCACACAGAGAGGTGGTAAAAAGTACCTCATGCCCACGGTTAAATATGGTGGTGGCTCTTTAATGTTTTGAGGCTGTTTTTCTGCCAGAAGACCTGGACATTTTGTTAGGATACATGGCATCATGGACTCCATCAAATACCAACAGATATTGAATGAAAACCTGACTGCCTCTGCCAGAAAGCTTCAAATGGGCCATGGTTGGATCTTCCAGCAGGACAATGATCCAAAACATCAACACAAAAATGGTTTACTGACCACAAAATCAAGGTCCTGTCATGGCCATCCCAGTCCCCTGACTTGAAACCCATAGAAAACCTGTGGGGTGAACTGAAGAGGAGAGTCCACCAGCGTGGACCTCGAAATTTGAAGGATCTGGAGAGATTCTGTATGCAGGAATGGTCTCAGATCCCTTGTCATGTATTCTCCAACCTCATCAGGCATTATAGGAGAAGACACTGAGCTGTTATGTTATATGTTAAGGGAAGTATTGACTAAAAGGGTGCCAATAATTGTTGCACACCTATATTTAACAAAGATATATTTATTTTTGGATAAACCTATGTTTTGTTTGCAATTGTTTGATATCCATGAGAGCAGAGTATTTTTGTCAATTTTTTTGAACAAAATATCAAAAGGGTAAACAATAAAGATAATTTTTCACAGCCTTCTTTGCTCATATTTACCAAGAGTGTCAATATTAGTGGAGGGCACTGTGTATATATAAAATAGTGACATATCTATGTATCCTATGATGTCCTATAAAACATATGCCATATATGAATTTCTGTAGTCAATCTAAGAAGCCTAAAGACAGTGAAAAAAATGATGCTCAAATGTAGGCTAGGGTTCCTTACTGTTAATTTTAATTTAAACCAGTCTAGCTATTCTCCTCTGACCTCGCTCATCAACTGTTTTTGCCGCTCACTGGATGTTTTTTTGTTTGTTTTTTGGGGGTTTTTTTTTGCACCTTTCTGTATAAACTCTGGAGACTGTTGTGTGTGTGAAAATCCCAGGAGATTTGCAGTTTATAAAATACTTAAACTAGCCCTCAACAAACATGCTACAGTCAGAGTCACTGAGATCACATTCTTTTCCACATTCTGATGTATGACGTGAACATTAACCGAATTTCTTAACCTGTATCTGCATGATTTTATACATTGTGTTACAGCTACATGCTTGGCTGATTGGATGATAGTATTGTATGAATGATCAAGTTTTCCTAATAAAGTGGATAGTAAATGCACTTGATATAACATTTATCTCTTTACAAATGTATAGAAGTTCTATGAAGTATGTTTCTCAGATATTTTCTTTGCAAACTACTTCTAGCACATACATGAACAATGCAAAAATGTTCATCATCATGTTTGCAAATGCTAAATAAATCTAATTATTATTTGACAGGTATAATGAGACTCTCATTATGAAAGATGAGATTTAATGTTATGTTACTGTGAAGGCATTCAATTTCATTAGTTTTTTTTTTTTTTTCAAAATTAAGTGGGTATTACATTAAGGAACTTGTTTGTTTGTTTGTTTGTTTCAGTCCACAATGCAGAATATATTAATTGTTATCTATGGATTTTTTTTGTGTTGATTTTTAATGGAAACTTGGATGTCCATTATGGACTTTATGGAATGTGCAATTAAAACAGATATGCACTTATATGTCAGTTCCTGTTGGTTTTGCTCCTGCTAGCCTACTTATAGAAAGTTAAATGTGTTTTTTTTTTTAATTCCAGTGAAGTGAGTCATTTGCAATGACACCAGATGCACCGGCTCATATGTGCAACTGAGATGATGTCACAAGGTTGACATAAATGTAGTCTGCACCACAGTCCATTACGTTTCATAAGCGGTTAGGATGAAAGACAGACAACAAGTAACCAAGAAATTTTATATAAAGCATTCTGTGATTTTTTTGGCACAGATTTTGCCCATTAGAGTAAACATTCTTTGTTTGCTTAGAAAAAAAAAATTCGCATCTCACTTCACACTTTTGTTTTTCCACTCTTTAAAGTTTGTCATCTTAATAGTGGAGCTCAGTGGACGTATGCAAGTATATATACATTTATACTAAAATTTTACAGCCTTTGATAGCATTACCATTGTATAATTAAGCAAACCGTGAAGTTTTACACCCGTACTTGTTTCCTCTGGAAACAATAGATACAATATATACAAAACAGAGGGGCACTCTGTATTATCTGTTGTTGTCTGTTATCATTTGATATTGTTAATATCTTGCATAAACACTTTAATACAGAGAATCATTTCTGTTTTTGGCATTTTTCTACACTGGTATTGATAATGACAGCAGACAAAAATAACATTATGTAAAGTGTGGCCGTCTACAGGATTTCTGCAAACAAGGAGGTAAAAATCATAGCACTCAGACTGCTACAGTGTTTTGCTGAACTACTGATGACAGAAAGCCTTAACATGCTGAGTTAAACAACTATTCTAGTATTTTCCTATATAATTTTCCTATATTTCCTATAGACAGTGTGTTTGTGTTTAAGGCATCGTATACAACTTTCCTTGTTGGCCTGCTGTCTTTTTAAAGTGGTGTTTCTTGCTGAAAGAAGATATAGCCATATCTAAGGTCACTCTCTGATTACCCTTTCCAACCCAGAGTCAAGTAACTCTTAAATATGTTGCTTACACTTCTGCCATGTCTCTCCTTGGACTAAATATTCTCATCTGTCTGCCATTTGGCTAATTTTAAAAGTGATAGGTTTTATTTGAAACCATTAATAGTGAGTTGAAATGCTTCAAGAAAGGACTCTGTGTTTAGTGCAAAACTTAATAGGCAGCCGATCGTAGATTGAATAAGACCAGTGTAAGATGCTCTGAGTTTGTTTCGTTTCCTGGTAAGGATCTAATTTGCTGTGTAATAGCAGGGCAGCCAGCTAGTAACATGCTGCAGAATATATCTTATTCTGGATACGTACATCAATGACAATATGCTGTATTAGAAATGTTGCTTATATGGGAATTATAACATAGTCTATTATTATCAGTTACAATCTAACTGAGTTGCTGAATCTGGCCAAATGTATAAATATAAGAGTGTATTATTCCATGTGGAAGTAAACACCAACATCGTGTATTCAAATTACATGCCCAAGGGACTGTAAATAAAGAATGAACTGTAAGTGGCCTAGAGAGCCAAATCTCGTTGGACACCATATTGGACTCTGAAAAATCAAATCAATAACAATCTGTGCCTGGCTAGCTCAGTCGGTTGAGCATGAGACTCTTAATCTCAGGATTGAGGGTTTGAGCCCCATGCTGGCCACCAAACCCAGCCACTGGGGAGTGCACAAGCTAGTGCACTCTCAGTGCTGGTCCCAAGCCCGGATAAAATGGGAGGGTTGCATCAGGAAAGGCATCCGGCATAAAACCTGTGCCAAATCAAATATGCGGATCATAAACCGGATTTCCATAACGGAGACGGATGATCCGCTGTGGCGACCCCAACGGGAGCAGCTGAAAGAAGAAGGAATCAATAACAATCCATCAAGTAAGCAAAAACTCTGTTTCAAGCATGTGTTTTCAAGACTATTCAGTAACGCACAGCATGTAGAGACACCCATATGTTCCTAATCTTTGTGTATGCAAAGCTTTAAAATAAATAAAGAAATAAACGTGTGTCAGGGGGGTTAGGGGCACGGAATGATATGATATGATATAATCATATCATTATCAAATAAAAGGATTTGCAATCCAATAAAAGAAATGCAGTGAAAGAAAACACAGTACCCTCTCATTTCTGATGATCACATCATCAGGGGGTTCACAAAAGAATAACTTTCTTTTATGAAACCCGTCTGATATTGCCGTGGCTGAACTCTGTAAAAATCAAAAATATTTTTTTTTAAAAACAGGCAGAAATGTGGAAATCTTGCCTAGGCTATGTGCAGATGTAATGTTGGGTAAGGAATTAGTTTAACAAATGCAGTGGTAAAAACAATCAGTCCGCCTAATGATGTCTAAAATGTGTTGTTAGCTATGTGTGCTTTTCTCACACAGTGAATGTCACGATTTGATCAGCTTGTCAGAAGCCATAGAGAAACGAAACGGAAAACAAGCCGTGTGAGTTGTTTGTAATCAGATGCCGGCTGTCAAATGTTCTGCAATGCTCCTGCCCCATCACATTATCATCACAACGTAAAGAAAAGTGATTTGACAGAGGAGGAAGTTTTAAAATGTTTGCATGATCTAATAAAATGATCAGAAATTGGGACAACAGATCACCAATGTAAGAATAAACAGCGAACAGTTTATATGCAGTGAGTGACGTTTACCTCAAGTGATAAGACTGATGTGGATGATACTGATGATAAAATTGATTACACCTTTCCCATTATAAACATCTAATTCTTTGATGAAGGTTTTAACATATAAAAGATTATAATTTGTATATCTTATTTACTGTATACTCAATTCAATTCAATGCAAGAACATTTGCGTTTAGACAATCTGTACTTTGTTGTTTGTGTCAGTGGAACTGGAAAAGAATCTTTAAATGCCATTTTCTCTTTTTCAGTTTAGGGGATGACCAGATTTCTGAATGTTATATCTTTACTTGAAGCACATGCATATAGTTCATATAGTAAACAATATCAAGGGATTTTCTTTATATCTATTATAAAATAAATCTATTAAAGTGAGACTTGTAGCTGTTTTGTGTAATGCAAAAGCAAGGAAGAACTTAGTTTGGAATTATTGGTGCTGCTTCTTCCAGTCATCACCTCCATATTGAGGGAAAAAACAAATATAGTTGAATCTTATAGCACAATGGCAAAAAATAATGATACATTGTTGTAATGTCAAGCCAACTTTTTTGTGACACACAATAACCTGGATGCCACAGCAGCATAGTGCTGGTCTGACTGTGGAGGTAATCTGTTCCTTGTCACTTTGGTCTGTTTCAAACAATGGTCATATTATCATGTGGCAGAAATCAAATGTGGCGACATGGTTCAGTTACAGTAATGAATATGACAGAGGTGTCGCAAGGTATAACGTTCAATTATTCATCGCTAAGACGGCCGCCAACAAGAAAGAGACCGAAAAGACAGAGAGAGAGAGAGAGAGAGAGAGTCAACTTCTTTTCTTTTTCTGATCCCGACTTAGCTGCAACTTTAGCTGCCTTGTGAACGTCGTATATCAACTCATGAATGCCTCTTAATGTATAGTTCATCAATTATTTACCTGAGTAGAGAAGACAGCCCAAGGTCCCCAGACTGGCTAATGATATAGTATATAGTGTCCAGTATGTGTGTGTCTGGGTTTGATGGGTTGAGGTGGTTATTTGAGGGGAGAAAGTGGCAGTCATTTCAAGCATTCTCTGCTATCCAGCACACACCACGTTGCAGTGCGGGTTCATTGCCGTGCAGTGGCTTGGTTACATGAAGCCTCGTTGTGGCTGCAGAGGTGAAGTCAGATTCCCTAATACATGGGAAACAAAAGTGCTGTCAATCAGCCTGGGTCAGACAACTCATCAGTAACTCAGCGGGATGCCATTTAGCTGCTCTTTAGTATTTTCCATCCCATTCCTTTTAGTTCATATGATATTGATATGAGTGAAATGAGTGTTACAACATAATAGGGGGGTTAACGCTTTAATAGCAGTTACAGCAGGATGTGGGGAGTTTTATGGCCAGATGTTTGTGCTTGTTATTGACTTTACAGTCTATAATAGTCTCATGATTATACTGTATGGCTGTGAAGCTTGTAGAATCCAGGATCTGCGTCTTCTATGAGATGTCTGTGTCTACAAATTAAGCTATACATCGGTTTATTTTATAGGAATAAATGGTGAAATCTGTGCAGGATTAGGGATGGCATGGTGGTGCAGCAGGTAGCATTACCACCCCACAGCTCCAGGGTCCCAGGGTCAGTCCTGAGCTCAGGTTACTTTCTATGCGTCTATGTGGGTTTCCTCTGGGTTCTCCAGTTTTCTCCCACCTCCAACATACATGCCAGTAGGTTGACTGGCTGAAGATAAATCACCTCTAGGTGTGACTGAGTTTGCGAATCTGTGTGTGCACAGTGCATGATGCCTTGTGATGGACTGTCTCCTGCCCAGTGTTCCCAGGATAGGCTCTGCATCCACCGGGACCCTGATCAGGTTACTGAAAGTGAATGAGTGGGTGAGTGAGTGAGGGAGTGAAAAAGAGATGGAAAGTTTATAAGATGAAAGGGAGACAAGTGTGTGTGTGTGTGTGTGTGTGTGTGTGTGTGTGTGTGTGTGTGTGTGTGTGTGTGCTGAGGAGGGGCTCAGGGCATTAAAGATTTGAGTGCACTACCATGTCTTAGGTCATCAGGTGGTGGAGTAAAACAAGCCTCAGTGAAGTTATAAACCCTTTGAAGTGGGTTGTATTATCAGTCGACCGATCGATAGACATGTGGTTGAAAAACAAATCCGTCATCAAAGGCACCCCAGTGTGTGAGCATTGCCTTCATAAACTTGTTTTATTAATGTGGATGAGGTTGTAAATGGTCAATTTTTATAATGATGAAAAAATAAATAAATAAATAAAAACCTATGCAGACTTATGCAGGCTGTATACTGTATATTTCAGTTTTGGTCCTGAAGAATTCCTTTGAAACATTCTTTGAAACATTTAGTTTCATCAAATTGTTATTACTGATGAAAACCAGAGTTGCAGCAGTGTGACAAGTGTACAATTGTATTTTTCTCAAAGAACACAACATTAAATTATTTAAATCTATAGCTTTTTTTTAACAGAGAAATATGTATAATTGTTGATATGGTGAAGCTGTCTGTAAGGGGACATTTCTTAACATTTATGAAAGGAGTTTTGTAACAGTCAGAGGTAAAGCCATGCCTTTAAGTTTTCAATATATAAACTGGAATCACTGGGAAATTGCTGTGGTATACAGTAAGAGGAATAAAACACTTTGGGGCATGCTGTTATTGGAAACTTAGTAGTAGTAATGGATCATCACACCTACTGTCATTGTTTCCTATGAAAGCACATTCTGTCATGTTTTATTCTTTACTAACTTAATAGTGTCAGAAAAGAAAATTCTCCTTTACATTTTTCCACTAAAGGATGTGATTTGACCTTAGACTTACAGTCCCCTCTGAAACTATTGGAACAGCAAGACCAATTCATTTGTGCTATACACCAAAGACATTTAAGTTTGAGATTAAAACATAAGAGACAAGATTTCAACTTTTATTTCATGGTATTTACATCTAGATGTGTTAAACAACATAAAACATAGAACCTTTTGTATCAGACCACCCAATTTTTAGGCAAGCAAAACTATATGAACAGACTTCAGTCTTGAAGTAAATAAAAGTAAATAACATTTAATATAAGACTTTTAAAATTCTACATTTAATCCCTTGCTTATAATAACTGCATCTGGCCTGTGACTCACTGACCACCAAATTGTTGGTTTCTTCTTTTGTGTTGCATTTCCAGGCTTTTACCACAGCCTTTTTCAGTCGTTGTTTGTTTCGGGTTGTTCGCTGCTCAGTTGGGTTAAGGTCTGGTGATTGACTTGGCCAATATAAAACCTTGCACATTTTCAAGTCCCATGAGTCCTTTGTTGAGATGGAAGTGTGTTTTGGATCATTGTCTTGCTGCATGATAAAGTTCCTCCTGATTCATTTGGATGGCATACAAAATGTTCCTGTAAACTTCTGAATTCATTCTGCTGCTACCATCATGACTTACATCATCAATAAATATTACTGAGCCTGTTCCAGAAGCAGCCATGCAAGCCCAAGCAATGACACTACCTCCACCATGTTTCACAGATGAACTTGTATTTTGAATCACGAGCAGATCCTTTCTTTCTCTGGCTTTCCGATTCTTACTGCTGATGAGAAGTTTGCATTTTGTGGTATGGCCTCTATATTTCTGCTCTCAAAGTCTTCTCTGAACAGTGGATTGTGATACCTTCACCCCTGCCCTGTGGAGGTTGTTGGTTATGTCACTGACTGTTGTTTTGGGGTTTTTCTTCACAGCTTCTTGCACAATGTTTCTGTCATCAGCTGTTGTTGTTTTCCTTTGCCGACCCATTCAGTGTCTATTGTGTCTGAGTACACCAGTGGTTTCTTTCTTATTCGGGACATTCCAAATTGTTGTATTGGCTATGCCCAATGTTTGTGTTATGACTCTAATTGATTTTCGCTCTTTTCTCAGCTTCAAAATGGTTGCTTTTCTCTCATAAACAGGTTTCTGATCTTCGTGTTGGGTTATACTTTTTAACAAATGCAGTCTTTACAGGTGAAACTGAAGGATAAAACCAAGAGTAGATGTACATAGCTATTTATTGTTTAAACAATCAATCTAACAGGACACACCTGGGTAACAAGAAACACCTGTCAGTCACTTGTTCCAATATATTCAAATTTGGTAGTCTGACACAAAATGTGCTGCTCTATGGAGTCTACCACATCGACATATAAATTTCTGGAAATAAAAGCTGACATTTTAAACTCTCTTCTCGTATTTAATCTTTTGATCTCAAACCCAAATATCTTCGGTCTACAGCAAAAACAAATGAATTGGCCTTGCCATTCCAATAGTTTCAGAGGGGTCACTGTAAGTCCCATGCCATGACATCACCAAGACATTAAAAGGATTACTCTTAGGATAGTAGTTTATCCAAACTGTTAAGAAATACTGTTTTCCTTAATTTTCCTGATATATAAATAATCTTAACCAAATAAATAAATATACTGTGTGTACATGTACATATAAAATATAATAAGTTGTCTATTTTTCAAAAATATACCATAGACATAACTTGTTAATGTTCCCATTATTTGTACTGGCATAGCATAACATGTCAGCTATTTCGGATTTCATTATCACAGTATACCGTCATACTGCTATATCACATTAACACCCAGTCATTAATCAAGGTTGAAAGTGTCAAATCAAATGCCATGCATTAACAGCATTGTTCCTCTCTTGATGTTTACTTCATCGGACATTTCTTTTTTCAGCACAGATTCACAATAGTTGTTTGTACTACTGGATGAAACAGAATACAGAACCCCACACGTGCACCTGCCCGACTCCCTGAAAGAAAAGAAAAACGTGTGTGTGTGTGTGTGTGTGTGTGTGTGTGTGTGTGTGTGTGTGTGTGTCATCTCTGATCATTGCAGCTCCATGAGTCCTGAGGCTCTCTTCCCTGCTGCAAATCCATCCAGCTGTCCTGCATTCTTGGTCCCAATCGATAGTGCCTCCTCACAGTTGGACGGCACCTTTGCGTTTGAAGTTTTTGTATCTGAACCAGGTTCTAGCGTTTGATTCCAGCATTGTAATGGGTTCCTCAGCTTCAGGAGGAATCAACAGCCTCTTCTGCCCTTTTGCTGAAAGAACTCCATGCAGCGTGATCATGCAGAGAGCTCAGTAGCAACCACGGGATACCTGTGTGCGTTAATATTAATAGGTAGAAACGTATCAATACCTAAAATAATGGCCATATTCCCCCAACAGAATGGCAGCATTCTCCAATTTCAGAACACAACTCTTGCTATGCACTTTGGCCGCAGGCTACACCCCATACCTTCATCCACTGCACTAATGAGTGTATGTGTGTGAAGGTGGGAAACCATCCCAGGGAGGGACATGAAAGCAAAAGTATTGATTGAAGAACAGACAAATATGTTCTGAAAAACACGGCAATGGTGAAGCTTCACTTCAGAGTACACAAACACATCCCCTCCCCAGCACCTCTTTAAACACTCAATACTTTCAAGTATTGTTCATGGCTTCCATACTTTAAAGTGATGGAAGTCCTGTGAATCAAAGACAGATATTTCTTGCTCTGCCCGTCTCTTTGAACTATGTGCCGTTCCTTTCTGTAAACTATTCGTGTGTGTGTGTGTGTGTGTGTGTGTGTGTGTGTGTGTGTGTGTGTGAGTGTGTGTGTATTTGTGCCCCCGCAAGGCCTGAGCCTTAATGAGTAGAGTCAACAACACAACATGAAAGGAGTCTGACAAGTGTTCATGTCAACACTGATAGAGAGTGGCTCAGTAACATAACAATCTTCTTGTCGTCACTATCTTGAGCGGGTGGGTGGAGTGTCTCTAAAATGGCTCAAACGTAAACACAGAAACTATGATGGAGATGGAGACATATGGACAAAGGTAACACAACTCAAATTTAAATCTGGGTTGATCAAATCTTACCACACACTGTATCTGTCCACCATTCCACTGCTTTGATTTATATTTTTATTTACATCAGTATTCATTCATAGTCCTTTAGTCTGTCCAGCTGTCTCACCTCCTCATCGGTACACCATCAGTGCTATTGTGCTTGTTATCTCATAGATAGCCAGCTAGCGAGTCGAGTCTCTGCTGAAACTCAGCACAACTACATTGTATAGCTGTTGGATTTCTCATTAATATGACATTGAACATTCCTGGAGAATAGTGAGCAAGAAAAGAAGCTCTGGCTCTTTTGCTTTTAGGAGCTAACAGTGAAATCTGACTGTTAGCACTTATGTTTGAGGTTGCTGTCATTTTTAGCCTGTTAAACATCATTGTATCTGCTCTAACATTGTCCCAGTGTGACGTCCGTGCGGCAGACATCCGCAAACTTTTCACAAGAATGATGAAAATACAGCATAAACCAAAAAAACTATCACCAAAATTACTCAGCATATCAAAAATATTTCAATAGAAACACATTTAATGTGTGTTCAGGGTGGACTTTTGCTGTAAAGGAATATTTTTAGCAAAACAACATTAACCCAAATCATATCATTTACTCCAGATGTGGTCAGTCAGTCAAGACATGTTTAGTGTCAGCCAAGGCATGTTTAAAGACCAACATTTGGTGGGTTAAAGGAATTCTATCCATCCATCCATTTTCTGTACTGCTTATCCTACACAGGGGTATGGGGGAGCCTGGAGCCTATCCCAGGGGACTCGGGCACAAGGCGGGGGACACTCTGGATGAGGTGCCAACCCATCACACCCATACACACACTAAAGGCAATTTGGAAAAGCCAATCAGCCTAATGGGCCCAATGAGCCCAAATGTGGCCCAGACACTTTGTCTAAGTATCCAGTGCAAGGTGACTTGTTACAGAGGATAGGGGCTGTCCTTCACAGAAAGTTCAATAGTTATATTTTTAAAATGCCAACTAGCTAGCAAAAATAGATGATTATGGTTATGTGTTATGGCTATCTGGTTATGGAGGATTTGGAGGCTGATTTTTAATAACCATTCAATCACACATATAAACAACAAAACTGTAATACTGAACAATTTTCTTGTTCCATTTCTGTCATCCATAAAAATACAGTAATTGAATGTATCCACATCTGCATAGTGAGTGGATTCGAGAGCAGAATCGAGACTATGAAATGAAAGCGGTGTTAGCCAATATTTTCTTAGGACCTTCTAAGGGGAAAAAATAAAACCTGATGTGCTACAGATATTTCCTATAAAGTGCTGGGCAAATATTTCTGAGGTGTTTGCTCCACTGGCACTAACACTAACCTTATATTTAATCACTTTCCATCTACATCAGTGGTTCTCAAAATGGGGTCCAGGAACCCTGAGGGGGCTGTAAAGCATAGGCTGGGGGTCCATTATTTATTATTTTACAATTCACCATTACCGAAATCATTAGAAACATTTTTGCATTTACAGTCACCTCCAAAAGTATTGGAACAGCAAGGCCGATTTCTATTGTTTTCGCTATACACTGAATACATTTGGGTTTGCGATTCATCTTTTGATCTCAAACCCAAATGTCTTCAATGTATAGCGAAAACCTGCATAATTCCAATATTTTGAAGACTGTAGTAGCTCATATGACTAGTCACTTGAATTAAATAGGTTAAATCCAAACTTTAATAACTGAAAAACAAGTCAGCTATTAAAACATGTCAACTTGGACCTCATGTTCAGTCAGTGGAAAGCTCAGGAATAAAAAGCATCAACAAATCCCCAAAATAACATTGTACACAATTAATTAATTAATTTGTGCTGAGGGGGTTCAATGATTTTTTTTTAAGCAAAAGGTGTCCCTGACTGCAAAAAGATTGAGAAGACCTGATATACATGATCCCCCATCTATATTAGATTTAATTATCCTGAGCACATGAACCACCTTTTTAATAGTGATTTGATCAAATAAAATGGTAGCATTTGCAGGGCTTTAAACCATAGAGACCAAATTCACAATCAAGTTTCTAAAGAGTGCTCTATTCTATGAATGCTGTTAATGTTGCTGTCCATTTTATTTCCATACCAAGCACAAAAACAGAAATCCTGCAGCATATTGAGAAAGTTAACCCACTTGAGCCCATTTTTTGGGAACCCCAGTGTATCAGTGAAGACGTCTGTTTGTGAATGAACTGTAATAAGATTGTCACGGAGGCATTGAAACTAGATGCCAGTGTAGGTTTTATTTCAAAATCAGGCAGACAAGCTGAAAGACAAATCCGTAAATAGAGTAAAAAAAAACAGGCAAGGGTCAGACAAATGGCAAACAGAGATAACTAGGGCAAACAGGAAGAGCAAAGCATCAAACAAACATAGTAAAAAAAAAACAGAAATGCAAATATGAGAACAAAGATTTGAAATCATCACTAGAACAGGGTAGGAGCAAGACTTCACAAAGAATGTTTGGATGTCTGGGTTATTTAAAGTGTGAAGGTGACTGGTACAGGTTAGTGTAAACGGAAGTCCAGAGAACATGTGACATGGTTTGTAGTCCGTGATGCTGACGGGAAATGGAGCTGATTTCATGAGTGCTGTGCTGTAGAGGTCCATTTGCAGGTCTGGGAAGTACATTTAAAGTCAGAAATTGTGGTGGTCAAAGTGGTTATGTGACAAAGAGCGTAATTTGACTCCTGTGCTTTAGTGACCACAGTTAATCTGCTCTATTCAGACGCTAATGGTAACACACTGTCACTGGGCTTGTAGAGAGCCTGAGGCCACCTGCAGCTGAGCACCCATGACATCACCTTCCTGGAATGCAGACACCCTCCTCTCCATCCCCTGCTATTTTCCCCCTGATTTATTGCACCCTTCAACTCGTTTGTGGTTATCAGCTGCATTTCGAACTATTGTCATGAAGATCTTAGCAAAGTGACTAACCTGAATGAAAGGGTTTATTTAACGTAAATATCAGTTGTGGTTTAATTTACTTTAGGGCATGACGGCATTAAATGGCAAAGCTATTACAGGTGAATTGCAATAGTAAAAAATAATAATAATAATAATAATAAAAACCAAACCCATTAATAAGTAAACAATGCAAACAAACAAAATAACAGAAACTAGCTGACTAGAGAAAAGTCACACGAACCTCACATTTGGTTTTTCAGACACTTCACATGTGATTTCAGCATCATTCATTTATTTACACATATCAGTTATTACATGTAGGGCAAAAGTGTCTTTATCACATATTGTTTATATACATTCACGATTTGCAAATTCAGGCTATAACATGGTGAAATGCACCCTCACATGTTTCTCAAGTGATCACATAATGCTCATAATCTCATGTGAAAAACGTTAAATGTATGTGATTTTTCTGTAAAGGGTCATCCATGTGGCACTCATTCTCTCTCAGGCTGTAACAGGGCTTCAGTGGGTCCCTCTCCTAGGATTTGTAGCTCTTAATCCTCTTTGAACTTAGAGGAATTTGGTCATTTTCTTTGGGATGAATTAATTAAGATCTTTTGTCTTGAAATGTTTCGCAACGGAGGTAAAAGTGCCCCCCTGCCTAAGCTTTCCTGCTCCTACAATGAGCACATACATCTTCTGTCACTACCGGGATTGTTTTTTATTGGTCTTTTTCTACGGCAAAGCTGTAGTCATTGAGTCAGTCCATGGTGCATATCTGTCAGAGTTTTATAACAAATATGAGTACAATACACTAAACATTTCACACAAAGACAAAAATGTACAGTAAGGATTAACACACGACAGGTTGGGCAGTTTTAGGAAATTAATCCACACTGGTGATGTGGTATGATCCAATATAAAGCCGAGGACCATTTTCAGCCAAAAGTGTTTTATTCCTCTTACTATAGTGATTTGCCAACAATTAAAAATTGAATAACACTTTGTGTTTTTAACCTATTTAAGTTACAGTAATGAAATGTCCATCAGAAATATCGGTTCCCGTTATCATTTATGTTATCACAGCTTCCCATACCAGCCTCTATTTTTTTTCTGTCTCTTGAAGTTATTAAGATGAAAAAAATGCAGCTTGTCACGTTACTGAGAAACCAGAAAGTGCTCCGTCCTCTATCCTAAAGACTCTCCCACGGTGGAAATACTTTACTGAGTGTTACAAAGCACGGATGCCCAAAATTCCTACCATAAATGTTAAATAAGCATCTCCTAACAGAAAGCTTCACCATATCAGTGATTATATATGTTTTCTCTTTGTTAAATAGCAACAGATTGAACGACAACATGTTATATGAAGCGGGGACATATTAGAACTACTCTCTGAGCCGTGTTGTTACAGGAAAGTAACTAACACCTTCTGACCAATTAGAATCGAGAATTCAACAGCTGTGGTATAAAAAGTGTTAAGCCATTATTGTGCCAATGAATAAAATAAAGTAACTGAAGAAAGTAAAGGTAAATTATTTTTTAAAAGATCCTGTTTGGTTGATGTTAAAATGAAAGCAAAGTGAATTACGTTAATTCAAGTGATTAATCAAAAAAAAATGTATGCATATTTTATGTTTAAAGTTTTCCCTTTTGACTGTGCTTCTTTATTTGTGGGGGGGGGGCGGGGGGGGAGGTATGTTGAACGGTCATGGACTCATTACTCTAACATCTCATTGTGTTACAGTGAGGTCAGAGAACTGAGAATTAATCTTGCATGCAATTCCCCCTCTGTCATCTAAATCTCATGCATTGGGGGGGTCTGAAACAAGCCGCTCCTCCCTCTATGACTCATTAAGCATGCTGATGCGACCTTGCTTCTATTTTAAAACCATTACCAAAACGGCTCATTCACACAGGATACACATAATTCCAGCACCAGTCATGATGTCATGGCAGAGCACATTTTCAATCCACATTCTTACATTGCTAAAGTTTATATCATATTTATTCCAGCTGGCTGATGGTTCATTGCTTCAAAGTGCTTCATCGACTGGTGTCATTTTCAGTCATTTTTTTTTTGCAAATAATTTTTCCACAGTAATGGAGCTGAACCATAAAGCTCTGAATGAAAGGCATGGATGATTAAATGTGTGTTTAAGAAACAGCTCATCTGTTTACTGAGGTCTTCACTTGATGATGTCACTAGCCATTAAATCCTTTGATTTATTGCAGGGAAAATCCAAACCAGTCCACTGGGAATTATTTATAACAAAGACACTATTTGGAAGGTAAAAAGCAGAGACTAATTTATGTGTAATATATTCCTTTAAGAATATCCCAAAGGTAAAACCTGACAAAGGTATTATAATATTAACATTATAATATTCATTATTATTGTAACATTGTCATTTTTTAAATGACAACTAAACTAAATTAAATGGTAGATCAAATCAGGTCAGAAGCAAACAGCAACTATGTTTCTCAATATGTGTGGAAAACTTTAAAATAGTTTAGTCATGTTTTGCATCATCCCGTAGTCTTTTACTTACATGCATTTAATAATAAATACCTCCTATTTTTATGTACATTTTAGTGTATTGAACTTCTTTATTGTTATGTATTTTGCATATGTTAGAAAGCAGTTTGATTTGCATCCAAAACGTAAAAATACAGTACTGTGCAAAAGTTTTAGGCACCCTATTTTTTTAGTACAAACTTTGTTATAGATTTTTTTTTTTTTTAATGACTTCTTCATTATCAAGTCATGACAAAACATTTTAGATTCCCAAACATTAGTTTTCTAGCACAAAATTAAATGTTACAGAAAAATGTTTGTATTTCATTAAAGAAAGCAGCATATTACATAAGAGACACTTTTCAGACAGTAAACACAGTGAAGGCTGCTGGGTTTTGCTGCAAAAATAAGAAGCGAGTGCGAAAGTCAAAGTCTCCAGAAGAACTGTGTCTGGTTCTGCAAGATGCTCAATAAAACTTACCAGATCATTTCCTTATAAAACTGCACACATTGTACCAGAGACTACTATTTTTATTTATATTTTTATTTTTTTGTCACACCAAATATTGACTGTTTCATTTACTACTGTTTACTGCTCTTTACAGTATTTTTTTTTTTAATGTAGAAACATTTAATTTCATTATTTTTAAGGCATCTTTGCTTTACAGCATTTCTTTGCATGTGCCTAAAACTTTTGCACAGTACTGATATATAAATATTTTTACATGTTTTTTTATTATTCCCTAATATACAGTGTATTACCCCATTATTATTATTATTATTAGTAGTAGTAGTAGTAGTAGTAATATTAATAATACATTTTTACAGCTGAAAAGGATAAATAAGATTATTTTATTTCTTTTACCTGTAACCTTTCAATTTGCATTCAAACATACCCAAATTCTTTGTCCCAGCTGTGGCTACATAAACTCATTACGGCAACTCTGAAACCCAATAAAGTCATTATTCTAAGTTCACAATGCTCATTATGTGGTTTCTTTGCCACAATCATCCCTCTTTTCACACTCAGCTGTTCTCTCATTTGCCTGTGTGTGTTCCCTTCTTCCCAGCCCTCTGCTTTTGTCTTTCTGTTTTCACAGCTTGCCCACTGTGCTTCTGTCCTCCCTCACACCTCTATTGTAATGCAGGACAGCTCTTGGGGAACTGTAATCTTGGACTGCAGCAGAGCTCTTCACACCTGGGTGCAACCCTCCCAAACACCCACACACATGCACGCACATACACACATACCGCTAGACCCCCTGCGGACTCCGGAGCTGTCAGTGCTTCACTCAGATATTTGCAGTGACCTGCTGCGGTTCCTACCTGGGAGAACAAGAGGACTAGAAGGATAAGATTTTTTCAGATATACACACATAGACATACATCTACACACACACACACACACACACACACACACACACACACACACACACACACATGTACGCACAGTCAGGGTGATGTCATTGGCTGCAATGATGACACGTCTGAGGAAACGGAGAGCGCTGTTTTGTTCACCCCCCGAAATCTGGTTACAAAAGGCAAACCATACTCAAATTAAGATGCTCACATCGTATTTACATTTCTATTTTAGCAGACACCCTCTTCCAGCCTCATGACTTATAGAAGCACTTTATAGTCTCTAAACATCCTCATGCTAGTACAAATACTGTAGGCCTAAAAGTGCTAAGAGTACCTTTTAACAACAAAAACAGAAGTCACGTTTTTTTAAATGAGTACTTATTTAATTAGCTATTACTGAAGAGATAATCCCTGTAACCAAATTGGTATACTATCTGTACTAAATAGTATCCGAGATGAGAATTAGTGTGTCCCAAATCGTGGTATGCTGAAGCGTATATTTCAAAGGTACCCGGATGGTCTACTATTTCCGGTCAATTTTCGAGGTGTGGATCCATGCACACTTTTTCAGCTAATATTACCCACAACTCCTCTGTGGCGGTCTGCTTCGCGTGGAAAAATAAATCAAGGGGAATGGTAAATTAACTGATATAGTACGAATTATATAAGGAACAGTGAACGAAGAAAAGCTGAAATGCAGTGAGGAGTTTGTTTATGGTGACAGTGCTCTCTCTCGGGCAACACGGTTCTCTTCCGTTACACGACGTGTTAGTATGTCCCAGTACTTACATACTCTTTTAAAACACACTCAAAACTTTTCTTCACAAAAAGAGTACATACTTTTAGCGCATAGTATAAGTACGCCAATTGGGATGCAGGGAATGTCTTTGTTTGAAGACAATCACTGATCACCGTACAGACAGAAGAGTCTCAGTGCATGTTTTCCTTGTATCTTGCAGGACAGTGGATCAAATTGAGGCTCAGGGAACGTTGTACAGAGCAGGGTTTGATAAATGTCTTCAGCTGGGTGGGGCTGGTCGGGTTTTGGCTTTGTGAACAAGCATCAGTGTCAGAGCTGCTGCTGTTAATCAACTTCTGATCAGTCAGAATGCAGAAATCAACAGTGTTGTGGTATAAAACTGCTTATTCTTATTCTTATACTTACTATATGGTTGAATGCTCCAATCTGATTGGTTAGAAGCTGTGAATGAATTTTATATAACCACATATAATCATGTAACTATTGTTAGTTCCATAATATAAAAGATAAATTCCTATTAATCCGCTCATTCTAAAATGTTATTGTTTCTATAGTAACAGCTGATACACTTGTGAGACACTACTACACATAATCTAAACCTAACAATAAACTGGTTTATTAAAAAAAAAAAAGTGCTGGTGTTTAATAAAGAAACAGCTCTGTGTTGGGTGTGTTATTTCTTGATGCAACCGTGAAAGATCTACTTCTCTATTTAACAGTCTCTCCAGGACTTCACGATTTTGCGATCGCAATATTCGGATGAGCTTTCCATTTTTAAAAAAAAATCACCGCAGATGTGACGTCATCACAACACGCATTCAGACAAAGCCCTCTTCGATTCACGTGTGAACATGGGTATAGCTGAAAGGTCTCATTTACCAACATAAATCATAGCGAAATACGGTGCAAAACAATTTCCTGCAATTGCAATTTCACCAATTCAAGTAAATTCTGTAACTCTGCAAAAAATGCACAAAAAATCCTGCAAGTTACATCACAAATTTTGAAAAAAGCTGCAGCAAAATCAAGCATTTTTGGTTTCAACAGTCACAAAAAAACTGTGAAATCCTGTACGGAGTGATTTAGCTTTGCTAAACTGTCTATTTGTTTCATATTTTGAATACTCAAACCCTTAAATAAAGGGTCTGTGAAGGTTTTCAGTCATACAAGCCATTTCTAAAATTGGTAAACGAATTTGATTGGGCTTGTTGTAAACTCAGAGTATTATAATTATAGCACAAGTTCAGCAACATTGGCTTACTACTACTACTACTTCTACTACTACTACTTGTTTTGCTAATAGTTATTTACTGATACATCTCAAGTAGTACATTATACTGTACCTTCCATCAACCACACATCAATCACAAACTCTTCAAACATGAAACACGGTCATGGAGATATCTGTCCAACCTTAGATAACCATCGGTAAAGGCTATACACAGTCATTTAGATCACGTGGAACGTGTCACTGTGTGCGGACGTGAAGGAGAGGAGGTTTTAACTCATATGCCCTCGGGCCTCAAAAACCCTGTGGCTTTTTCCACTGGTCACTCAAGGCTATGTGTAAAGAAAATCAACAGTTTATTCATGCGGACAGTTAAGTAGTTATGATCGCACACCTAAAGAGCCCTATTTGGGACTTCCATTTTAGACTAAAGTGTAAACTTTGTCTCTGTTCATATTTTGGTTCATTTGTTTATTTGTTTATTTGTTGTTTTTTTTGTAGGGATGAACGGATAAGGCTTCTGTCCAGTGTAGGGTGCCACCCCGTGACCTTGTAAAAGAAAACCCATGCAAAATTAATGTGAGAAACATGAGCGTACTGTTTTGTTTTGTCCATTTGAAAGCTCTTGGGGTCATAAATTATGTTCACTCAATCCTCTCCTCCTCCTTCTCCTCCTCCTCCTCGTCCTCCTCCTTCTCTTCTCCTCCTCCATGAGGGCAAGGGTATCCAAGGTGGGGCACACTGCTGTGCTCGATTAAGGTTCAGGTGCTCGAACACAGGCTCAGGTGAATGCATTCTGATTTATATCAGAGTATATTGTAAGATATGGCAGGCTCATTGCCGAGTGAGTTTTATGCTGGGCACAAAAGCAATCCATGACCTCATCACTCGACTACATCCATCAAAACCACAGAGATCACCAGACGCAAGAAACTGAGCTGAGGGGGTTGTCTGGAGGCATGAACTTCTACCTTCATTACTGAAAAAAGAGAACATTAATTTTGCATTTGCTTCCAACTAGATGAATCTCTTTAATACCTTACTGCTAAAAATAAGACTTTCATTTAAAAAAAAAAAAAAAAACATATTTCTAAACAATCAAATAAAAAACACATACAATAAGACAGATCCCTTCAAATCAAATAAAGCAGCAAAAAGCTGGAATATAATCAATATGTGATTAATTTATTATTAAAATTCATTTAATTTATTATTAAAATGATTTATTTATTGATTTATTTATTGTGAGATTACAGTTTACACAGTTTTACACGGATATAAAAGTATAAAAGGTGAGCAAGATTCTCAGCATGCAGCGCTCCATCAACAAAATCTATTGTAGCCAATCCACCTACTGGTATGTTTCTGGGAGGTTGGAGGGAACCGGAAAACCCGGAGGAAACCCACACATGGTGAGACCTACTTCACTTGAACCTGGGATCAAACCAGGGATCCTGGATCTGTGAGACAACAACCTTACCTACTGTGCTACCATGTCGCCCAAACTGTATAATATAATGTAATATAATATAATATAATACAATATAATATAATATAATATAATATAATATACAACCCCAATGTCAAAACAGTTGGGACGCTGTGTAAAATGTAAATAAAAACAGAATGCAATGATTTGCAAATCTCATAAACCCATATGTTATTCACAATAGAACATAGAAAACATATCAAATGTTTAAACTGAGGAAATGTACTGTACTATTTTAAGGGGGGAAAAAAGTAATTTTGAATTTGATGGCCTCAACACATCTCAAAAAAGTTGGGACGGGGGCAACAAAAGGCTGAAAAAGTAAGTATTACTATAAAGAAACATCTGGAGGAACATTGTGCAACTAATTAGGTTAATTGCCAACAGGTCAGTAACATGATTGGGTATAAAAAGAGTATCTTAGAGAGGCAGAGTCTCTCGGAAATAAGTATGGGATGGAATCTGGATGGAAGCGTATGTTGCTCTAAAACCTGTATATACCTTTCAGAATTGATGGTGCCTTTCCAGATGTGCAAGCTGCCCATTCCCTTGCGCACAGAGATTTATCCAGATTCTCAGAATTTTTGAAAGTGATTATGTACTGTAGATGATGAGATATTCATAGTCTTCGCAATTTTACGTTGAGGAACATTATTCTGAAATTGTAGACGCAGTTTTTTGCAGATTGGTGAACCTCGGCCCATCTTTACTTCTAAAGACTAAGAAAGACTAAGATACTCTTTTTATACCCAATCATGTTACTGACCTGTTGCCAATTAACCTCCAGCTGTTTCTCTTTAGTAACACTTACTTTTCCAGCCTTTTGTTGCCCCTGTCCCAACTTTTTTGAGACATGTTGCTGCCATCACATCCAAAATTACCTTATTTTTTCTTTAAAATGGTACATTTCCTGAGTTTAAACATTTTATATGCTTTCTATGTTCTATTGTGAATAACATATGGGTTTATGAGATTAGCAAATCATTGCATTCTGTTTTTATTTACATTTTATACAGCGTCCTGACTTTTTTGGAATTGGGGTTGTAATATAATATAATATGTAAGGAATAAAATATGATGGTAGAAAAATAATCCAGGATGCAGCCCAACATATAGCTGAATATTTTCCTGTGACCTGTCTTGTTTCATTCAGATAAGATAAGATAAAACTTTATTAATCCCAGGTGGGAAATTCCAGTGTTACAGCAGCAGACAATAGACAATAGACAATATAACACAAGACTGCAGCAGAAGGATATTAAAATATGAATAGAAAATATATATATATTCTGTAACTATACAACTGTATAAATCTGTAAAGAATATATAGAGAGAATATGTGAGAATTTGCCAAAACTAGCCATATTTTATTTATTAAAGAACGATGCGTCATACTTTTATAACCTCATTTATTGAACGTCCGTAAAACAAGTTCCTGGTATAGCAGCTACAAACAATCGCTCCCTCCCAAGTCTCTCTGTTTTGCTGTCTCTTGAAGTTATTAAGACAAAATAATGTGTCAGAACAAGCTCAGTAATCAGTTCCTCCAGGATTTTGCGATCGCAATTTTTCAAAATTATCACAGATTTTCTGCAGATTTGGGCCGAGACACGTCATGTGACATCATCACAAAGCACATTCAGCCAAAGCCCTCTTTGATTCACGAGCATTGAACATGAGTACAGCTAAAAGGTCTCATTTACCCACAAACATCGCTGTGAAAGACCGTGCAAAACAATTTCGTGCAATTGCAATTTTGCAAAAAAGCACAAAAAAATGCACAAGTTGCATCGCAAATTTTGAAAAATTGAGCATTTTTGGCCACAACAATCAAAATAAAAATTCTGCGAAATCCTGTACGGACGGCTAAATTATTATTAAATTTAAAATCAACTACTAAAAGCTTTTGCACAGTATGGAAACATGCTTAGATTGTTCAGCACATAAATGACCCAATATTAACCTGGGATGGCACTGAGCTGCTGATCTCTTGAGCCACCAGTCCAAACAGCAGCAACTCTCTAAGCCTGCCTGGTTGGGCAACCAGGGACTGGGATTAGGAGTAATGTAAGAGTGTGGTGTTAAGGAATTTTGGTGTGTGTGTGTGTGTGTGTGCAGCAGGGTGGTGGAGTATGGAACACCAGCTCTCTGTGGCACTGTGAGAGGCCTAGGGCTAGTTCCAAACAAGAGCAGCTGGTTTTTTTTGCCAATGTGCCCAAAATGGTGCCACACTCACCAGAGGGACTGCTGGATTAGGCATGAGAATGTGAGGCCTTACAATCATCTAACACATTGAAGTGTTTGTGTCATATTTGTGCTATATTACCAAGTATGTTTGCAATATCTGGCAACTGGAAATCTAAACAGCAGCAAAGTTTAATATATTCATTTTAAAAATAAGATTCCCTTTTGGGTCTGGTTCCTCTTAAATTTTTTTCCTTGTATTAGGAAGTGTTCCAGAAACAGCCATGCAAGCCCAAGCCATAACATTACCTCCACCATGTTTCACAGATGAGCTTGTATGTTTTGGATCATGGGCAGATTTTTATTTTTTTTTTATTCCTCTGCACTTTGGCCTTCCCAACACTTTGGTAGAGGTTAACATTGGTTCCAGAACTCATCTCTGTATTTCTTCGCGAATTCCACTCTGGCTTTCCGATTCTTACTGCTGATGAGAAGTTTGCATTTTGTGGTATGGCCTCTATATTTCTGCTCTCAAAGTCTTCTTCAAAAGGTGGATTGTGGTACCTTCACCCCTGCCCTGTGGAAGTGGTTGGTGATGTCACTAACTGTTGTTTTTAAGTTTTTCTTCACAGCTCTCACAATGTTTCTGTCATCAGCTGCTGTTGATTTCCTTGGCTGACCCATTCGGTGTCTTTTACTCAGTACACTCAGTGATTTCTTTCTTATTCAGGACATTCCAGATTGTTGTATTGCCTATGCCCAATGTTTGTGCAGTGCCTCTGATTGATTTTCTCTCTTTTGTCAGCTTCAAAATAGCTTGCTTTTCTCCCATAGACAGTATGGGTCTGCCTCAGGAAGTTTTTCCGTTCTACTTTTCCCTCTGGTTTGCTAATTAGGGATCTAAATCTAGATCAAAATTTATATAAAGCTGCTTTGTGACAATGTCTGTGGAAATCAAATATAACGTAATGTAATTGAGTTGAAATTGGAGTTTCACGGCTCATTACATTCCGTCAAAGTGGTTAATATCCGATAACTGACAACAGCCCATTAATAACAGCGAATGACATCACCCTTGTTTTGCCAGGATCAATTAGACTTGGTTTACTTGCAATTGGTCTTTGTCAATAAAAGGCTAAATCAATCCATGTTAGCATGCATGGCCACTCTTCCCATGAAACCCTCCTAAATTTTATGCATGCGTTGTAACATTGCTAATCAACCTTAAATGTGTTTGCAAATATTAAACTGTAATGTAGATATCCAGACCAAAGGGGTCATCAGTCATTTGATACTTTATGGTAAAGCATAGATTTGATTTATTTGATGAGCACATGGCTACCCTGTTTCAGAGCTTAAATGGGTTTATAGTGATGATTATGGTTAGCACAGAGGTTGGGGGTTGGGTGAAGGTTGTCATGTCAACCTTTGTTTTCAGGAGCCTCTAGACTGACCAGAGTCTGACTGACCACCACTTTTGATTTTATAACTAAACAGCTGAGTTGACAGGGATGCCTCCACTGCCAAGTCTTGCCCTTCTTGTTACTAATTTGTATGCCTCAGATACCTTTTCAGAATATACTTCAAACAGGAAAGAAGCTAATGAAGAAGAACTGTTCCAGACATTTCATCGTGCTGTGACCTTGGCCCTGTTTGGATCCATTCCAAAATGTAATCAGTTCATCTGCTGGTTACGGTGATAATTCCTTATAAATGCTACGAACATTCATCAACTCATTCTTGAGTTAATGAGGGAACGAGTGGATTCTCACTAACAAGAATCTCGGGCAGACGTAGGGACAACCTGAAAACGTGATGCCTCCACCACCTAGAGGCAGATGCACTACACCTCTCACATACTTGGGAATGTTGCAACAAGATTATTCCCTGTTGCCTGCCCTCAATCTAAAATTTATACAAATGTTTGTTTAACAAGGACTAAAATCATCTTGTTGGTCCCTTTTTACTCATAAAATTAATAGTTTCATATTTACAAAGTAGTGTCATTTTAACTTTGATTTTACCTCACAAAGGCCAAACTTACCTGAACATAATATCTGATATAAATATATTAATGTTGTATGTAATGTATGTAATATGTTAAATAATATGAACAAGAGATATTTTATATAAGTAATAACTTTTAGAGCTTATCCTGGGAGCACTCATTCTAGGGGCTATTTACCATAGCCAGTTCCACCTGCTGGCATGTTTTTGGGAGGTGGGAGGAAACTGGAGAACCTGGAGGAAATCCACTTATTATTTCCATCCATCCATCCATCCATCCATTTTCTGTACCGATTATCCTACACAGGGTTGCAGGGAGCCTGGAGCCTATCCCAGGGGACTCGGGGAACAAGGCGGGGGACACTCTGGACGGGGTGCCAACCCATCGCAGGGCACAATCGCACACACACTCACACACCCATTCACACACTACGGACAATATAGAGATGCCAATCAGCCTACAACGCATGTCTTTGGACTTGGGGAAGAAACCGGATTTCCTGGGAGAAACCCCCAAAGCACAGGGATAACATGCAAACTCCAGGTGGGAATCAAACCCCCAACCCCGGAGGTGCAAGGCAAAGGTGCTAACCACCTAGGTGCATAACATCCCTTGATCTGGGGGTATGTTTTTGATGAAACATTTTTGTACGTCATTCTGAATAAGTTCATCTGTGCATCAAATGCTGTAAATGTAAAATGTAAAAACAAAAGCAAAAAAAACACCTTTAAAAAAAGAAGAAGAAGAAGATACGTTTACATGTATGTGGAGGCATTTGTAGTGGCAGAATAAAACATTTGACCGAAATGTCATTTAATACATTTTTACTTTCATAGCTGAATAATATTCCTGGAGTATGAAAGAAAAATTAGCTATGGTCTTTATAAAAATAAAAAAATTTAAAAATAATTGTTTTGCCCTTTTGCATCCAGATTTCGTTTCATTTTATCATAGTGCCCTCTATCGTGCAAAGCATTTTATTACAAGCTGCTTATCTATGAAGTCTGTCTACAATGCCAACTTCTTTGCTCTTCTTAAATTATTCGTTACTGGAAACTGCCTGAATATTTATGAAATGAAATTGAACCTTAATAAAAGTACTTTAAACGTTTTTTAAACATGATATTCTTGATGTTTTGCTGAACCAGACATGATTATTAGCCGAGTCTGAAATGACTCCACCTTTGACCATAAAGCTCACTAGATAGCTGTGCAGTAGACATTACTCCGCACTCTATGTAGTGCACTTATATAGGTAGTTAAGAGCTATTTGCACTTCAGCCATACTGCTGTTGAGCTAAGCTCGGCTGTAACTCCTCGACGGTAGGTGGAAGTGTTGTTTAAATTCGCTTTCACTTAATAAAGCAGGGAAGAAGTCCTCGGGCAACATCAACAAGAGCAGACATGTCTGTGATTTGTTCTTGCCATATATCAAAACATTGCTCGCAGACGGAGAATTTGACACCGACATTATCTTTATTTGTCCCGTGAAAGTATCTGGCATCAGATTCAGTGTAAGTAGTGTGTGGTGAAAGAGTGATGCTCTGTGTGAGACCGTTCATATCCTGGACACTGACAAGCTAGCTCGCTGACTCGTACAAATATAGTGCTGTGAAACATTTGATATTTAAACAGCTTTTATTCTTGGGTAATGCTCGTGTATTCAAACTAAATTCTTCTGTCAGCGTGGAGGCTCTGGGAGAGTAACTGTATTAACATGTTAGAGAGCTAAGTGGCTAACTTAACGTTGGTCATTGGAGCTGGACATTGTTAGCTAGCTGCGAATATGAATGATCTCACAGGTGGGAAATGTATCGGTTTTAACTGATACAGCAGCTAACCGTGTTTACAGTGTCACGTTTATAACTGTTCCCTGGGCTAACATGTCATGTAGTTGTCCGTGGGTGTGTTCAAGGAAAGAACTTGTCCTTATAGTCTAATTTGCTTATTCATTTAATCGTCATGATCATTTGCATTTCAAGATCTGTTACATGAAGAAGGAGCTACTTGGAACAGAGCAGAAGGGTTTATCAGAATGGAAAATTACTGATGACTTTAAGGTAAATTTGGCAAAGAATGCAGACAAGAGCAGTGGGATTGATTAATCAGGACAGACACAAAGGATAGTGCAGTGCATGGAATACGTTTTAGTACTTGTAAATGTAGCCAAGGAGAGAGTTTAAAACTCAGAACAAAGTAGTGCACAGGTGAGACAAACAAAGATGATCAGTGATTGGTTATTGGGAACAATGGTGATCGGGGATTGATCATTGGGATGTTGGTGATCAGGGATTGATCGTTGAGACATTGGTGATCGGGGATTAATCATTGAGACTGGTGATCGGGGATTGATCGTTGAGACGTTGGTGATCGGGGATTGATCGTTGAGACGTTGGCGGTCGGGGATTGATCGTTGAGACGTTGGCGGTCGGGGATTGATCGTTGAGACGTTGGCGGTCGGGGATTGATCGTTGAGACGTTGGCGGTCGGGGATTGATCGTTGAGACGTTGGCGGTCGGGGATTGGTCGTTGAGACGTTGGCGGTCGGGGATTGGTCGTTGAGACGTTGGCGGTCGGGGATTGGTCGTTGAGACGTTGGCGGTCGGGGATTGATCGTTGAGACGTTGGCGGTCGGGGTTTGATCGTTGAGACGTTGGCGGTCGGGGTTTGATCGTTGAGACGTTGGCGGTCGGGGTTTGATCGTTGAGACGTTGGCGGTCGGGGATTGATCGGTGAGACGTTGGCGGTCGGGGATTGATCGGTGAGACGTTGGCGGTCGGGGATTGATCGTTGAGACGTTGGCGATCGGGGATTGATCGTTGAGATGTTGGCAGTCGGGGATTGATCATTGGGCATTAGTCATTGTATGTTGGAAGCAATGGTGATCAGGAATTTGGTCGTTGAATGCAGTGGTGAGCAGAGATTGGTCATTGGGAACAGTGGTGATCAGGGATTAGTCATTAGGAATAATGGTGATCAGGGAGTGGTAGTTGAGTAGTGCGGTGATCAGAGATTGGTCATTGGGAACAGTGGTGATCAGGGATTAGTCATTAGGAACAATGCTGATCAGGGAGTGGTCATTGGGAAGTATAGTGATCTGGGATTGATTGCTGGGAACAATGCTAATCAGGGATTAGTCATTAGGAAAAATGGTGATCTGGGATTGGTCATTGGGAAAAGTGGTGATCAGGCATTGGTTTTTGGGAATAGTGGTGATCAGGGACTGGTCGTTAGGAAGTATGGTGATCAGGGATTGATCGTCGGGAGCAATGGTGATTACGGATTAGTCTGTAGGAACAATGGTAATCAGGGATTGGTTGTTGGGAATAATTTTGATCAGGGATTGGTTGTTGGGAACATTGCATGATTTGTGCACAGCAACTCAGTCAGGCTTTACACACTGGTGGTGAGTTGACCAAACTTTCTCACTCAACTCATGTAACCAGCAGCTGTGATGTGAATAGAGAGCCATATTGAATACAGGGCATTTGCTAATGTTTGCTCAAAGGACTAACCCGCTCACATCACAGCTGCTGATTATACAAGTTGAGAGAGAAGATTTGGTTGATTCATCACCAGTGAGTAAAGCCTGACTGAGTTGCGTTGCACAAGCCCATGCTCACAACTGGCAACACTGCACTCCTCTCTTTGACTACAGTGTCACAATATTAATTTGTCAGCAGTTGTATGGGATGCTTGACTTTAAGCCCTTTTGTCAATAATGATTGTAATGTAATGCTGTGCAGTATGATTTGCACCCTGACTGCATTACTGTATTGCATTACTGAAGAGAAGGCTCACACACTGGCTGATTACTGTAAATCACTGAATATAGGGATACGCCGATCAGATATACTGATACCAGCTGGACATATTAGCGCATAGCACATTTGTGGTGTTGTACATAATCCTGAAACAGACATTTGCATGGAGTTAGTTAGTAAGAGGATGTAAGAAATGATAAGCTGCGTAAATCTACAGTCTACAGTCTGAGCTAGAAAGAAATCAGCTCCAGCCTCGCTTCTTCATACCATTCTGTGTAGTTTTCTTATTGCCATTTGTTGTGCTCTTCCACATGTTTCCACAAAAGTCCAGAATACAGTGCCCTCCACTAATATTGGCACCCTTGGTAAATATGAGCAAAGAAGGCTGTGAAAAATTGTCTTTATTGTTTAACCTTTTGATCTTTTTTTTTTTTTTTTTTTTTAAATCACTAATACTCTGCTCTCATGGATATCAAACAATTGCAAACACAGTACAGGGTATCAAAAAAAAACTTTGTTAAATATACGTGTGCAACAATTATTGGCACCCCTATGCATTCATATGAGAAAAATATATTTTAAGTATATTCCCATTGAAATTTAACAATTTTTTTAGTACACCTGGGTGACTAGGAACAGGAAATTGTTCAACCATGACTTTCTGTTTCACAGGGGTATAAATATGAGGTAACACATAGGCCAAATTCCCTTAGTCATTCATAACAATGGGTAAGACCATGGAAGTGGCTATAAGAAAATAGCACAAGCATTGAAAATGCCCATTTCCACCATCAGGGAAATAATTAAGAAGTTCCAGAAATGTTATGAGTGAACCTGGAATTGGACGTGTGTCTATATCGTCTCAACGCACTGTGAAGAGCATGGTTTGAGTGGCCAAAAAGCCTCCAAGGATCACAGCTGGAGAATTGCAAAAGTTAGTTTGGGGTCAGAAAGTCTCCAAAACTACAATCTGAAGTCACCTACATCACAACAAGTTGTTTGGAAGGGTTTCAAGAAAAAAGCCTCTACTCTCATCCAAAAACAAACTCAAGCGTCTTCAGTTTGCCAGACACTACTGGAACTTCAAATGGGATCGGGTTCTATGGTCAGATGAAACCAAAATAGAGCTTTTTAGCAATAAACACCAGAGGTGGTTTTGGCACACACAGAGAGGTAGCCATATGGAAAAGTACCTCATGCCCACAGTTAAATATGGTGGTGGCTCTTTACTGTTTTGGGGCTGTTTTTCTGCCAGGGGACCTGGACATTTTGTTAGGATACATGGCATCATGGACTCTATCAAATATCAACAGATATTAAATGAAACCTGACTGCCTGCCAGAAAGCTTAAAATGGTCCGTGGTTGGATCTTCCAGCAGGACAATGATCCAAAACATACATCAATATCTACATAAAAATGGTTTACTGACCACAAAATCAAGGTCCTGCCCTGGCCATCCCAGTCCCCTGACTTGAACCCCATAGAAAACCTGTGGGGTGAACTGAAGAGGAGAGTCCACCAGCGTGGACCTCGAAATGTGAAGGATCTGGTAAAGAGAGGTAGCACAAAGTATTGACTGAAAGGGTGCCAATAATTGTTGCACACCTATATTTAACAATTTTTTTTTTTTTTTTTTTTTTTTTTTTTTTTGGATAAACCTATGTTTTGTTTGCAATTGTTTGATATCCATGAGAGCAGAGTATTTTTGTGAATTTTTTGAACAAAAGATCAAAAAGTTAAACAATAAAGACAATTTTTCACAGCCTTCTTTGCTCATATTTACCAAGGGTGCCAATATTAATGGAGGGCACTGTAACTTGCCATAAAACATTTTCTTACAAGATGCACTGCTACCTTATGTTCCATAAAATATGTTGTTGTTGTCATTTTCAGTATGCAGAAGGATCACAAAACCATGGCAGCTCAACCACCCTGTCTGCCCCTGAGGGAATTTTGCCCCCTCTACTACCTGCTCAACTACATCCCTGCAAAAGTCCAGAAAGGCTTCCGCTCCATCCTCGTCTATCTCACGGCTCTGGACAGCAGCAGTGACTACATCGCAGTGGGCAGCAGCATCGGCATGCTGTACCTTTACTGCAGGAGAGTAAGCCAGATGAACAAATACAACTTGGAGGTATGACCACCATTCATATCACTGTGTGTTACTGGTTTAGTTTTGTGTTTTGAATGAGTTGTTTTTGTGTGTCTGACTTCAACAGGGGAAAAGCGAGGCTATCACAGTAGTGAAGTTGCTGAGTTGCTTTGATGACCTGGTGGCTGTTGGTACGGCTTCAGGCCGAGTTGCCCTCTTTCAGCTGGTGTCGCAGCTGCCTGGCAGGAATAAACAGGTATACAGGGGTTTGCTTTAAGACATTGTAGTTAAGTTCTACTAATTATGGCTAAATTATTTATTTTGGGTAGTGCTTGCTCATAGTTTTGTTGCATTAGTAATATTCTGTAGTGCTTAAATGAGATTTTGTCTGACATTTCTTCGATATAGTAAGTCCTGTCACAAATTTCAGTTCCGTATAGGGTTTGTTATATTAATTAATCATTATTTAATAAGAAATAAAACATGACACAACATGCTGTCATGGGAAAATGATCGACACTGGGCTGGTGTGATGCGGCTAACCCGAAGCGAAGTTGATTATTTTCCGATAACAGCATGTCCAGAAGTGTTTTCTTCCTCTTAAGCCTAGTTCACACAGCACCAACAGACACGTCTGTCGGGTTTTGTCAGATCAGTGTGTTAACCCTGTCGGCGTCTGTTGGCATCGATCAGCGTTTGTTTTCGTGGAATCTCTTGAGTAATGTGGTATGATCAGTGTAGTGTGGTAAGTCAGCTGTTGCCATGGCGATGAGGCAAGCGTCCCGAAAGCGCCATAGAAACAAAAGTCTGTGCGCTAGGTGCTAAATCATCATTGTGGGGAAAAATGACAGACTTCTGGACTAGTCGATGTGTTATATAAATAACATTTTTTATATTTTGATCCCTGGTGAGGATCATCTACGCTTGTGTTTCGGTTTTAATCGAGATCATCCGCTAACCGTGTGCCATTTTCCGTATTCTGTTTCATGAAGTAAGAAGCAAAATCATAACAAATGTGTAAAAATATTGTTCATAATGTATGGGTTAATAATGGTCTTAGCTTTCCACATAGCCTGCCTTAATATGTCTTTCTCAGAGTTGTTGAAACTGCTTGGGGGCAGACCGAGCAAAATTTTGAAAGCTCCGCATGTCCTCTGTCTGCAGTTCTCTGCATAAATTTAAGTAAGCGCCCTGTCTTTCACGTCGCAACAACCAAGGCTTCACCCACAACCTCTTTTCTTTTCAGGTGAAGAACGACACGTAAAGACACTAGTAGCAGTAAAATTTTTGATTGTGGTAAAAGGATCATCCATTTTGAAACCATTCTGACTGTCCATAAAAAAAGTTTGTTGGTGTCTGTTGGGGAAGTGTGAACATGACGGTTGTGTTCCCCAACATTCTAAATCCAATAGGCAACTTTTAAAAGTTAGTGATTGTCAGCTTTGGTCAGTGCAGTGTATACTAGGCTTTATACAACAACAATTTGTCAACACTAAAATGTTTACTTATTACAGAGTGACGTGTCATACTTTTTATCTGTTTATAGATACGATAAATGTTAATGAAATAAGTTATATCCGATCATCACTCATATTATAACAGCTATGAGCAGTCATTCCTTGACCAGCCTCTTTTTCCTATGTCTTTATAGATAAAATTGTATAAGGCAGTAAAATGCAGCTTGTCCTGTTGAAGTTCTCAATCCTGAAGACTCTCCCATGTCAGAAAACTTTACTTCTGATTGTTAAGAAACGCTGACACTGGAGACTCCTTCCAAAAATGCTGCTCAAAGAAAACTTTAACCTGTTTATATGGAGCATCCGCAAATATTTTACCTGAAAATTGTTTTATCTCCAATTAAGTTGTGTTAATTTACTTGTTTGCCTATTTGTTTTGTGTGCCTTTTCTTATGTTTATTTACCCATGTATTCATTCATACATTTTTATTCCTTTATTATTTATAACCTTGCTTCTGCCATGAATATAGCATTTGAGGCTGACACGGCGTTAAAAAAATTAAACACCTTACCTATATGGAGCATCCACCATACAGTCCTGTGTGAGTTTTTAATATAGAAGCAATAGCGTATTACAATAACAGCATTAATATAAATTTTAGTGCTGCTGTAAATAAGAGCTCAAGTCTTTTTCTGTTTTATGTTTGGTTCAAGTTGACATGACTTATGTATAAATTTTGCTTGCAGTTGAGACGCTTCGATGTCGTCGGCCTGCACAAGAGCACAGTGACAGCATTAGCATGGAGCGCTAATGGCATGAAACTCTTCTCTGGTGATGATAAAGGGAAAGTGGTCTATTCCGCTGTGGACCTGGACCAGGTGAGAATCTGTCCTTAGCTTTCTGACTAATGCCTGGGATTTCTCATAGATAGTAATATTTATAAACTGATTTTTGCTTTAGGCCTGGTCAGCAGTAAATGTTTTGAACAATACTTTGCCGCAGTACTCTTACAGAGTGCTATTAGATAAAATTATTTTAGCCAAAATCAAATTGTTGACATGTTGTGCATGATTCATCAGTATAGATCACCTGAAATACAAAATTCAATCTTCCTTCATTGATGTTTGCCCATCTTTGTTGACAACACCATCATGCAAGAGTGTACAGGCAAAAATTATATATACAGGTGCATCTCAATAAATTAGAATGTCGTGGAAAAGTTCATTTATTTCAGTAATTCAACTCAAATTGTGAAACTCGTGTATTAAATAAATTCAATGCACACAGACTGAAGTAGTTTAAGTCTTTGGTTCTTTCAATTGTGATGATTTTGGCTCACATTTAACAAAAACCCACCAATTCACTATCTCAACAAATTAGAATACTTCATAAGACCAATAAAAAAAACATTTTTAGTGAATTGTTGGTCTTCTGGAAAGTATGTTCATTTACTGTACATGTACTCAATACTTGGTAGGGGCTCCTTTTGCTTTAATTGCTGCCTCAATTTGGCGTGGCATGGAGGTGATCAGTTTGTGGCACTGCTGAGGTGGTATGGAAGCCCAGGTTTCTTTGACAGTGGCCTTCAGCTCATCTGCATTTTTTGGTCTCTTGTTTCTCATTTTCCTCTTGACAATACCCCATAGATTCTCTATGGGGTTCAGGTCTGGTGAGTTTGCTGGCCAGTCAAGCACACCAACACCATGGTCATTTAACCAACTTTTGGTGCTTTTGGCAGTGTGGGCAGGTGCCAAATCCTGCTGGAAAATGAAATCAGCATCTTCAAAATGCTGGTCAGCAGAAGGAAGCATGAAGTGCTCCAAAATTTCTTGGTAAACGGGTGCAGTGACTTTGGTTTTCAAAACACACAATGGACCAACACCAGCAGATGACATTGCACCCCAAATCATCACAGACTGTGGAAACTGAACACTGGACTTCAAGCAACTTGGGCTATGAGCTTCTCCACCCTTCCTCCAGACTCTAGGACCTTGGTTTCCAAATGAAATACAAAACTTGCTCTCATCTGAAAAGAGGACTTTGGACCACTGGGCAACAGTCCAGTTCTTCTTCTCCTTAGCCCAGGTAAGACGCCTCTGACGTTGTCTGTGGTTCAGGAGTGGCTTAACAAGAGGAATACGACAACTGTAGCCAAATTCCTTGACACGTCTGTGTGTGGTGGCTCTTGATGCCTTGACCCCAGCCTCAGTCCATTCCTTGTGACGTTCACTCAAATTCTTGAATCGATTTTGCTTGACAATCCTCATAAGGCTGCGGTTCTCTCGGTTGGTTGTGCATCTTTTTCTTCCACAATTTTTCCTTCCACTCAACTTTCTGTTAACATGCTTGGATACAGCACTCTGTGAACAGCCAGCTTCTTTGGCAGTGAATGTTTGTGGCTTACCTAGTGAACCAAACTGAGAGACCATTTTGAAGGCTCAGGAAACCTTTGCAGGTGTTTTGAGTTGATTAGCTGATTGGCATGTCACCATATTCTAATTTGTTGAGATAGTGAATTGGTGGGTTTTTGTTAAATGTGAGCCAAAATCATCACAATTAAAAGAACTAAAGACTTAAACTACTTCAGTCTGTGTGCACTGAATTTATTTAATACACGAGTTTCACAATTTGAGTTGAATTACTGAAATAAATGAACTTTTCCACGACATTCTAATTTATTGAGATGCACCTGTATGTATGTATGTATGTATATATATATATATATATATATATATATATATATATATATATATATATATATATATATATATATATATATATATATATATATTAAAAATCTTCAGTCAAAAATAATTACCCAAGCACAGTTACAAAAATACAGACCTTTTTTCGGGTTGATTAGACTATCATCAGTGCATGAAAAAAAAATTCCCACAAACCATTCTGTTAAGTGCAAAGTCATCATTGATTGCTGATAAAACACTTCATAATTAGTCAACAGGACACAATTACTCAATTACTCAATTTAACCAGTAACAGCAATCTTTCTGTTACAATCCATTAATAACTCAAATGAGCTTATAGAGCAAATGTAGTGAAACCTCAACTAATTGCATATGAATGTAGGTATATAATGAGGCATTCATAGAAAACCACAATAAATTTGGTTCTGTATTATTTTTTTCTATGACTAGGGAGACCTAAGCAATGCCTGTAAACTCTAATGAGCTAAAATAATTAGTTTGATTAGCTTTGACTTAACTAAAGTACAATATCACACACGACTAGAGATTTTGAATCTCTGAGTGGCGCTGCAGTGTTTGTTAATGTGCATACATGGTTGTGTCCGAGTGTATCCCGCGTATTGAAGACCACATGGGCAGGAAAGAATGTATACACAATTGATAGAAGTGCCATTTTTAGTAGAGATCGACCGATAGCGGATTTTACCGATACCAGTAACTAAGTTGGGCAGTACCTGCTGATGACCGATTAATTAACTGATAGTTTTTTAAAATTGAAACTGAATGAAAACATAACACCCAAAGTAAAATATTGCTAAACCATGAAGATGCACTGTACTTTTTGTAAAATGAAACATACTGATAGTTGCAGCGAACTGTTATCAGTGCAGATTAATCTGCAAAACCGATCAATTGGTCGACCTGTAATTTTTAGTGACAAGGAAGAAGACATCGGCGTTGTCAGGTTTTTCATATCATCTTGGACTCAGGTGCCCAACTTGTCAAGATCAGCATGCTGTAGGCATTTTTTGCTAAGTATGGAAAATAATATTAACCAATACAACCCCTGGCAAAAATGATGGAATCAACACACTTGGAGGATGTTAACGCGGCTTTTTTATTTTGTAGTAAATTAACAAAACACGTATGACACAATTTTTGTTTAATAGCTGAACATTCTGGCTTCGTGAAACATACCTCAAACAAGTTCAATTAAATTAGTTTAATTAATGGCATTCCCCCCCCTCTCCAGATCAAGTAGAGGAAAACATTATGAAATCACTCAATGTTGATTAAAGAATTATGGAATCACCTTTTAATTTGCATTTCTAAAACAAATACCAGCACAAATCTAAAAATGCAAATTAGTCTTCCGTTAAAAAAGAGTGCTTACAGACCTTAAGAGTGCTTATAGACCTTAATCTTGGACCTTTTGAAAGGAAGCATGGCCCCAACAAGAGAGTTGTCAATTGAAACAATGGAAAGGATTATAAAACTCCTTCAAGAAGGAAAATCCAACACGGAGTGTGGCAAAAGATGTTGGTTGTTTCCAGTCAGCTGTGTCTAAAATTTGGTGCAAGTATAAACAAAATGGGAAGGTTATAAAAGGAGAATATAAGGGTAGATCAAGTAAGACAGCAAACGTCAGGATAGAAAACTCAAAGCAATATGCTTTGAAAATGGAAAAAGCACAACAAAACAAATGGGTGGAAACAGGAGTCAATGTTTATGACAGAACTGTAAGAAATCAGCTGAATGAAATGGGGTTTACATACAGAAAAGCCAAACGAAAACCAGCACAAACGCCTAAACAGAAGAAAACATGGTCACAGTGGGCTAAAGAGAAGCAATCATGGAGTGTGGATGATTGGATGAAAGTGATATTCAGTGATGAATCACGAATCTGCATTGGCCAAGGAGATGATGCTGGAACTTTTGTCTGGTGCAGTTCTAATGAAACATATAAAGATGACTGCCTGAAGAAAACAATCAAATTTCCCCACTCATTTAAAATATGGGGTTGCATGTCAGGTAAATGACCAGGGGAGACCTCAACAGTCAATGCACAGGTGTACACTGAAATTGTGGACACTTTTTTTCTTGGCCGTAATCATCAAGATTAAAACAAAAAAAGGCTTTCAATATTTCACTTTATGTGTAATGAATCTATAATATATGAAAGTTCAACTTTTTGAATTAAATTATGGAAAAAAACTAACTTTTCCACAATATTCTTATTTTTTTAGATGCACTTGTAATGTTTGTGTGTGTGTGTGTGTGTGTGTGTGTGTGTGTGTGTGTGTGTGTGTGTGTGTGTGTGTGTGTCCCAGGGTGTGTGCAACCCGGTGGTGCTGTTGGAAGAGCCGTCAGCTATAGTTCAGCTGGAATATAGTCAGAAAGTGCTTCTTGTTTCTACCTGTCAGCGCTCTCTCTTGTTTAACACTCAAGAACAATATCTCCAGCAGCTGGGCACCAAACCCAGAAAAAGGTAAGTCAAACTAAGCCTAGTTCTCTCCTTTATCTGGACATTATTGCATAGTGAGGGCCCATTTTTTATGGCCATAATGGATTTTAGGAACATTGCAGTTTTGAGATGTACAGTGCATTCGGAAACTATTTAGACCCTTCCAGTTTTGTAACACTTTATTGTGTTAGAATTACATTGACTTTTTTTGAGCATCAGTCTACACACACACACACACACACACAAACCCTAACCTATAATGGAAAAAAGCGAAAACAAGTTTATAGACATTTTGGCAAATTTATTAAAAATTGAAGGATGAAATCTCTCATTTAGAGGAGTTTTCAGACCCTTTATTCAGTACTTTGTCGAAGCACCTATGGCAGCAGTTACAGCTTTAAGTTTTCTTGGTTAAGTCTCTATACCTGCATGGCTTTGTACTCCTGGGTCTGGGCAGTTTGTCACATTCTTCCTGGCAGATCCTCTCAAGCTCAGTCAGATCATCTGTGGGAGTGTCTGAACTGCCATCTTCAGGTCTTGCCACATATCTTCTGTTGGGTTCAAGTCTGGGCTTTGACTGAGCCACTCAAGGACTTGTTCCGAAGCCACTTCAGCGTTGTCTTGGCTGTATGCTTTGAGTCATTGTCATGCTGAAAGGTGAACCTTCACCCCTATCGGAGGTCTTGTGCATTGTGGAGTTTTCTTCAAGAACCTTTCTGCATTTGGCTGCATTTATTCTTTCCTCAATTCTGACCAGTGTCCCAGTTCCAGCCACTGAAAAGCACCCCCTAGACTAGATGGTGCCACCATCTAATTGGGATTATCCAATTGATTAGCAGTACCTGGTTTTTGCCAGAAGTAGCACTTGGAGTTAATCCCAAAGGGTTCAATTTTTTCTCATCAGACCTGAGTTCTTTGTGCCCATCATATACCTTTTACTCAGGATTGTCTTCTGTCTAGCCACTCTACCATAAAGGCCTGATTGAGGGAATATTTCTGGTTCTCCCATCCTTGCAGAGGACTTCTGTTAGAATGGCCATTGGGTTCTGGGTCACCTCCCTGTCCAAGGTCTTTCTAACCTGGTTACTGAGGTTGGCTGGAGTGCACTGTGCTCCTTGGGACATTCAAAGCTTTAGAAGTGGTTTGTACTCTTGCCCAGATCTATGTCTGGATGCAATTTTGTCATGGAGGTATACAGAACATTCCTTGGACTTCATGGCTTGGTTGTTTTTCTAAATCATGTCCAATCATTTGAATTTGACACAGGTGACTCCAGTCAAGTTCTAGACATCTCAAGATAATCAAAGCAAACAGGATGCACATGAGCTCAATTTGGAGTGCATTAGCCAAGGGTCTGAATACCTAAATGAGATACACTGTATGGCTAAAAGTATGTGTACCCCTCCTAATTATTTAATTGAGTTCAGGTGTTTTAGCCACACTCACTGCTAAGAGATACATCAAATCAAGCACATAGCCATGCAGTCTCCATAGACAAACATTGGCAGACCATTATCCCTCCTCCACCAAACTTTACTGTTGGCATTATGCATTCTGGTAGGTAGTGTTCTCCTGCCATCCACCAAACCCAGGCCATACTGAACAGCTCAGTGACTTTAAGCATGCCACTGTCATAGGATGTCACTGTCACTTTTACCAAAAATCATTTCATGAAAATGCTCTGTTGCATCACTCACTACAGAGTTCTGCCTCTGGAAGCAACATCAGCACTAGAACTGCTTTGGGAGCTTCATGAAATGTGTTTCCGTGGCCAAATGGCTGCACAGAAGCCTAAGTTTACTATGCACGATTCCAAGTGTTGGCTGGAGTGGTGTAAAGCACGACACCGCTGGACTCTGGAACAGTGAAACGTGTTCTTTGGAGTGATGAATCACACTTCACTAACTGGCAATCTGATGGAAAACACTGGGTTTGGTGGAAGGCAGGAGAAAGCTTTCTACCTGAATGCATAGTACCAACAGTAGAGTTTGGTGGAGCATGGATAATGGTCTGGGGCTGTTTTTCTGCGTTTGGGCCTGTTTGTTCCAGTAAAGGGTAATGTTAATGCTACAGCATACAAAGACATTTTAGACAATTGTGTGTTTCAACTTTGTGGCACCAGTTTGGGAAATACCCTTTCCTGATCCATTATGAATGTGTCCCTGTGCACAAATCGACATCCATAAGGACATGGTTTGATGAGTTTGGTGTGGAGGAACTCTAGTGTCCTGCACAGAGCCCTGACCTCAACCCCACTGAACACCTTTGGGATGAATTGGAATGTTGATTGCAAGCCAGGCGTTCTCTCCCTCTCATGAGTGCTTGGCCTCCATAAATGCTCTTTTGCCGATCTTAGCGGAAAATGCATACTATTGCCCATGGTTTTGGAATGGGATGTCCGACAAGCTCATATAGGTGTGATGGTAAGGTGTCCACATACAGTGCTGTGAAAAATTGTATTTATTGTTTAACCTTTTGATCTTTTTGTTAAGAAAATTCACAAAAATACTCTGCTCTCATGGATATCAAACAATTGCAAACAAAACACAGCTTTATCAAAAAAATATATATATTTCTTTAATATAGGTGTGCAACAATTATTGGTACCCTTTTAGTCAATACTTTGTGCTACCTCCCTTTGCCAAGATAACAGCTCTGAGTCTTCTCCTATAATGCCTGATGAGGTTGGAGAATACATGGCAAGGGATCTGAGACCATTCCTCCATACAGAATCTCTCCAGATCCTTCAAATTTTGAGGTCCACGCTGTTGGACTCTCCTCTTCAGTTCATCCCACAGGTTTTCTATGGGTTTCAAGTCAGGGGGCTGGGATGGCCATGGCAGGACCTTGATTTTGTGGTCAGTAAACCATTTTTGTGTTGATTTTGATGTATGTTTTGGATCATTGTCCCGCTGGAAGATCCAACCACGGCCCATTTTAAGCCTTCTGGCAGAGGCGGTCAGGTTTTCATTTAATATCTTATCTTATATCTTATATTAATATTTGATGCCATGTGTCCTAACAAAATGTTCAGGTCCTCTGGCAGAAAATCAGGCCCAAACGATCCCATTTGAAGTTCCAGTAGTGTCTGGCAAACTGAAGACGCTTGAGTTTATTTTTGGATGAGAGTAGAGGCTTTTTTCTTGAAACCCTTCCAAACAACTTGTGGTGATGTAGGTGACTTCGGATTGTATTTTTGGAGACTTTCTGACCCCAAACTAACTTCTGCAATTCTCCAGCTGTGATCCTTGGAGTTTTTTTGGCCACTCGAACCATCCTCTTCACAGTGTGTTGAGACAATATAGACACACGTCCAATTCCAGGTTGATTCATAACATTTCCAGTTGACTGGAACTTCTTAAATATTGGAAATGGGCATTTTCAATGCTTGCGCTATTTTCTTATAGCTGCTTCCCATTTTGTGGAGCTCAACAACCTTTTGCTGCACATCACAGCTGTATTCCTTGGTCTTACTCATTGTTATGAATCATTAATTGAATTTGGCCTATGTGTTACCTCATAGTTATACCCCTGTGAAACAGAAAGTCATGGTTGAACAATTTCCTGTTCCTAGTCACCCAGGTGTACTAAAAAAAGTAAAATATCAATGGGAATTTACTTCAAATATATTTTTCTCATATGAATTCATGGGGTGCAGTAATTGTTGCACACCTATATTTAACAAAGATTTTTTTTTTTAAAAAAACTTTGTTGTTTGCAATTGAGTTTTAATAAATCTGAAAAAATCCCCCCCCCCTCCAAATTTTTGCTTATCAGTATCTGTTTTTTGTGTAGATTGATGCCCAAAACATAAGTTTAATTAATTTTAAATTGAATTTATAACACAAAGGTATTCAAAAACTGAAGGAGTCTGAATACATTTCAAACCCACTGTATATGACCTTGGATTCACTACAGGAATGTGATAAGCTTGTGAAACCACAGAAATAACTGATCAAGTTGCTGCCTTGTTCTTAAAATAACTTCCCATGACATTGAAATTGAAATTCTATATACACCTCAGTCATGGGATTTTAATTTCGTCTGTCTCCAACCTTATCCAAATCGCTGTATTACTCATCAAAAATCCTACTGCAAAACAAATGTCACACATAATAGGAAAATACATTCACACTAATGATCAGTGTAAACTCATGTAAAGCATAAGACTGTGAATTTGTCATTTAATTGTTTAAAGCACAATCTACCATCAGTGTTTCTCACCATAGCAGCTGGTAGCAAATAAAATGTGTGTTATGTTAACCACATATGAATAAGCATTTGGAACGGTCATTAACATATTTCAGGGGGGTCAATCTGGAAATGCCCCCTCCTGAAACTAATATTGTCTTGTCTTTGAATTTAAGTAGAGACAGCTTAAAGAAGCAGAACATCATTTGCAATTTGTAATCCTAAAAATTCCCAAAATATTTAAAGAAAATGTTAGGAAAATGAAATTCTATTGCATTTATCAGCCATATTTAAGTATTTAATATGCTTATGAATTGCTTGATTTTAATAGCGGTGATGCTAGCAGTGACCCCAGTACAGGAAAATGTCATTTTAATTAAAACTGTGAAACTAATAACTAATGACAGTAGAGGTCGACTGATTTTACCGATAACTCAGTTGGGCAGTACCTGCCGATTACCGATTCATCAACCGATTCAAAACCGAATTTTTAAAATTGATACTGAATGAAAACATTACACTCAGTAAAATATTGCTGAACTTTATTACAAAAATAAACAGTACTGACTGTACCATGAAAATGTACTGTTCTTTTTTACATGAAAATATGTACAGTATATATAAATATGAATATATTAACTATTAATAAATATTAAAGTAAATAAAAGATATACATCCAAACTGAACCAAAAAGTAACACTCCAGTTAACAAATAAAAATAGAGACATCCAAAAAAAAAAACACTTCAAATAACACAACAAAATTTGTCAGTGATAGTTTTTATTTCGCCTCTAGAGGCTGCTCTTGTACTGTATAATGACAGCGGACCCTTCTCAGAAGCTCCCGCAGCGGACGCAACTGGGAAAAACTATCGGTGTGGATTTTTAGTTCCAGCAATCAGTTATCAGTGCCGATTAATTGGCAAAACCGATCAATCGGTCGACCTCTAAACGACAATACTAAATATAATCTGATTATTGACTGACTTGTGTAGAGTGTTCCCTTTATCAAATCACTTAAATGTGTTGATCTGATTTTTTTTTTTTGTTTTTTTTTTTGCAGTTATCAGATCATTTTGGCACACTCAGTGTTCACTAAACTGCTCTCTTATTCCCTCGAAGCAACGGGAAGTTTGGCGCCTGTTTTCAGCCTGCTCTGTGCAAGCAGAGTGACCTTCTGGTGTACGCGGCACGGCCAGGCCTTCGTCTCTGGAGAACAGATGTGCGTGGGCGCGTACAAGAGACACATGTGCTGAAGCCGCTCTTTAACCAGGATGTGCCTCAGTTCGAGCTCTTCCCTCGTTCAAGCCCCAGCGGAGCATACCGGCCCACTGACAGGCAGCTGGGGCTCGTCACCTGCTTCCTCAAGGAGGGCTGGGTGCTCAGCTGGAACGAGTACAGCGTCTATATAGTGGACTGTACCAACCAGGTACGTTGTGTTTTTGTAGTTTACAGAATTCAAGTGAATTTCTGGTGATAGCATTTCACACTTGGCCGAAGTACTACAGTCCAGTAAAATAACAAGTTAAGTTATTTTAGTGTCCAGCCCCAGGAATGGATCGCTTCCACACAGTTTATGATCCACACTTTCACCTGAAACAAACACTAGATTAATTTTTTTTTTTTTTTTTTTTTAAAAAGCTGGATCAGAGATCACTTCCAGGGTTAGAAACATGTTTTCAAACTTGGGGTATAACCGAATATGAATATGTCATTTGGATTGAACTGAACGATCCTAAACAAATAAGAATACAGAGCTGAACTGTAATATGATGCAGTAATCAGGATTTTTTTTGTTGTTGTTGGATGTTTTGTTTGTTTGTTTGGTTGTTTTTAGAAAGATTGCCAGCCAGTTTGTCCGCAGGACGAAACAAAAATTTGTTCCGTGAACAAGCTCAACGTAACTACAACTTAAAAACTATACAATAACTAGCCCAAAATATTCAGACATAGGAAAAGGTAGACACTTTTCTTGGTAGACAAGTTATCAATGGTGCGCGTTTCTGATTTGCAGTGTATCTATCTGCTATAAGCAGGCATCATATGCCGAACCTGACAACCCGGCTTCTAGAATATAAATCAATGTCATTGACATTATACGAAGACGCACTGTTCGTTTTTGTCAGTGGTTTTCTCCACTTGCCCTGGCCTAAATACTGCCTTACTGAGCTCCAAAATAAAACCATATACGTATCTACCATGTTCCATGTTCCTCTGCGGGGCTCTCCAAAATAACCGTGTAATGAATTTTAAAAATATTAACTTGTATGTTCATTGCACATGTTTTTGTCCTTCTTGAATGATCGCTCTCCATCATTATTAAAAGAAAATCCTCCTGGAAAATCATCCGGTCATTATAATGAATTGCTGCCTAAAGGACCCCAGAAGCACTCGTTATGGCATTGTGTCCAGCGAACATTTTATTAGACAGCTATTGTTGTCAACTGTAAATAAATAAATGAATAAAACAAAATCCACTTCTGTTTTAAATTTGAATATGAAAGCCGATTTTCATATTTTTAAGCACTAAATAGACGCAATAGACTCCGATGCAAACTTTATATAGTTTTTTTTTGTTTGTTTGTTTGTTTGTTTTTTTTTGTTTTTTTTTACCATTACCAGTTAATTTATAATAAAGCCCGCTAAATGGAAACCCTACTTATAAGCTAATCCTGTATACAAACTGTGTTTAAGCAAAAACTTAATGTGGTGTGGGTTTAATCTGTTTTTTGGTGTAAGAATATCAGCTATGGCGACTAATAATGTCTAAAATAATAAAAAAAAATAATAATAAACTAATTATTTGTTCACTTCAAGGTCATTGTCGGCGGGATGGAGAGCTGTGGAGACATAGTGTCTGTGTCTTGCACAGAAAGCGAGATCTTCATTTTGAAAGGAGACAGAGACATCATGCGCATCTCCAACTGCCCCGAGGGATTGGTCTCCAACAGTAAGACTTGCTCATGTTACTGTAGATCATTATTCATGTACTGGATGAATGAAACATTTCAGACATTGTAGCTCATAGCAAGTCTAAACTGCTGAATTTTCAGTCATTTTATATACCCTGGTGTATGGTATTAGTTTGAATTATACAAACAAAAGTGTGGTTTGTCTTGTATTTCTCAATGACTATGCAGCTTCCTAATGAACTGTTTGTGTCTCCTGAACTGGGCAATCTGTAGGCAGCCTCTGTTGATATGCACGCTGCATGTAATCCAATCCAGAGTTATGCACATGCGGGAAGTGGGGTTTAGTGTCAACATTACCGTAACAAGAGAAGTGCGTGAGTCCCGTCTGAGCATTTGGTTTTGTAATCACGCTCCTCAAGTTTTACATCATTTCAGTCTCAGCAAATCTTCATTCAAGTGTGTGTCATAGTGGATTTGCTCAGCATAGTATTTGCCTGAAAGTTGGGAACAAGCATGTTGCGGTTTTTGAAAAGAACAAATTGTGCACGATATCCATCAGTATAATGAAGGTCGTCGTTAAGGTCTTCACACATTAGAAGATGGACAATGTTAACAACATTAAAGACCATTGTCTGGGAATACGTAACAGTTTTATCAAAGCCTTTACCACTTTCTTCTAAAAGTTAACTTAAGATGTTTAAGTTCTCGCTGAATTTCTGATAAATATTAAACCCTGAATTTTTTCTGAGGTCAATCTTCATCCTCCATCTGCCTCAGAATGTTAGCTCGATGCCCATCCCACCGCACATCGAACCTCAAAATAATTTGTAAATAGATTAAAATGTGTAATATGAACTGTATTTTCTTCCAAGGCTGTTTTAGTGCACAGAGCACGTTGTAAGTAAGATGCACATGCACAGAATGAACACACAGATTGTGATAGTGATGGTAATCGGACACAAAGGTTTGCATGGCTGTTATTCTATTTATTAATGGATTATTAAAAGGATTACCCACATCATTAGTTTGGCTAGGAATTTCATTTAGTTCATTCTGTTTACTTTATTCCAATCAGTTAGGTCATTCGTGAATTATTAGGCTGGTTGTAAATGTTGCTATTGAGTGAACTGAAAAAAAAAAAAAAAAAAAACAATATTTCCCTACTCTCTTAGTGTCAGATCTGTCCTATCGCCTAACCTCCCCTCTCTCCACCCCAACCGTTTTGCTCCCCGCAAATGGAGCGGTGGAAACGGCTCAGCCGATCAGGACCGTAGCCATCATCGCAGAGCCAGAAGAGCGGCCCAAAGCAGAGGAGTCTGAAGAGGCGCAGGAGGAGTTCAAAGAGACACAGGAGGAGTTCAGCCAGGCACTGGAAGCACTAGAGGTGGCAGAGGAGGTTGAGGGCCAGAAGAAGACATCGGGAGATGCGCGAAGCCGCAGTAGCTCCATCATTTCATGGGAGAGCACACAGGGAACTTCGGAGATGTCCTCCAGCCGCTACAGCACCATCACACAAGAGGATTTTCAGCAGGAGCTAGTTGTCAAACCTGTCAAGTTGAAGAGGAAGGGAAAGAGGATAAGGCACGGTGCGTACAGGCTGTGTCTTTATCAGCATTAGCAAGTCTGATATACTGTTTATTTCCTGTATGCAATGATTATTTTTTTATGATATATTCTTTATTGTTAGGATAATGTAACATCTCATTTTCAAGGGGGTCCTACGATTCAACCAAATACACCAATAGATATATCAGTATATAACTTCCAAAAACACTCAAAACAAACAAAAAAAATAACAGAATAAACAAAGAAACAAGTAAAATAATACATTACAGCATCAAAAGCTAATATAATAATAACAATAAAGGATCCAACAAAGAAATAAAGGGATTATAATAAGCAATACATGGAAAAAATAAATAAATTTGTATAAACAATAAACCTAATCAATGACCGCTTCAGTGATGACACACACAATCATTCTTTAAATAAGTGGACAACACCTGTTTAAATACACCAAGTGTTGCACTAGATCTAATCTTATTAGGTAAATTATTCCAATCTCCTGGTGCTTTAAACATAAATGCTCTTTTACCAATAGCTTTCTTGACATGGGGAACAACTAGATAGGGTTGAACAGAATGCCTGTTTTGATATTTTGAGACAAAAAGGTACAAGATACTGTTTTAAATAAACAGGGTAATCGAAATAAATAAATTTAAATATAAACTGAAACCAATGAATATGTCTTCTAACATTTATAGATGGTCAGTTCAAGGCACCATACATTATACAGTGATGAGTATAGAAGGAACAACCCAAAACAAATCTACAAAATCTATTATAAACTATATTCAGTGAAGTAAGGTCTGACTTTCAGGCAGTTTGATAAATAACATCACAATAATCCAAAAAACACGTTTTTTACGAACTTTATGTGTCAATGTCAGGATCGATATAAAACCTTAATTCCAAAATTAACTTTACAGACAACATAACATAATGTGACACTTGAATGAAAGTTCAGAATCTAGTAATACGCCAAGATATTTAATGTTATCAACTTTATGTAAAGGAGTTTCATCGTAACAAGTTATTTCACATGGATTGATATTTAATTTACATTTCCGTCTAGTACCAAAAATCATTTGTTTTGTTGAGCATTAGTTTTTGGTGTAAGAAGCACTTTTGTAAATTATTCAGATCAGACTGAAGGGAAACTTGAATTTGTTGTAAATCAGGTTTAGATGTATATATGACAGTATCATCAGCATAAAGCTGAGTGGAACAGTTAGTAAGAATTGATGGTAAGTGATTTACATAGATAGAAAAAAGAAGTGGACCCAATATTGAACCCTGTGGTACTCCTTTTTGTTGAATCAAAACAATCAGACTTATCCCCTTTTACTATGACTCATTGTTTCCTATTATGCAAGTATGAACTAAACCATAAAACAGCTTTTTCAGAAAGATCTATAGCATAGAGTTTATCTAATAGCAAATAATGATCAACAAGATCAAAAGCTTTAGTTAAATCAATAAAAATTGCACCTGTGTAATGCAACCCATTATTGGTAGCAGAGAACACATCATTGGTAAATTTAAGCAACGCAGTGGTTGTGGAATGATTAGACCTATAATCAAAACATACTTTTTCAGACTCCTCCAAGACCATTCGTCCAATTTTCAGGAAAATCGAATCAGATCATCTTCAGACTATGCTGGCAAGAATGTATCAAAATCTTTTTGATAGACCAAACCGTTTTCGAATAAGGCACAAACGAAATCGACTGCGAGCATGCCAAAATGAACGTGAGGCTATATCTTCGTAAACGCTTTAGCATATTCAGACCAAACTTAGTATAAGTCATAGTCATCATGGCTTGAGGGTACAGTGTCACCTAGTGTTTATGAGATATGAAAAAGCATATTTTTGCTTATAACTACCGAGCGGTTTGTCATGAAATCATGACCTCTCAAAAAACTATGACCCCATGCAAAAGTCATGCTTGCTTATCACCTTACTTTGCCTCTGATGTGCTTGGACCCATAATTGCTGCTTGCAGCTATATTGTTTATTATTATTATTATTATTATTATTTAATGAGCCTTCATTCAATTTGGAGTTCCTTTTAAGCCCATTTTACTCCAGACCAACATGATGTCTTGTTAATCAAATTCCCTTTTACCAGGGCTGTACAGTGTGCACAGGGCTGTGCTCGAACATGTGTGATTGCCGTCACTGAATTTTCCTAAGTCAGTGAGAGAAACAAATGAAAAGTGTTGTACTAGTCAGAGTGCTAGTGTCCTACTATGAAGCGTGAGTGTCCTAATGCTGGTGCATTGTACAGGAAGCGTCTGAGGTATTGCAGTTGTTTCTCCAACTAAGCTAACTGTGATGAAGTTAACTAGAATACAAAAAAACCAAACTGTATTTTTCAGTTCTAAATGTTACATCTTGGCATGTCATTCACCAAGAAAAGACCCCATTTAGAGGTCAAATGTTAGAAATACAAAAGCCTTGATTATGATTAAAATACAATTAAATAACGCAGCTCTACTACTGAAGTACTTTCCCCCATTTCCCGATTGCATTATTTACGTTACTTTACAATGAAAATGTGTTGCTTTGCTGCAGCTCTAATTCATACGCTTTCACAGAGAGTGGGAACTGTGTGAACGAGCAAAGCAGCTGGTCAGAGAGCATGTACAGCCAGGACGGCCTGACCAGCGACGGCCTCCCCACACCTGCCAGCGAGCCACCCTCAGAACGCACTAGCCTCCTGTGTAGCAGCATGGACCTCCACAGCAACAACTCGCCCGATCACGAGGGCTCTGTTTGCATGGAGCCCCTCAGCACTGAAACATTTTTAATGCAGAACTTCTCAGAAAAAACCCAGATTCAGGACCAGGAGAGCAGTGAGAGCCCCATGAGCAAAGAAGCAGACGCTCAGCCCTCATGTCCCACATCCCTCTGTCTACAAGACATGGACTGCCAGGTTTACAATGAGCCTGCCAAAGCTGTGGAAAGCAAGGAACAAACAACCAGCACGCCAGATGTAGACATGCTTCTGGAGTGCACTTTCTCCTACATGCATGCAGCCATTGAAAAGCCTGATAAGGAGGAGCCAACTGAGATCCATAATCCAGAGCTTCAGGCCAAAGATGATTCAGAAAGTAACTTTGATCTGGATTTACTGTACTATCCCATCAGGCCACTTCCATATTCCCCAGAGCCGGAACCATCACCCTCCAGTGACGAGGAGGACATATACGCACATGGCATGCCATCTAGTGCCAGCCTGGGGGATGGCTTCAGTAATGTGGACCTACAGAGTTCTACCGTGAAGCAAACAGAGCAGGAAGAAATGCGGCTCCACAAAACAGACCAGGTAAGTCAGACCAGGTGATGTTCTGGGCTGGGAAACCCTCGGTCCTGACGTTCATGTGGATGTCAATTTGAGATGTGCCATCATAATGTTTTGGCTCATCTCACTTATTTTTGCTGTATCGAAAATGTATCGTAACAAAGTACCACCATATCAAAATGGTATCAAATTTGAATTATTCATATCATTGCACCACTAGTAATAATAATAGAACGTGATTGCTCCTCTGGTCCATTTATAGTGTCTACATTAGAGGTGTCAAACATGCGACCACAAACAATATTGGTTTTTCCCCCATTTCAATATTATGGGCTATTCTGTGTGGATTCATGACATATAATCTCAGTTAAGTCCATTTCAGTTGTAACACTACAAAGTCAATGACTTTGACCGGGTAAAATATAACCCTGTATATACGTGCAGTTCTACCTGATTTGTGAAAGGACTATATTAAAAATGTACTTTTTGTTAACCCATAAGTGGATCAAATCTCCATGTCAGTAGTAATGAATGATCTGAACTTATAGATCTGGTCATTGAGAGACATTTTGTGGTCCTTGGGGTGTTTTTTCAGATGGTTTAATTCTGTTTGTTGTGTTTATGTTTTAATGAGTGGCACAGCTAAGATGTTCTCTTTCCTTATTCTGTGCTCTTGGTGCAGTTGGCTGAGAGCTGGATGGGCTACAGTGGGCCGGGCTATGGCATCCTCAGCCTGGTAGTGACTGAGCGACACATCTGGTGCCTAGACTTTAAAGGAGGCCTGTACTGCAGCAGCCTCACCAATGGCAGCCTGAGCTGGCAGAAATATGAAGAGAATGTCCAGCAGGTGGCTTTGTCCCCTTCTGGTAAGCAGGGCTTTTTCCTTTCTCAGCTTTTGCTTTGTGGCAGGGCTTACTTTATTTTACGAGTTGTATAGACTATTAAAGGACTGGACTTTAAGTCCACTGTATATGGTAACTAAAGAACTTGCATGTGATGACTGTTTGGCACATCAGGTAATAAAATTTAATGAAAGCCACATAAATGCATATTAAACAAAAAAAGTTTTATCAGGAAACAATGGAATTGTGAGTTCAGGAACTTCTAATGAAGCGACATGGGAAAGTTTATAGTAAAACTAGGTTACAGAACCTGGTAGTTAGTAGTACTAGGTTATAGAATGGAAATAGTATGTATTGTGTGGTGAGAAATCGGAACATAAATGCAAGATTTGTGGTTCCTGTTTGTCTTCTTAGGCTCATTGTTGTGGAAGGTGGAACAGAAGACCATGACAGCCTATGCCTGTGGTAAAGTGACCATTAAGGGGAAGAGACACTGGTACAAAGCACTGGATGAGACTTCCTTTGTAGCATTGAGTGATGACACAGCCTGGATCATACGCACCAGCGGAGATCTTTATCTCCAGACAGGTGAGATGTAGTGGATGCTGTATTGTACTTAACTTTGTTAAATATAGGTGTGCAACAATTATCGGCACCCTTTTAGTCAATACTTTGTGCTACCTCCATTTGTCATGATAACAGCTCTGAGTCTTCTCCTGTAATGTCTGATGGGGTTAGAGAATACATGGCAAGGGATCTGAGATCATTCCTCCACACAGAATCTCTCCAGATCCTTCAAATGGTTTTGTGACAAAATAGAGGAAATCATGGAAAGCTCCAAATATCAGTCTATCTTGACTAGAGCCCCAGTCCCAACTGAAGAGAAGCAGCCCCATAGCACGATGCTGCCACCACCATGCTCTACTGTGGGAATGGTGTTCTTTGGGTGATAAGCTGTCATGTTTTTTTGAGACTTAACATATCTTTTAGAATAATGCCCAAAACGTTCTATCTTGGCCTCATCAGACCATAACCCTTTTTGCCATAAGGTTTGGGAGGATTTAGGTGAGCCTGGATGTTTTTTCAGGAGAAAAGGCTTCCGTCTAGCCCCCCTACCCCATAGCCAAGACAAGTAGGGAGAGAGATTGTTGTTACTTGCAGGGAGTGACCAGCACATGCCAGATATTCCTGCAATTCCTTTAATGTTGTCGTAGGTTTCTTGGCAGCCTCCCTGATAGGTTTTCTTCATGTCTTTTTGTCAATTTTGGATGGATTGGTAATGTCACTGTGATGCACCATTTTCGCCACTGGTTGATGATGGCCTTCACAGTGTTCCATGGTACGTCTTAATGTTTTGGAAATTCTTTTGTACCCCTCTCTACCTTTTGACAGTGAGATCCTGTACATGCTTTCTAAGTTCTTTGTGGACAAAGAGTCAGCAATCAGATGAAACCAAGAAGATATTTATTTGGGGTTAATTGATGACAGGTGTATGACAATTACTTTTGAACATGAGTTTGAATGTTATTGGTTCACTCGGAGCGGTCACATGCCCCATTATAAAAGTGGGTGCACACTTATGCAACCAGGTTATTGAAAGTTTTTCGTTTTTCTTTTTTTTTTTCTCTGAAAGGTTTCTAATTGGTTTTCACTTGATTCTTGTTGGTTGTTACATCACCTTGTTCATATCACAAAAACCTGCAATTTTAACTGGGGTGTAGACTTTTTATATCCACTGTGCACACCTTCAGATGCATAGTGTTTTAATAGTTGACCATTAGATGGCGGTGCATGACTTTATAAAATACACAATCCACTGCACTGCAGATTCCACTAAAAAACGTTTCTCCCCTAAACACTTTCTAAACACTTTGGGCAGTTGGATCTTTTTGTCTATTGTAGTCATGAACTGAAAGGAAGAAGAAAGTCTGCTGTTGTTGTTGCTCGGGCTCAGTGCGAGTGTTGTGTCAGTGTGCTTTACATAACTCTGCAGTGTGTAATCAAGCACAGCAGCTCTCAGCACGGTCGTGCCAGCTGTCTCGTAGCTCTCTTTATGGAAATCCCCAGCAGTAGTTTGGCCTCCAGCTCCAACCACATTGTTCCTGTGAATACAGAACAGAATATCATCTTATTCTTATTCCCCTGAATCACCAGATAATACCTTTTGTGCTTTCATTTGCAAAAACAACACTTATTATGTTCTGAGTCAATGTCACACTGACAAGGATAGAGCTGTCACTTTTGGAGTTGAAGTGAAATGTTTGAAATTGAAAGCAAAAGCTGTGACAGCTTAACTTGCTTTACAACATCCTGTAAGAGTAGTTATAGTACTCATCTGTGCCTGATTTTCTTGCTGGGTGAGAGCATTAAAATTTTATTCTTTTATATTTTATTGTATTTGTATGAACAACCAGCCCATAACAGATTGACAGGATGTTAAGATTCTGAAATGGTCAGTTTATAATGTGATAAAGTGAATGATCTCTTCGCTGTACTTATGGTACAATGAAAGAGAAAGATTAACACCACCACTGTGAAAAAGAATATGACATTGTATGGCCACCCTTTTCTTTTAGAACTGAATCTAACCTCTTTCATAATCCTCTCACGGTTGTAATATTTGCCCCACATTTGTCTTGACGTCTCCGTTCTAACTCTGCAAGATTGCTTGGCCAAACTTTGACCAGTCTTCTTGACACATCTGTTGTAACTATGCCAGATGTTGTACACCACCATCTTCAAATCAGAGGTTTATCTTCCATCTTGTTCCAGGATACACCTATATTTCAATTTTAAATCATCAGAACTCTTTCTTTATAGGGGTGTAATTTCTTAAAAACCTGCTAACTTTTTACTCCGCTGTACTTTTATATCTTACCCACTAAACAGGACATCCTATCAAGATCCATCAAGAATATTTAAAACTGCTCTATATATTCACCTGTAAGAGAATTGTTTTCAAGAGGCTGTTCACAGGTAATAGTTTCTGTAGAGATTTTCCCATGTCCCCCTACAATCTAAAGAATACTATTTTGCATGTTATGTAATCCATTCCTGAATGAGTCACTACAGACAGGACTTGGCATCTGCTGACTTGCAGTATCTAAGAATAATAACTTCTCCTCCTGCCATTATAGTAGTGTGATCAGTTCTGAATTTTTTTTTCCACCATCAGAAGCTAATATGGAATAAGCTAATAAGGTAGTTTGAGTAATAAAAATGTAAAGGCAATGAAATGACATCAGAAACTGAACAGCACTATAGACGCTTAAAACGTGTGTATGTGTGTGTGTGTTGCGTCTGTGTGGTGGTGTGCCTGTGTGTGTGCGGTGTGTGTGTGTGTGTGTGTCAGGTCTGAGCATGGACCGGCCGTGTGCACGCTCGGTGAAGGTGGACTGCCCATGTCCCATGGCACAGATAGCAGCACGGGGCAGTGTGGTGTGGGCACTGAGCGAGCAGAGGGTTCTCTTCTACAGAGAGGGACTCAGCAGCTACTGTGCAGAGGGTGAACAGTGGAAGTACGACAAAGTCAGGTACCCTCACCCGTCTTTAGACCTTCACCATAACCACTTTGTCCTGAAATGTTAATGTGGCTCGTAATACCATCAAAATATGGTTTAGGGGCTAGCTGACATAATTTAGTCATCATAGTGCATAGTGACTGCTGTTTTAGTCTGCTGATTTTGTCTTCCTTGTAGTGAAATTGCAAAACTGGTATAAGCAGGTTCAAACCAGCAATAAATTGGATACATTTTGTATCTGCATTCTGACTTTAGTGTGGAAGTGACAATCCTGAGAAAGTACTGTTCTATCATTTGTCTATGAAGACGACACAGGTCTGATTACACTGATATTATAGTTCAGAAGGTACGCAGCTGATGATCTCTCGTATGTTTCCAAATAACA